>JAOTQQ010000001.1:168394558-168423930 GCA_026546715.1 Gallinago undulata
GCATCCACAGCTTCCCTGGGCATCGTGTTCCAGTGCCTCACCACCCTCACTATAAATAATTTCTTTCTAGTATCTAATCTAAATCTCCCCTCTTCCAATTTAAAACCATTACCCCTTGTCCCGTCACTACATTTCCTGACAAATAAGTGCTTCCTTGTCTTCTATCAGCAGCTATGCGTCACTTACAAAATAAACTTCCAAATATGAACAATTCAATACCAAAGAACCTGTGGTTCATCAAAAAAAGCATTTTTATTTGACAAATGATTCTCAACATAGCTAGGGATAGAAGCTAGGCATTAAGTTCAGATCTAGAAGTCGAAAATAGAAACATTTTGGTCTGTAAAATGAGCAAATATGATACGTGAGCCCTTTAGAAACAACTGAAGTCGTAATCTCAAAATATTATTCTTTGCAGATTCATTCATCTGAACATAGTCTTAGTTCAGATTGATACCACTTTACATCAAGATAACTAAAATCTCCTATCCTTTATCACAAACCCTTTTCCATTCACAGGCCATTTTCTCATCTCTACGATGCCTTTGATCTAGTGTTCTATAACAAATTCTCAACATACATTTGAAGCTATTGCAACATCCATTTTCCTTCCAGAGCAACACTAACTTACCTCCAGTTATGTACACTTCTCCCAGGGTACTTATTTTCTGTCGTTCCTCTATATATAGAACAATGATTTCCTGAGTTCTTTTGTTTCTCCATAAAATCTGAATTAATGCTAGTATGTCTGTCATATCATTCATTATATTACTCGATATTAGAGAATGGCTTTTCCTGTTTCTTCTAAGCATAGTTAAAATATTTCACTTGTTTTAATTGAAAGGGGTTTGGCTTTAAATTCTCACACTAGGGAGGACTGTAAGATTTCAATTTTCCTAAATATATTTACATTCTCTCAAGAAGTTTCATTGTCACTGCAAAAACAGGCTAGATAGTGTAATAGCTCTTATCTAAACGTTGTGAAGTAAAATACACATTCAATCAATTTTTTTTTCTGTTGCAGCTCAGGGGAGCTTATAGTTTAAATTGGCTTAAGGTAGGCTTTCTACCTTCTTTTTATTCACTTTTAAGGCAAAGCAAGCATATTTTTCTAACTTTCTGGAGATCATTTTAGAGAATGATAACAGATAAATTTTGTTGCTCTAAATGACATTATCCTGCCAGCTGTCTCAGTGGCAAGCAAGAATGTACATCTTGAGAGAAAAAAAGAAGAGGGATAGAGACTTTTGTTAGTAACAGAACCATTTCTATCCTACTTAGTAACTTTTACTTAAAAACATTCCATTAACAAAAAATACTGAATATCCAAGTTATTGACTTTTTCTATGTTTGTGCCTCTACAATCACATTACAAGATAACCAGAAGAACTTAATATAATTTTTTTCCAGAAATAGGATTGGACAGCATTGGTAGCTGTTATGTTCCAACCAAATGAAAAATAGATAGCAATTTTGATCTCTAATAGAAATTCCATTAGCATTCAAGTAATAAAAAAAAAATCCCCTACTCTTGGTTCAAATGTTTATAAATAAACCCAACATAATTGGCTTTCACAAATTAACCACTGGCCACAATTAATAACATAAGAGAGTTGAATATAAGAGTAGTGTTTGATTTTGGTGAGATTTTAAAAATATTCTCAACAATTGAGTCAAGAGAAGAAAAATAACTGATATAACTTGAAAGCAAATTGAATAAAGGCTATATCATAGCAAAATGTCTATTTCTCTGTTTACAGAGTAGGAAATAATGTACTGGTGCTCATGGGAATGTTCTGTTGAAACGTTCCTGTATTCATGAAGTTAATCTTTGAGGATTGCTAGAAGGTTCTTATTTCTGTTTCAAGATTTGATCCAGATGAAGAAAGGACACTGAACATGTCTCCAAGGAAGGGAAAATTATATGCCCTGAAAGGAAAGTAATGAAGATATGTCTAACAATAGGTAATGAGAAAATATTTTCACTATGACATCTTCTTTCTTAACATAACTTACATCACAAGAACAACATGGTGACAAATGTTCACGTTATAATATTTTAATTAATAACCCTATTCCTGGTTGCACTTTGTAATTCTAAACTGTGCCTTACATTTTCATCAGACTTGACAATAATGCACTCTTGAGCGTAAACTTCAAAGACCACTCAACAAAGAGCCTAATCAAAACCAAAAAACACTGTCAAAATGAAAGACTACTGACTATCCACAATTTTAGAAGTACTTAATATTCAGTCCAAGATTTTAGATGTACAACTTCAGTATTCTAATATCATCTTCAACAGATTCTCAACTCATCTAAACAATATACATGCAATGGAAGAGCAATCCACATTTATACATTTACAGGAAATAATTGATGGAATGTTTCTGATTGCTTACCAGTGCGAGCATAGAAACTTGAACACTGAACAGTCCCATAAAAAAAGATCTGGTTGTCAACACAACCAAAATCTCTACTGTTGAGAATTTAGTCAATCATAGAAGAAGGTGACTAGATTGAGAAGCTTATTGCAGGTGTTTTTTTACAGATAAAACATTAAAAATCACAGCTAGATGTTAGCTTCCATTGGTGATTGAACGTTGAGCTTGAGAGAGAGGAAGAGAGAGGCAATCTCACCAAGGCAGAGGGATCTCCCCGGGATCTCCCCAACTTCTCCTCAAGATCTCAATAGTCTGAAGGGGAAGCCTCTAAGAGGCTTTTCCATATGACTGGAAGAGCAAATAAGTTGCCTTTAAATGCTGAAGGGAGGAGAAATAATAATGTACCTTGTTCTGTTTGATAAGATCATTGGACATCACTTTTGGAGGTTTAATCATGACTCTGAATGTCATATAGTTTGATATGCAACTAAATAATCATTATAGGACTGTCAGTTTCTAATGACTTGCTTTGATGTCTTCATAGATATAAAGATTGACAATTAATATTGCTAACCAGATAAGTTATGAAACAGGGAAGGGAAGGAAAGGAATAAAAGTGCTCACACATACACTTTTACAGTGGCTGAATTTTATAACTTCAAGATCTACCATGGCTTTTTTTCCATTGTTTTGTTTTAATTTCCTTGTTTTTTATGATGCATTTCCTATATGTACGGGCTGTTAGAATAAAACTCAGAATAATATGAGATAGATGCTAATATATACATAGGTATATATCCATAATAGTTGTTTCTGGGGCTGATAATAAGCCTATTATTGATATGTGAAACTGTTTCAGGATAGAGTTAGTAAATTTAAGACTCCCCTAATGCAAACCTAATATACTTCTATATCACGTGTCTGTTTATTTACCTGTACCAAACTGTATAAAATTCTCAGTGTTAAAGCAATTGCAGGTTTATGTTATTTTTCACAGAATATGTAGAACACATCATGTCTTAAACTATATTTAGTTCCTTTGGTCCAAAATACCAAATGCCAATGCCAAAATAGAAATAGTAAAACAAGAGTTAACTCTGGTTATGATTGGAGGGGCATAGTAACTTATTTCTTCTTTATTGCACTCTGTGTTCTTCGTTAAATGCCAGAAATATAAATTTACCAAGAAGAAGGCTTATCATTCACTACATCCTCAACACAATATTTTTCTCCTTTCCTCCTGTTCCTCTTATTTCTTTAGAGGCATAGAAAAAAAATTCAACATCCTCAACATACAATTAGCAACACACAATTGAATTGCTAAGGAAAGAAAACAGTTTTCATTTAATTTTGTAGCTGATAAGAACTTTTCTTGCCCAGAACCTTGCCTTCTCTTTTACAATTCTTTTATCTGTGAATTAACTCATTTAAACACTGATGGTACAAAAGCCCATCATTTACATAACAAGGAAAAGCAGGTAAATTTCAGCAGTGCCCCACCTACTGTAAAGTATTAATAATATGCTTCAGCAGTCTTAATTACTTTGGTGACCTTCTTAATTTAACAGATTTGACTTTACCCATTTGTAATTCTGCAGCAATAATTGGATAACTAGGCAATGCATGTACCTAAACAAATTAGGGCTTTTTTAATAAAACTTGATTATTCACAGTTCATTAGACAAAAAGCTGCATTTTAATATTAATTGCAATCACTACTGTAGAATGTCATTTAGAATTAAATAACATGCTCTATTTTTTATGTTAAATTTATTCAGAATGGTGGAGCTGTATAAAAATTAATACCTCTGAAATATATTGAAATTGTAAATATAAGTTTATTTATATTTGTACTTTGACCCCAAATCCTTTTTTTTAACTCATTGAGAAATACCCGTTCATTTCAGTGGTATGGAATAAGTTAGTTTTAGATTAATTTTCCTTCCAGACACCTATACTTCTGCAGTAATTTTGACTTGGAATTGCATCACTGAAAATCATAATATCAAGCAGTATGATGTTCTTACCTATGAATATCAAGGTCCAAAATTGTTGATTAATGTATTAAAATGCCAAAAATTTCTTATGAAGCTGGTATTTTTAATAGTATTTCAAATAATGCAGACCTATTCCCACTGATATCACTGAAAAAAGTATCGCTTACTTCAATAACAGGAATACAAAAATTCCTTTTCTTAGTATTATTTTTAAGAATACGTTTTCTATCAGGTATTTTGTTAATTTACAGCTATCTTACAGGGTCAGTTTTAATGTTGATTACAGGCTTATTCCTAAGATTTAAGTAAACTTGAATATGATGATACAAAGTCTATGTTGTTTGAAAAAAGGCTAGTGTTAAAATAAGGAAGTTAAAATGTGGAGAAACACGCCTCTGACAGGAATACACTTTTTCACCCTAAATCTCAGTCTTCTCTTAAGCAGTATGTAGTTTTTGTGAAAGTTTTGCTCATTGTCTGGAGATATTTTCATATTGGAAATGAGCTGTATTGTTTAATGGTCATTTTGACCATTTTTAAACTCTTGAATATCTCTAAACAAAGTGTGAATATCTCTAATAAAGTGTGACCAAAAAAATCTCATGCATCCTAAAGTCTAGATAATAAATAAATAAATAAATAAGCATAGCCTGCCAACATAACTCTTGAGAAATTAGCAGTGTATTTTTTTTTCCTAATTTAACTTTTCCGTGAGCATTCATATTCATGAAGGTAAAGGGTCATTTTCATATATGACTTAACCATAGGACATTTTTATCCTAGATCCAGATGTAATTGAGACAGCTGAAATGTGAGCATATCATCCTTACCCCTGACCTACAATTTCTGTCTGTTCTAAAAGCGAGAATTAGCTTGGTCACCCTGCTGTCAGCCCAGGGCATCTTCTGACAAGAGATTTCTAATACACTGAACAGTACTTTACATTAAGTGGTACTAATTACTGGGGCTGGCTAATCAGTTTGACCAGAAGTTGGAAGCATAACTACAGACTATATGAGGACTCAAGCTGGAACTGCTGACAAGGTTACTACTGTTTATTTTCTTAAATTCTTTTCTTTTCTTAAATGGAAATTCTTAAAGACAAAATCTTTTCTGATGTATTTCTGGGTATTTTATTACAATAATCAGTTAACTTTAGTTTTTACTTTCTAAACAAAAGTCAGAATTCAAAACCATTTAATAAATAGGGACTGGACTGATGCAAAGCATTTCACACTGTCCCACATGACATCGTAGTCTCTAAATTCGAGAAACATGGATTTGACAGATGGACCACTTGGTGGATAAGAAATTGGCTGGATGGCTGCACTCAGAGAGTTGCAGTCAATGGGTCAATATCCAAGTGGAAACCAGTGATGCATGGCGTTCCTCAGAGGTTGATATTGGGACTGGTGCTCTTTAACATCTTTGTTAGTGACATGGTCAGAGAGAAAGAACACACCCTCAGCAAGTTTGCCAATGACACCAAGCTGTGTGGTGCAGTCAACAAACTGGAGGGAAAGGTGCCATCCAGAGGGACCTGGACAGGCTTCAGAGGTTGGCCCCAGCACAGCTCATGAATCTCAAGGGGCAAGTGCAAGGTCCTGCATGTGGGTGCAGGATCCAAGCAATAATATGGGTGGAGAACGGCCTGAGGGTAGCCCTGAGGAGAGCCAATTGGGGGTGTTCATTGATAAGAAGCTCAGCATGAGACGGCAATGTGCACACGCAGCCCAGAAAGCCAGATGCATCCTAGGCTGCATCATTACAACATGACCAGCAAGCTGAGGGACATGATTCTGCCCTTCTACTCCACTCTAGTGAGACCACACAAGGAGTACTGCGTCCAGCACTAGAGTACTGGACATGGACCTGTTGGAGCAAGTCCAGAGGAGGACCGCAAAGATGGCTGCAGCACCTCTCCTATCAAGAGAGGCTAAGAGAGTTGGAGTTGTTTGGCCTGGATAAGACACAGCTCCAGGGAGACCTTATAGTGGCATTCCAGTACAATGAGGGGGTCTATATGAAAGACGAGGAGGAACTCTTTATCGAGGAATATAATGACAGGAGGAGGGATATCGATTTTAAACTGAAAGAGGGGAGACTTAGATTAGATAATAGGAGGAAATTCTGTACTATAAGGGTGGGGAGACACTGGAACAGGTTTCCCAGAGAAGTAGTGAATACCCCATCCCTGGAAGTGTTCAAGGCCAGGCTGGATGGGGTTTTGAGCAACCTGGTCTAGTGGGAGGTGTCCCTTCCCATGGCAGGGGGGTTGACACTAGATGATCTTTAAGGTCCCTTCCAACCCAAACTATTCTATGATTCTAAGAAAAGTTGATGGAATGAAGCCCTAGGACCCTTCTGCTGCTCAGAACTTTGTCCTTCCTTAAACATTACACCCTTGTATGGAAACAAAAGCTATCATTACAGGAGTGGCAAGAAGGCATTTTCACATTTAATTTTTACCTCTATTTTAACTTACCGTTTGGCAGTTATGTATATGTGTGTTGTGATTGTTTCTCCATTGCTATAAAAGGGATGGTAGTACCCAACTTCACAGGATATTATATCAATACATTTTTAAAGCATCCTGAGCATTTCTGAGGATGAAATAAATTATTCTTAATTAATGTTGTTATTATTATTGATACATTAATGTTTTTTACCTTTGGGGGGAGAGGGGACAGGGGGAAAGATGTAAAAAAATTCAATTTATCTACATTTTTTCCCCCTGAGTATGAGAGTAGCTTCTCACAGAATATTTTCAGTTTTCTATTACTTCTACTCCATTCACATTCTATCCCTAATTTCCAGGTGCCAATGTACTGCAAAGGATGTTTCTAAAGGGTTCCCCTGAAAGAAGAGAGGTTATTCATCTTGGGACAGCCTATAAAAGTTTTTTTGTACAAATTAATAGATTTGGAGGCAGGTAAGGCGTGTGGAGTTGTCTGTACAGGGTTCGAATTCTTCTGGGTAACTTTTTACAGAAGTTGTGGGGAAAAAAAAACACCAGTCAGTGAAAGAAAGTCCCTTGGAGCTGTTGTAACAGAATTGCATGGTTATTTTAAAAGGCTTTTACGATTCTCTGGTTTTCCTAGCGCAGCTGGACACTATCCAGATAAAGTACCTGTCAGTATAGCATAGCTTTCCTTGTTTTCAGAGGTGTGTGCTTTCTGCCTCTTATTTGTCTACTTTCTTCTCTCTTCAACCTAGCTTTTCCATGGTGGTTTCTTTTCCTTTTTTTTTTTTTTTTTTTCATGTCACTCTATGAAACTTAGATCTCTCAGTTTAATTCTGCTACTGATTCTCCTTTAAATAATCTATTACAATGCAAATTATCAGCAGACTTGAATTCAAAAGGGTACTTTGTATGGGATTCATCTGATAAAAGCAAATTATTTCAATGTCTCTGCTTGAGACACCCTAAGCTGTCTTTATAGCTAATAGACTGAAATAAGCACTTCTGCAACATGAATCATTTTATCCTGAGATAACTATTTACAATAGATTAGGTGACTTCCACCCTAAAAGAAACAATTTCCAGCTTGGGAAAAAGGAACAGTGAGGCTCTGAACATGCAGTTTATCTATGTTACTACTGCAAAAGTGAAAACCAAAAAGTCTGTTCTTTGAAAATGAAGGATGAACTCTGCCTTTGGTTAGTGCAACCATCAAGCATTTCTAAGCTACTAGCTATGTTGTGGTGGTGGTTTCAGCCGTGACAAAGTTGACTTTCTTACTAGCAGCTAGTATAGTGCTATGTTTTGAGTTTGGCATGGGAATACTGTTGATATTGCACTAATGTTTTTGGTTGTTGCTAAGCAGTTAAGGCCTTTTCTGCTCTTCAAACCAACCTGCCAGTGAGTAGGCTGGGAGCACACAAAAAGTTGGGAGGAGACACAGATGGGACATCTGACCCCAACTGACCAAATGCCATATGATAGCTCAGAATGTAAGCTTGGGTAAGGAGAAGGAAGGGGAAGGAGGTTTGGAGTCAGAGTTCGTCTTCCCAAGTTACAGTTGGAGCCCTGCTTTCCTTGCCATGGCTGAACAACTGCCTGCTGATGGGAAGCATTAAATGAATTCCTTGTTTTGTGCTTTACTTACTAAACTGTCTTTATCTCAACCCATGAGTTTTCTCACTTTTACTCTTTCAATTCTCTTCCCATCCTGCCTTGGGGTAAGTGTGCAACTGACTGTGTGGTGCTTGGTTGCCAGTTGGGCTTAAACCACAATTGTATATATGAATGTGAAATTTTGTTGAATATTTGACCAGAACTCTTTTTGCTCTTTTTTGTTGGTGGGTGTTTTTTGGTGTTTTTTTTTTTTTTTGTTGTTGTTTGTTTGTTTTTTAGACAATAACATGCTTGGTCATCTGAATTCACTATGCTTACTTCTAAGACAAATAAAATGGTCTTGCTTATTTTTATTTTATTTTCTTACAATTACCCAGTGTTCTGCAATGTAAGTGAAGGCTGTTAGGGTTTTTTTTACATACTTATTTCTTGAAGAATTTGGAGCTCAATTCAGTTTCCTAAAAATGGTAACCTGGTATCATTCGAGCTGACCTAGCTTAGCATACCACTTATCCACCTACTACTCTGGAATGAAAAGGCTATTTGTTTTCCCTGTGCAAGTGCTTATTTTCAACTCAATTCAGCTTATCTAAAGGCGGATCTCTGCCTAGATAATTCTGTCTGCATTAGAGCTACCTATAGACAGGTGACAGGATTACACCCTTCCTCTAGATGCAATAAAAATTAAAAATGTATAAAAACAAAAAATGTGTCTAAATTGATTTATAGAAGGAAATTAGAAACCTAAATCTGAAGTTATGAATTGAAATAGTCCTGGTTTATCTACCACTTCAGTTTAGAGTTTCCTGAACTTTTTAAATGACTCAAATTTCTGCTTTAAAGTTTCACCAGCTTCTGAAGTTCTGTGCATAGACACAGAGGTCTCTTGGCAATAGTGATCAGCTCAACTTGTATCCGTCAAGGTTCATAAAATAAAATATTCTTTTCCTTAGGAGTTTGGTACAAAGATTTTAAAAGAATTCATAAGAAATCCTTCACAAAATATAGGCACATGAAGTTTCAGATCCTTTATTGAAATAGAGCCATATGTGAAATTTTCTCTGCTTCAAATATTAATAAAATTATTACATCATGTGTCCAGTGCCACTCCTTCAAATTAGGAGAAATTCAAAAGCTCATCTTCCACTTGTAGAAGGGAGCAGCAATCTAATGAAATCAGATTAAAAACTCTTTCAGAAACGAAGAGTGAGACCAAACTCGGGGGGTGGAGGAATGGGGGAGGAGGGGTTTGTATGCAAATACACAAAGTCATATTCAGTGAACATAGGGTACTTGGATGCTATAATAATGCAAGATATGTACAGGCCTGATATTTTGAAATTCAATGCATACAGGTCCTAAACCAAATGCATACATACAATAGCAGTGGATGGTCTATTAAAAGTAGAAGGCTAATCTATTCCACCTCCTTTTTCTCAGGTAAAATAAATACTTCTAGATCTCCCTGGCTTATTTTTTCTAAACTGTTTCTACACATCTTCAAAAATAATGATTCTACAACTCTCCTAACTAAACTTATCTTGTGCTAGTTTTGAAGCTAGACAGATCTGAGTTTTTTATTGCTTTGCATTGTTTTTATCTAGTCTAAAACCTTCTTTATACAAAGTAAGTAGCTTTCTTTGGAACAGTTTACCACTGTCTCTTCACAGTGCACTTCTAAAAAGTAAAAAAAGAAAAAAATATTACTCCTCTATTCTTCTCTTTTCTAGAATGATAAAATCAAACAAACAGAAACACCCTGGCTATTTCAATTTCTTTATTAGTAAACTTTTTTAAAGGTTTAAAGTCCTTGATATTTTACTCAGAATGTCTTCCCATGAAATGCTCATATTAATATATGGGGGGGGGAAGAAAAGAAAAGATAAAAGAAGAAATAAAGAAAAAAGTGAGAGGGAGAAAAAATGAAGGAGAGAAGGAGAGAATTCAACGTTTAAATACTATTTAATTATGGTAGCTCTAAGTACTTCCCTTGCATGAAAGGAAGTCTACAGCTGACCTAAATTCTGACATCTTTTGATAGAACAATGGAAAGATATTTCAGGAACTATAAAAATAATAACATTTTATTTATAGTAAAACACTTGAGATCAGTAACGAATTGTACCACTATTAATCAAGAAGCTAAACAGACCCTTTTAACAAATAAATGTTCCCTTATTTTTTGACATAATCTCTTCAAAAGAACTAATATAGTTCACTCATATAGAGAAGACTAATTGAGTAATCACAGTAGAACCATTTCAGTATTATTGAACTCCAAGACAAGGCAAAAGATGGGTTGTATCTCCTCATTTAAAGGTTAGGAATTAATTTTAAGTTAATTGGCTAGCTAAAAAGACACAGAGTAGAAGTCAGCCTAAGAAGACAATTAAATTTTGTCTAATTTTCAGTTAGATGTCAAAGGCTTTATTATTATACCTCCATTATCTCTCCAAAGATGTCTCAGGCTCAATTCAGTTGTGTGAATGCAGAACATTTACGTCATTTGGGAAGATTAATTTTTTTTTTTTAATAAAAAGACTTACCCAATCAATGTTATTTAGAACTCAGCCTTTACTTAATTTAACAAAAAATCCTTTCACTTTGTTCTTCTTGCTTTTCTTTTATCATTCACAGAACGAAAAACAAACACCATTCTGTATTTACCTTAAAATGTATTTGCATGTTGACAATAATCTCTAGATTACACATTGTATAATGTAAAAAGAAATCTTCATGATATGTCTATAGAGGGAAACTTGATATTGAAAAGCAGAATACTTCTGAGTAAGAAAGAAGGTGGTTTTGGGGGGATACCTAAGCTCATGAACTTCTAGTTCCTTGAACTTATTTGAAATGTTTCGGATTTTTAGGATTCAAGTATTTAAAGTATTTCCTATAGTTAAATAGACTTTCTTAGCCATTGTTAAGAACAGACTTAGACTTAAACACATATCATACGTACCTTTAAACAAAGATTCACCTTATGTATTGGAAAAAAAAATACAATTTAAGAAATAATCAAGCCACTGAAATTATTCAAGTAGGAAATACACTTCTTAGAGACATAGGTATCGTTGACAAGTTTATCACTATAAAAAAAAGTAGTTAAAACACGTGGATAACAGCATATTTTTTTATCTTTGTTAACATAAACTAAACATTTTATTAAACAGAGGTTACAATGTCAGTACTTAAAATGGTAAGAGTGTTTCTTTGAATTTAATAGTAATCAGTGAGGCTCATAATCGTTGTAATTTCTTTCTCTGTACTTTGCTACAATGGTAGAAAAGTGAATATTATGTAACAAAGTTCTTTAGGTAAAATCTGCCTACCTCATCATCAACCTTAACTTGAGATCATTTACTTGCAATTTTGTTTCTCAAAGGCTAAAACTCCCAGACCATTATTAAGCTTGCCTATGTCCTTGCCAATCTCACATTTGCTCTCCCGATGCAAATCTGGTCGTTTTGCACTCAAATCCTACCAAGGGCACACATTCAGCAAGGCTCTGAACTCACGCATCCTACCTGAGGAATATGGCTCACCAATAGCTGTAGGAGACCATGTAAAACAATAAAAAGGGAATGTTCTGAGAAGAATAACTATTTTTCTTCTGAAACATGACTAATCAGAAAAGAAACCTCGATAATCTGCTTTTACTGTCTCTCAGTGACCCAATATACAGGCGCAGGTGTCAAAATTTTGGCAGTGGGGGGCTTGCAGGGGTGCCCTCTCTCAGAAGAGTCTGGGGCTGCCCATACTGGGCATGCTTCCAGCCAGCAGCAGCTTCACACTAGCTTCTGTCTTGTACAGCGTAGACGAGGTTAAACATAGAAGCAATCATGTAGAAGGGTTGTAAACTGATAAAAGAGATGACTAGTGCCATTTGAGGTGCTGTTTAGTACCCCAGACATCTGTGAAGGCCTGGTTGAGATGATGTCAGACTTCTAGGATTGTCAGCTACTCCTAGAAGCTCTATGGGAAGGCACAGTGCTTAAAAATATATCAGCCAGTTGTGACATAGGACACAGGGATGCCAGTTTATGGTACTATTTATACTTCTGATTCCCCTCACAACATGTATTTAATCTTAAAATATTTCCCCTATAGATAACAAAACTCCAGTGTACGGAATTATAATTGTTTTCAGAGATATAGTAATTAACACTAACATTGTAGTCTTCCTTTAAATACACAGAACTTCTTTCTATGACACCTACCAGGCTACTGACAGGTGAAACACCATACATGTCTTAAACCCTAGGAAAAAAGGAAAGAACAAAAATTCACAATGCAGACACAATGACTTTTTTTAGTAACCTAAGACACAAGTGATATATGCAAAATTTTCTAACGCATTTAATGAATACAAAAAGAGTGTGCTCATTATTTGATACTACAATTGCTTTTGTGATAGTGTGTGAAGGGGATAGCATGCTCTTAAACCTTCCTCCCCTCAATACCTTCAAATAGGAATTCCAAGAATAAGAAAGAGGAGGTGCAGTTTCACATTGGTTAACACACAACATTAAAAGCAAAATTATCACTGGATTCCAAAATTAAAACTGGATGCCGGTTTTCACTCTGACAGTGAGAGAATAGTCATAAGGGTAACATCATAGACAGTATCTCACCACTAGTCTCCTTGTAGGACTTTGTACTGAGATCTGTGCCTACTCAGCATTCTTTTGTCTCAATGAAAGGGAAAAGAGGGAAAGAAATGAACCAATTTTTAGAATTCTGGCCTAAAAGTGTGTAATTATTTAATACAGTCAGATGCAGTTTTTGAATGAAGGTGGGGGGGGGGGGGGGTGAGGGGGGGGATATTAAAAACATTATGCTGGCAAGGAATATGCATGACACAGCAGAAAAGGTGAAAAATGGTGGGAAGAACTTCAAGCCCTAGGACCTATTCCTTTCAAAAAAGGGATAAGTAAGTTAAACGACACTGATTTGTTTTTACATCTATATTATAACATGCAAATAACATTTTCTTATGTCCTAGAAGGCATCATGGGAAATATCTTGGCAAAATCTTTTTATTGCAACTTCTAGCCTTACAGATACAATTAGTAAGATTTTAGAACTTGTTGAAATTTAATAAATTTTCTTTATCTAAGAATGGCTTAAACTTTATATTCTAAGCTAGTTACACATTATTCATCTGCACACCTTATTATATTTCTTAAACTTCCTTTTGTTTCAACGGTCGCTTACAGGTGAATTGAATTCATTGGTTCTAAAACTGATGTACATGACATAGATTGTTTAATTTAATAAGCTTTCATTTTCATAGTACTAGATAATCAGTAGAGGTAACTATGACTTTGAGCTATACCATAGTTAGCTTAACTCTGCTGATAATCAAAAGAGACATTAATTCAGTAAGTTATAAGAACATTATAGCAAAACATACACTCTATTTTTTTTATACCCAAACTTTAAACATTGTATACTTTATATGTGGTTTTATTAAACAGGTATTGTGACTATCTTTTCCAGTGGAAGTGTAACTGACTTGACCACACACTTCCACTTAATTTAACCATATGAGAAATGTAGGACTCACTGATGATTTTCCTATTCACAGTGAAAACAGCGGGGTAATATAAGGTACAGATTAGTGTCCTCAAATAACAATTTTAGGAGAACATAATTCCAAAAAGTCCTATACAGCAACAACCCCCAAACTGTTTATTAATAGAGAACTTCAGAACCTGGATAGTATGATTTCTTCATGTTTTCTGGGTTAAAGACAGGGATGAAAGAGCTTTAATAGGGAAACAAGCTGATGTTATTGCTTTAAATTGCTACTAGCAAAACATCATTGTTCATAACCAACAATTTTTAGCAGTCATATTTCACTGATTTCCTTTCTAGATTTCACTTAGGTACTTGTTACCTAAAATATAATGTAATTAATAATATTATTAATATTCCTGAATATTGAGTGGTATCTGTAGAGTTGTGTAAAACTAAGTCTTGCTTCTACTCCCTCTGAAGTCAAACAGTGTAGAATAAAAATGTTAATTGAAATTCAAATAGCTCAGACCATGAATTCATGGAAACTAAACTAAATTATTCCTGCCTGTGTTTTAAGTGCACCTTCAGGTTACAAGTAGTGAACAGTAAACATGTATATACCATAGAGTGTCCTTTAACTAAATTTCACAGTTCTGCTATAGTTATATTGTTTTTAAAAAAACCTTTCCCCTGTTACAGTGGCTCTAGTGTTTTTGTTAGACTTGTTAATGTTCTCCAATGTAGTATCATATGTACTACAATTTGACAGCATTACTTCTTTAAATGTTGATCACATGAAACCTATGTGAGTTTTACAGTTCATAGTACACAATAAGTTTAGTGGAAAGCACAGGTAGATTTTATAAGGGTTTTTTTTTAACTGCAGAAAAAGACACCATTTACTGTGAAACATTTTTAAATGGTTATCAGGCAGTGTCTAAAATCTATCTAGCTTACAGAGATGTAAACCATGATCCACTTAAGTATCACAGATAATTATATTTATTCCTATGCCAAGTAGTAGCGTAACTGTTATCAGTAAGCATGTTTAAATCACAAGTCTATTTGTTTCACTGTTATCTTCATTCTGATCTAAAAATGGATATAACAACTGATAGAATCAATGCTCAGCTACATTTTAGGAAGCAGATCTGAAGAAAGATCAAGTATCCCCTAAAATTTGATTAAATATGTGCTTATTAAAAATGTAGAAAATAATGTCTAATGTGGATCTTATATGGCCCTCATAGGTTTTTTGACATGAAAAGTTCAAGAAAAAATAATTATTCTAAACAGATTCTTTTTTAAATAGGTACAACTATCATATTTTTGCCAGTAGAATATTTTGGAAGTCATGATTTTCTCTTTAATTTTGTTTTGTTATTTTTGAGACAGGTGTTTCACATTATCCCTGTTCCAAATTATCATTTCTTATATTGTTCCATATCAAAAAAACTTTATGAAAATTTGGTTTACATTTCTTTTTTTGTGTCATTATAAAAAGTGTATGGCTCTAAAGAAAAAGCAATTGTCACCTTCACAAGCACAGGTGTGCGTGCCTTCTTTTTGTTTATTTCTTTGTTTTTGTTTTTGTTTTTTTTTAAAAAAAAACAAACTTCAGCTATAGTGCCACTAAAAGTAGTGAGAAAATTAGGATTGTATACTGTAAATAAATTAATACCAATATAAAAAAAGGTAGAATACAAGACAATGATTTGAAAAAAAAAAAAAAAAGAAAGAACCATCATGCCTAAACATCCAATAACCCAATGGTTAAGGACGAAGCATTGAAATCATAGTCAGACAAAGCAGGGTTTTAAATTACCTGTTCTGTTTTTTAAGAGAATGGCATTACTAGTCCTTGAAATATTTGTCAATCCTTGCTCTTGTTTCGCTTTATTTTTTTGCTTATTTAGTAGACCTGAAAAAATTCCTCATGAAACAAGTGTTTATGATCTTGCAGTTAGCTCTCAGGAGTTTTGGCATTAATTCTTTTCAACACAGACTCTCAAATATTTTTTGTCTGGATTCTCTCCCTAATTTTGAATTGGAAAGGTATATTCTTTCATCTGTATGGGTATTATTTAATTTGGTTTTCGCTCAATATCCTGTGGATATTAATTTTGGACTTCAATTAATTACTGGCAATGGCTCTTTTCAATTTTTCACTTTTGTGCGGGAGTTGATTGCACTTGTCTGTAACCTTGTCTTTTAACTGCTTGTGATTCTTAATTTCTTCATTTTCTAGCTCCAGACTCTTCATCTTGATTTATCCTTTACTACCTGGTGTCTCCCTCTACCTTATTCCTGCTGCACATGCATTTATATGTAAATATACTGTTTACAGTTTATACTGTTATGAAAATTACATGTAAGACATATCGCCTACCAGGAGTGTGTAGATTTTAAGTTATTTGTGCCCTTTCTACATCTAGTTAATTTAATTGTCTCCTCTGCTCTTTAGGTCACAACCTGGGCTACCTCAACAGTCATCATTACCTTGTGATTAACTGTATTTAAAACAATATAAAAGAATAATTCAATTCTCTCTTCCAAACTCCCCTGTGTTCTTCTTTCCATTTAGTGATCTATTTGTATTATCATTATCAATTAAATCAGTAGAGTTAGAAAGCTGCATGAGGTTTCCTTTTTTTATTTTTAATTTGATTTTTAAAATTATATTGTTACTAATTCCAACATTTTGCAATTGCATTTGTCTTTTGGAAAGACTGTGTGTGTTACACATAATTTCTTACTTATTTTCTTACATACCTGCCTACATAATTCTATCCTACTTCTACATTTTCTTCTTGTCTCATTATCCAAAAGCATTTAGACATGGGAGAATAAAAATATTTATTTCCCTATATTTTGTAGAGCTGATATTCTAACTGAATAGTTATTCCTTAACTAGTTATCCTTAAATTCCTCCTGTGAAAAACTTAATACTGCTAGGCATATACTGCTAACAATGAATCACTTGCAAGCAAGGTTTCTTGTCCTCTTGGATGGTGGAAGACATGCCCTGGAGGGCAGGCCCAATGTATGCATGGCATGCATTAGTAGCTTTGTCTATTTCTTGTAACATACTGTTACACATACAAGACCTTACATACAGAAAAATTCCTTATCTTCTTGTGCTCAGCTGGCTAAAGGAAAACAATTTTACAGCCTAAATGCATTGTTTTCCTTAGTGTTTCTCTGTTTATTCCACCTGTTAATTTTATGTTAAAATTCTGCCTGTAAAGATCTAAATCTTGCAGTTCCTGATTTGAGTTGAAAAAGTTCTATCAGCGATTTAAATTTATGATGAAAGAAATGTATGAAACCAGCATCAGACTAGAAAACAGAGAAGCTGCCTGGGAGAAGAAAGATATCAAAATACAAATAAAGATTACTCTTAAACAGATCACCTTCTGATGAGAATCAGAGGAAATTACAAGCAATGGGTTTATGTGCATGCACCCAATATTTTCGAAGTTCACAACACTCCTTTGAAGTGTAGGAAGGAAATTAAATATCTGTCTCTTATCAGTGAAATTGGAGTTACATTCAAATATTGGATACACACTAAACTGTACAGAAAGGTTGGAGAATAATAAAGATTACACAAAGGTAAATGTATTTCATAGAATCATAGAATCATAGAATGGTTTGGATTGGAAGGGACCTTAAACATCATCTACTCCCAATCCCCCTGCCACTGGCAGGGACACCTCCCACTAGAGCAGGTTGCTCAACACCCTATCCAGCCTGGCCTTGAACACTTCCAGGGATGGGGCAACCACAACTTCCCTGGGCAACCTGTTCATGTGCCTCACCACCCTCACTGTAAAGAATTTCTTTCTAGTATCTAATCTAAATCTTCCTTCTTCCAATTTAAAACCGTTATCCCCTGTCCTTTCACTACACTTCCTGACAAAGGGTCCCTCTCCAGCTCTCTTATAGGCTCCCTTCAGATATTGAAAGCCTGTTACAATGTCTCCCCAGAGCCTTCTCTTCTCCAGGCTGAACAACCCCAGCTCTCTCAGCCTGTCCTCATAGGGAAAGTGCTCCATCCCTCTGATCATCTTTGTGGCCCTCTGAAGATATTTAAAAAATATTTAAGAAATATTGTTATCTGTGCAAAGGAAAGAAAAGAAAAGAAAAGAAAAGAAAAGAAAAGAAAAGAAAAGAAAAGAAAAGAAAAGAAAAGAAAAGAAAAGAAAAAAAGAAAAGAAAAGAGACATAAATGGCTAAAGAGCACTGAAGCAACGCAAATGAGCAGGCAGAAATGCTTTCTATCAAGGAAGCATAAACAAAAGAGGAAAGAATAAAAGCTTTCAGTGGCAGAAGATGGATCATCTGGCCCTCTTGGAACACATATGTAAATAGGTACCTGTGAAATTAAAACATCTGAATCTACATGAGGAGCAGGGGTGAAAACGGGGCTTCTCAAAGAGCAATGGATTTCTGAGAGGCTTTATTTTCACACTACTCTCAATAAAAATTAAATGCTGCATGTAACATGAAAAAAAAAAAAAGCAAAGCTTAAATTTACAGATGGAGATCACATCTTTGGATCCCATCAGGATATAAGTCTATTTACTAAAGAGACAGATGCAATCATCATACAAAAGGAAGACATAAAAAACTTCATTACAATATTTTACATATATGAAAGAAAAAAAAATCATGAAAGAGGAAACCTGGGTATCCCTATGAGATCTGGGTAACAAAGACAAAATGAGTAAGATCAATACATAACTGATGTGTGAAACTTTCAATTGCCTTTTGTAAGTAAGGAGTAAGACACAAAGCTGATATGAGTACAATCAACACAAAATGTGAAAGTGTCATTTTAATTTTTTGAGTAAGGAAGATTTGCTAAAGTCTATTTATGCCATGTCTGGATTTACTGGAAAATGGAGGAATTATCAACATACCAAAGATAAGTAATCTCTGTATGACTTTACAAAGCTCTGAAAGTCAGGCAATGGACAAACCGCAGATTTGGAATTAAGAAAAATATTGAAACAGCATCCATTACCTTTTCAGAGAGAGGATTGAGCAAAATGAGAGGCTGGATCCAAATGACCTGTGAAAGCACTTTAGAAAGCACTTCAGTACAGAAGTCTTTGTAGAATCAAAGCTGAGAAATAGACTGGGTTATAAAACATTCATTTGAAATACTGTTGGAGCAATTGCTAGCTCTAGGGAAACAACTTTAACACAAAGTTAAAAGTACTAGTCTATTTCTTTTTATTCTATATACAAAACAAAGCTGTATTGTAGTTATTCCATGTGGAATACAGGGAGTATCTCTAATGGAAATGTTAGACTAAGGTTTTATAACCCAGTAAAGACTATAAACTCCCCATCTCCTTTTCTGTATAGAAGTAGGAAAGAATGAATACTCATCTGCTTTTTAAAAACCTAGAACTTAAGAGTTAAATTGACCCCACAGCTCATTTAATATCTTCATTAAAGGGCAAAATATTTTACTTAACTCCTGCTAGGCAACTGGAATGTTGCTCAGCTGGATAATTGTTCTGTGGTTGACAAAATCTTCTTCCACTCTTTGGGAAATAGTATGAGAACCTCACATCTCTTTCTCTTTCCCAATTTTTGTGATAATACTTGAGATATCCAACACATACAAAAGTCTGTTTGTATGAGTCTCTTCCTTTAGCTGGGGCAGAGACTATCCTTAGACTTGACAGATACCAGGGGAAAAAAAAAAAAAACAAAACAGTTTGTGTTACTCTTCCCAACAAAAACCCCATCACTGTGCCTATCTAATTTCCTGAGGGCAGAATAAAAATACACTGAAGTCTCCTGATCCTATAAGGCAGTATTATTTAAACAATAAATTTGTGCATGGCAGTAGAGTGGACTTAGAATTAAAATCTAAAACATAGTGAAAGGTCTGCATACCTGTGAAAGAAACCAGATATTTCTTTCCTTTGAATCTATTTGAGCTTATTACAAATGAGTATAACCACTTTTCTCTGAACATCTTAACTCCTTCTTACTGTACTTGAATCAAGTTACTGTCATTAGAGAGAAGTTTTCTTTCCTTGAATTCCAGGGAAAAAAAAATGGTAAATCGTGTCTTTTGTTATGTTTTAGGTCCACTCTTGAATCCTCATTTTAAACTTAACTGGTCTAGACAGTGTCACTACCTTAGGAAATCTGGTCATGAATTCTCTAATAGACCTTCAACAGAAACTGGATAAAATCTAATAAAGACCATGATCCCATGAAAGCTCATCCAGGCTTTCAGGACAAATGGCTATTTCAGATAGATGATCATGACTTCACAGTGTATTGGGAAGTCAGACAACAGATTGTACCACAAGATGGACTATCAATCAAAGGTACCAGCTCATTGTCTCTACAAGAATGCAGGCAAGTTTTTGTAACAAATGTCCAGCAAAAAGCTAAACTTGCATGTGGAAACGTGATGTGACTATGATCTTTAACCTGAATGGACTATGCCATTCAGTGTTATAGACTGTATCTGATAAGGGATGTACATGTTGTTAACTGTCTCTAATTCAAAGTAGTTAGTCAGTCCTGAGTATGTGATCATGACATGAGTGGTCAGGACAATTGCTCTATATAGCTCCAGGTTCTTGACAGTTGGACTAACCCATCAACATCCAAAGTTTTTCATTGACAGAAACAGATGAAAGGAGTATACAGAATACTGAACATTTTCAGTCAGTGATCATCACTGAACTAACCAGTTTGTTGCACTCATGATTTAACATCTGCTCAAAAATATCTTTTCCAAGTATACTTTTAATTTAATATCCAACCATATTTTGGGTGGATACTTGATGATCTTTAAGGTCCCTTCCAACTCAAACCATTCTATGATTCTATGATTTTTCCCTCCTAAAAGAACAATGTGTACTACAGCTATTAAACAATAAGTTTACTGGTTAATTTGAGCAATAATAATCAGCCTACCATTTTATTATTGCTTTAAGACACAAACCCTCTTCAACTCCCCACTGTTACTTCCTCAGAGCAGAACCATGCAGCAACATGGGGAAGAGAGGGAAGACACTTTCAATGAAAGAGCTCTTGATGAGGACAGCATAAGAACTTCCCAACCAGTTTCTGCATTTACATTTTTCCATCCCTAATGGAAATTTCTATTCTCCTAAAGCAGGTAGAGTTCTGGATTAAGAAGTGGTGAACAACAGCTCTATGGAAAAATATTTCTTTTTTTTTGGTCTGACTTACTAAATGGAAAAAAAATACAGGGATCAAAATTCAGACCTTACAGGAAAGTTATTGAAACAATAAAATATATTGTTCATATGATAACTTAGAGGTGGAGTTGTCAGCCACTATGAAGATCTCTTTCCAAGGAATGCAAAAAATTACACACATAAAGTCCTGCATACCTATTTCTTTACCCTTTATTCCTCACTGCCAGTGACTTCCAGAGGAACTACTGATATGAAGCCTCAGAACATTTGTCCTGAAAAATCGTAAAGAAAATGGAGGCATGGTAAACTGTTTGGAGACATTATTTGAATAAACATCTCTGGAAAAAATGCTATCATAGAAATGCTCATACACACACAACTCAGGACCTTTAAACAGCTAAGAGTAAATGGGTTCAGTCATTTTGTCTAGCTGTAAAATTGGATTCAGATCTGGCGAAGGATACCAATGAATTTCACATAACTGAATTTCAGAGGGCATTCATAGACAAAAACACCATGGAGAGGTGCCCAGGAGTGTTTTGTATAGTTCAGCACAAAACAGGTACTGATGAAGGACAAAGGGACATCTGGTGACTTTACAGATATATACATTAATCTTAATAATTTGCATAGCTGTCAAAGAAAGAGAACTCTGTCTTTCCAGACAAAAAATACGCAAATAGAATATAAATAAAATATGCAAAGATTCATACCATTGATCATATAAAAATCAGATATTGAATAAATGACTTTTTAATCAAATTCCATGTCTGTGAGTATATACTGAAAAAAACAGTCACAGCTGCCCTATCCAAAACACATGGACTTATTTGTGTTACTACTTCAGCCTATGCCTCAATAGAGACCAGAGCTTATTTGTTATTGTTTTTGTCAATAACATCTCTTGAATGTCATTTGTAAAAAAACTCATTCTTCATCTGTATTGAGAAAAAATGCATTTCAATTGTATATTATATTCACTCTAATAAGATTGACAGGGCAGTCACAGGATATCTACATTTCCTTTGCTCAGCTTCAGAAATAATCACAGAATCACAGAATGGTATGGGTTGTAAGGGACCTTTGGAGATCATCTAGTCCAACCCCCCTGCCAAAGCAGGTTCACCTAGAGCTGGCTGACAGGAATGCATCCAGGTGGGTTTTGAATATCTCCAGAGAAGGAGACTCCAAAACCTCTCTGGGCAACCTATTCCAGTGCTCTGTTACCCTCAAAGTAAAGTAATTTTTCTGCATGTTCAAATGTAATTTCCTGTGTTCCAGTTTGCGCCTGTTACTCCTTGTCCTGTCAGCAGGTACCACTGAGAAAAGCCTGGCCCCATCCTCATTACATTCTCCCTTTAGATATTTATAAACATTGATGAGATCCCCCTCCTCTGTCTTTTCTTCTCCAGGCTAAACAGACCCAGGTCTCTCAGCCTTACCTCATAACAGAGGTGCTCCATTCCCTTGATCATCTTTGTAGCCCTCCGCTGTACCATCTTCAGCAGTTACCTGTCCTTCTTGAATTGGGGGGACCAGATGTGGCCCCACCAGGGCAGAATAGAAGGTGAGGGTGACCTCCCTTAACTTTCTGGTCGTGCTTTTTTTAATGCACCCCAGGACATCATTGGCCTTTGTGCCACAAGGGCACATCAGGACACCAAGATCTCTCTACAGAGCTGCTTTCCAGCAGATAAGCCTCTAACCTGTACCTTTATATGGGATTATTCCTCTCTAGGTGCAGAACCCTACAGTTGCCCTTGTTAAACTTAGATTGCTCACCATCCAATTTTCTAGCCTGTCTAGGTCTCACTGAATGGCAGCACAGCCTTCTGGTGTGTCAGCCACTCCTCCCAGTTTTGCATCATCAGCAAACTTTCTGAGGGTACACTCTGTCCCCTCATCCACGTTGTTGATGAGTACGTTGAACAAGACTAGACCCAGTATGGATCCCTTGGGAACACTGCTAGTTACAGCTGGATTCTGCACTGCTGAGCACAAATACAAATGTTTGCTGCTGATCTCTGGCTGTTGAGTTCTTTCATGTTTTAAAATATGTTTATGTTCTCTCTTCTGTACCCTAGGTTGCATGTAAGCAACACTTGTACAAATATCCTTTGCAGTTTCTCAACAGTACCACTATTTAATGCATTGATTTTTATGTCTCAGGTCTCTCGAGTAGAAAAAAGCTACTGCCTACCTGCTATATATGTGCTGTAAGTAACTGCATATATTTTCTCTGAGGTAAAATTCAAGCAAGCATCATTGTTCCCACATAGTTGCAAAATGTAACATTTCTTCACAAGCACTAATACGCCCATTTCAGCATTGTATCATATTTTCTGCAGTAGGAAACATAAAATGCTTATAGATTGAAAATTTCTGATACCGGGTATTGGTGAAATCCAACACAAAATGAATTCTCCTCTATCTCCTCCCTCTTGTAAGCCTTCAACTCATTAATGAATAGCAATGAGGAACTGCAGTTAAATGCAAGAGTGGAGCTGTGATCTCAGCTATTAATATTCATCAGCAGTGATTACACAATGTTAAGTATTGTCATTACATGATTTTATGTTGTTAGGTCACAAGGTAGGATGCAGAAAATCTTTAAAAAGTGAAATGACTAATACTCTACAAGAGTCTGATTTCTTTATTTTTAACTACTTAACATAGCAAAACAATTTCTAAAATAAATAAAATATTAATTTTAGAGAAGGATGATTAATGAAAGCACTAAACAATGGGAAGGGAATCACTGAAATAATCCCATAGTATGGTTGCAATTGCTATATGAGCTGTGTTAATTAACTGCCTTGAACAATAAGCTGGAAGAGGAGCTAGAGATGTGCACACATCTTCAGGGCTATGACACTATTGGCATCAAGGAGACATGGTGGGATGATTGGAGTGTTGGAATGGAAAGACATAGGTTCTTCATGAAGGAGAAGCAAGGGAGAAGATATGGGGGTCTTGCCCTCTGTGTAGATGGCCAAATAGAGTGCATCAACCTTCAGCTGGGAATGGATGAAAAGCAGACCAAGAGATGATTGGTCAGGATTGAATGGAGGGCAGGGACAGGTGATGCTACAGTGGTGGTCTAATACAGCCAAACTGACCTGGAAGACTGAGTGGATGAGGCCCTCTATAGACAAGAGGAGCTTCATGTTCACAAGTCCTAGTCCTCATGGGGGAATTTAACCATCCTGATATCTGTTGTAGGGACAACATATCAGGGCATAATCAATCCAGGAGGTTCCTGGAATGTGTCAATGATAACTTCTCTTTTCAAGTGATAGAAGAGACAATGAGGAAAGCTGTTATGCTGAACCACATTCTCACCAACAAGGAGGGGCTGGTGAGGAAAGTGAATCTCAAGGGCAGCCTTGGCTGCAGTGATTATGAAACAGTGGATTTCATGATCCTTAAGGCATTGAGGAGAGCGCATAGCAAGGTCACTAACATGAACTTCAGGGGAGCATACTGTGGCCTCTCCAGAAATCTGCTTCATAGAGTGCCATGAGATGAAGCCCTAGAGGGAAGAGAGCTGCAAGAAAGCTGGTTAATATTCGAGCATCACCTCCTCCAAGCTCAGGAGAAATATATCCCAACTAAGGGAGAGTCAGGCAAAACCATCAGGAGACCTGCATGGATGAACAAGAAGCTCCTGGAAGAACTCAAATAGAAAAAGGAAGCCTACAGAAGGTGAAATCAAGGACAGGTAGCTTGGGGAAATGCAGAGAATTTTCTGAGCAGCCAGGGACCAGGTTAGGGAAGCTAAAGCCCTGATAGAATAAAATCTGTGCAGGGACATCAAAGGCAACCAGAAAAAGCTTCTACAGGTACATCAGCCATAAAAGGAAGACTAGGGAAAACATGAGCCCTCTCTGGAAGAAAACAGGAGATCTGGTTACCTGGGATATCAAGAAGGCTGAGGTACTCAATGACTTTTTTGCTTCAGTCTTCACCAGCAAGTCCTCTAGCCGTACTGCCAAGTCACAGAAGGCAAAGGGAGGGAGTGGGAGAATGAAGAACCACTCACTGTAGGAAAAGATCATGTTCAAGATCATCTGAAGAACATGAAGATACAGAGGTCCATGGGACCTGATGGAGATGATAGAGGAAGTTGCCAAGACACTATCCATCATATTTGAGAAGTTGTAGCAGTGCAGTGAAGTTCCTAGTGACAGAACAAAGGGAAAATATGATGCCCATTTTCAAAATGGAATAAAAGGAAGACCTAGGGAACTACAGGCCAGTCAGTCTTTTCTCTGTCCCTGGCAAAATCATGAAACAGATCCTCCTTGAAACTATGCTAAGGCACATGGGAAATAAGGAGGTGACTGGTAACAACCAAAGTGGCTTCACAAAGGGCAAATCATGTCTGACATATTTGGTGGCCTTCTACAATGGAGTTAGAATGTCCATGAACAAGGGAAGAGCAACTGACATTTACCTGGCCTTGTGCAAAAAATTTGAGACTATCCCACATGACATCCTTGTCTCTAAGTTGGAAAGACATCAACCTGGTGGATGGACCACTCAGTGGATAAGGAATTGGCTGGATGGCTGCACTAAGTGGTTAGATGTTCAAGTGACAACCAGTGATAAGCCAAGTTCTTCAAGAGTTCGTATTGGGACTGGTGTTGTTTAACATTTTTGTTGGTGGCATGGTCAATGAGATTGAGTGCACCCTCACCCTCAGCAAGTTTGGCAGCAACATTAAGCTGTGTGGTGGGGTCAACACACTGGAAGTGATGCCATCCAGAGAGACCTGGACAGGCTTCAGAGGTTGGCCCCAGCACAGCTCATGAATCTCAACAAGGGCAAGTGCAAGGTCCTGCACATGGTTGAGGTAATCCCAAGGAGAAATACAGGCTGGGGCAAGAGTGGATAAGAACAGCCCTGAGGAGAGCGATTTGGGGGTGTTGGTTAAAGAGAAGCTCAGCGTGAGCTAGTGCTGAATGTTTGCAGCCCAGAAAGCCAACTGTATCCTGGGCTGCATGAAAAGAAACATGGCCAGCAGGTTGAGGGAGAGAATTCTAGCACTCTACTCCCCCCTGGTGAGACCCCCACCTGGAGTATTGCATCTAGCTTTGGAGTCATCACCCCAGGAAGGACATGGACCTGTTTGAACAGGTCCGGATGAGGGTGATAAAGATGGCCAGATGGCTGGAGCAGCTATTCTATGAAGATGGGCTGAAAGAGTTGGGATTTTTCAGCCTGGAGAAGAGAAGGCTCAAGGGAGTTCTTATAGTGTCCTTCTAGTACAATGAGGGGGTCTACATGAAAGACGAGGAGGAACTCTTTATTGAGGAATAAAATGACAGGAGGAGGGGTAACAGCTTTAAAATGAAAGAGGGTAGATTTAGCTTAGATATTAGGAAGAGATTCTTTCGTGTGAGGGTGGTGAGGCACTGGAACAGGTTGCCTGGAGAAGTTGTGGATGCCCTATCCCTGGAGGTGTTCAAGGCCAGGTTGGGTGGGGCTTTGAGCAACCTTGTCTAGTGGGTGATGTCCCTACCCATGGAGGGGGAACTGGAACTAAATAATCTTTAAGGTGTCTTCCAGCTCTAACTATTCTATGATTCTATGAAATTACATTCAAACATTTTAATTTATCCAAAATTTTAATTAAATGCTCTCTCCAGGGTCCCAAAATTGAAGTCATTGTTTTGAGGTTTCCCTTGATCTGAGTAAACCACAGTTCTGACCTTCCTTAGTCTTCATTATGTCTCCCTCAAAAGCTTAATCAAATGCATTTTTTTTTTTGAATGAGGACTTTTAAATCAGGTATCTAGCCCATACTCATAATCACGTGTTCTTTACTTGCAAATAACTTAATTATATCCTTTTGTAAGTACACCACTATCCCACTCACAGATTCTCTACTTTATAAGCCTATTTAAGGAACTCAGTAAAGCTGGAAAATAAGATGAAAGCTTCATAGAAAAATCATTCTTTATAATGGTCTAAAAGAAATAAGCATACATATTAAATAAGGAGTATTCGTATGACATTTTCTTCTTTCTTTTTTTCTTTTTTCAGTGTTCTTTCTGATTTTCACATGTCCTTTTCTTGAGCCTGTCATAGCTTTCATTGCAGAGAAAGAGCTGCTGCAAGCCATTCTGATGTTTTTCCGGTATTGACTCTTATTTTTTATACGACTTTTCTTGATCAGCCACAAATCCTGTCTCAAGTTCACCTTCTCCTGAGGAGAATCTTTCACCTATCAAATCTGGTTCCCTCAGGTGGTAACAAGTTCTTTATATATTGTTTTCTCATTTTGAATAGAAGGTCAAAAGTATTTATCAATCCTCTACTTTTACACTTTGACTATTGATACTGTTTCATGCACTGTTAGTTGGTGACTTGATTCTGTAAAAGCAGGTCCTATAGGCAGGTCCTTGTCAGGTCCCTGGCCTTATATTTGGTTCCTATGCTGCTGTACTAGCACAGACAGCTATATATCTGCCAGGGAGCAGATCCAGCTAGTGAAAAACATTCATACCCCTCTTCCAATGTCAGGACATGAACTGTGATCTTCAACAGACTCTACAAATTCCAAGAGTAAGGGTTTAGTGAGAAAATGCAAGAGAAAAGAACTGTTGGCGTTTTGGCTGTGATTTTTTTTTTGTTTATTTTATAATGTTGTAGTCTTGAATACTTGTCAAATCATAATTTAACTCCTCTGTGTTTTTAGCTTATCAGAGCGGCTACTGAAAAAAAAAAGGAGCATAAAGAGTTGTAAAACTAAATGATCTCGAGAAACAGGGCTGATGGCTTTATATTAATGATATATATTATGATATGTATAATATATATAATATATCTAATATATAATATATTATATATATATTATTTATAATCACAGATACAGATATACTCTATTCACAACATACAGATATACTCTATCAGATTATTTTGCATTTTTGTGGCTGCAGAACTGTTATCTTAACAAAAAGAAGAATTTCTATGGCACCCCCCCCGTAATTATAGTAATTACAAAAATAATCAATTTATGTCCAAAATTATACTTTATTATTATTATTATTATTATTATTATTATTATTATTATTATTATTATTATTATTATTATTATTACGGTGATTTGAGGACTTGATAAATAAATGTTTTAAGGGTATTGAATTTTTTTTGTGCCAATGCTCATTTTTTTGTTTGGTAGCATATTACGAGAAGAATCATCTGGTATTTTGGTTAACCTGCAAGATCCCTTTCAGTGGTCATAGAGTGATATACTGAACTTTCAACCATATTTAATTAGTTCAGAGCACAAGAAAGATAAGAAAAAAGATAGCTCCTCAAAATGGAAGAAAATAGACTCTCAGAGCAATCCAATCAGTGCAGATATTATTTTTTTTTTCTCATTAAGTAAAAGGAAAAAAAAAGAAAAGCATGAAATTTCCACCAAAAAAAAAAAATCACCAAACCAAACCAACCAACCAAACAAACAAAACCCCAACAAAAAGAAACAACAAACAAAACAAAAAAAAAAACAAAGTTGTAGTCTGGACTCATTATGTCTTCAATGAAGAAATTGCAAATATTTTTTAGGTAAAGAAAGAGCAAGGACATGAAAAATACTTACAGAAGTTATGAAACAGTGATGTTTTGAAACCTCCACTTGTGATATTGCAGGTAATAAATGTATGGGTTGCTAGAAGAAATAGATTTTGGCTCCTGGACAATATAATATATCAGCCATGGTGAAATACTTCCAAGCAGTGGTTTTGATAACTCTGTAAGACTTACTAGGAGGGGCTAAACATCTCACATGCCTCTGGAAAACCCCGTTTCACAGAGGCAGATGTTAAGAATTAAGCGATTTGAAATGAGAGGATTTTTTTTGTGTTCACAAAATCCAAAGATCAGGTTGAAAACATATGTGAATGTCAAATGTATAATTGCAACATTTTTTAATATGTGGGTAGGAGACATGTACCTTTAAAGACCTAGTCACATGCACCAGGAGATTTAGGAATCTAGAAGTTTGAATACTTTAGATGAAAATAATTTAGAAATAAATTATAGTAAATAAAATAAGAACATTAAAAATCACTCCTCACATAAGTTATTAACTAGACAATAAATCACAGAATCACAGAATCTTAGTGGTTGGAAGGGACCTTTGAGATCATCGAGTCCAACCACATTAAAAAAA
>JAOTQQ010000001.1:168424030-168437959 GCA_026546715.1 Gallinago undulata
GTTGTTCTGTTCTCCGGCCTTATCTTCCAGCCCAAGAAGATGAGCACCCTGGGGGTAGCTGGTCTGACTATTAAAGATGCATGTTGCCTGCTAGAAAACCAGTCCATATTGTTAAAAAATGCCTTCAAAAGTTACTTTTAGGTCATTCTATAAACTATTTATAATTCCAAGGTCATTATAGTTAGAAAAAACGCTCTAAATAATCAGAGTTTAGCAATAACTACCTGCATAAGTTAAACAAATGATGACAGTGAGAAATGACAATTAGTACCCTGCATCCCATAGCTAGTACTTTATTTATCATTAATATATTTTCAGAGATAAATAATAAAATAAGTCTGTTAAGATGTCAGTTCATTTACTTTTTTACTACTCCTGCTGCAGTTTCTTTTGCCCTTCTCCTTCTTGACTCCACTTATTGGCTTTCAATAGTGAAGCTTACTCACTGTGCCAGTAGTACTAAATAACGTCTATTAACATCAGGCAATTCAAGGACGTAGACCGACTACGGCTAACAGAAATTGGCAAATGACACATCGCCTATCTAAGCAGAAACTACTGTGACAAAAACAGTCTTAAAATAAAAGGTAACTATTGGCTTTTTAAATTCCTTATGCAGCAAATTTATCTGAGATGGAGAATTAAACCATGATGGGTACATAACACTAGAGCAAGAGTATTCTTAAAGAGGATAACTGGCACCTTATTCTGATTTTATGGCTCTGGTTACAGACAGAAGAGCAAGAAAAGGTTTTTACCAAATACAAGTCCCTTTAGAATGCTTGCCAATTCTTCTACAATCGCTGTCATGATTGTTAACTAATCTCAACTCTACCACTCAGGGTAGGCACAGCTGCAATCTGAATAGGATAGCAGGGGCTGGGGAAATATAGATGTGCCGCCACATGGCCTCAAGTTTATCATTTAAAGGAGAAACATACATCACCATCTGGTTCTATTGATGGGGCCAAAAAGTACATTTTGCTTCTTCAGCAAACCTCTCTCTGTTTCTCTTGATTTGTTATTGACCTTGGAAAAGTTAGTTTAATGTCTTTGCGACTCCATTTCCTTGTCAGTAGAAGAGGGATGATAACACCTCCAGTACATTCCTCTGATACTGTGAGATTTACTTAATACAAGTGAAGCACAAATGTATTTATCAGCAGTCATATGTCTCTCATCACAATGGTGTGAGAGATCTGCTCAATACTGAAGTTAAATTTGAAGCTTACATTACTCTGCACGTGCTAAAAATACCAGCAGAGCTAAGGTACAGGCAAGTGATGAGGTATAATGCCCTTGCCACCTTGGAAGGCTGCTGTGAGCAGTACAGATTGAAAGTTGCATGTATTGCAAACTTGGGCTTGATTACAAGATTTATTCTGTGTTTACTTCTTGATAGATGTCTGAGGTGAAAAATGTTACAGAAGTCCCAGGTGTTACTTCAGGTTCTGAGTATCTCTATCCTGGCAATTTGAATCTGAAAAATAGCTTCTGTAAATATATTGAGAATATATTTTTTGTTCTTTTCTGTAAATTTTAAATTTCAGCTCCTCACCTGTCCTCCTCACAAAGTAACACTTCGCATGCAAACAAGTTTCTGCGCAAAACCACCTTCACCTATTTGTCAATGCAGTATATTGATATAATAGAAGATTTCCTATTGTAATTAGCTGTGAAAACTAGGGGAGGGTGCTTAATAAGAAAAAAGTTATCTGGAAAAAGGAGACAAAAATCATGTATTCAATAGTATTAATTAATTCATTTCTTCCCCTTTGTATTTGTACATGTAATATAAGCTTCTTCCCTTTAGGTCAATACACTGCCTCTGTGAGCCCACAGTTCAGATTGTATTGTGCCAAGCTTCATATTTTGCACAGGCATTAAACTTTTAGAGGAACTAAATGTCCAGTTATTAATGTCCCCCAAAAGAGGAGACTTGAGACTATAAATTAATGTCAAGATATATTGGTTACATTCCCTTGTTTACCTTCATACCACAATAAATTAACATTCATATGTGTGAAAATCTAGCTGGTGACCTCTTCAAGTTAATAAAGCTTGACATTTTAATAGGATAAACTAATGTTTTATTTGTACAGCGTGGAGTATTTTACCAATGATCAGATGTGAGTTTGTAACATGTTTCTTTATATACTGGAGGTGGAAGTCATGTTTGCTAGATGACCTATTATTCTGCTGATTCATTGAACATGTGTTATAATTTAAAGGTCAGGACTATCCATTAAACTTATCAACATAGTGCAAGATACTTTAAATCAAAAATGTTCCTGCATGAACTTCAGTAATTCTATGGTAAGAATACTAAAACAGTAGTGAGTGAGAAAAATTAGTTCTCCAAGCTGAAGGACTAAAGCCAGTGACTCTTATGACTACAAACCTTCAACAGAGTGGAGTCACAGGTAGTACACAAAGGAATTGGGTAAATTTTCATGGAACTAGTGTTTTATTTCCCACTAAAAAATATTATCAAGAAAAATAATTTATTGGTTCCAGAAATGTGGGATATATTCCCAGGTTTTTATTTGGACACATAGTGGATCAGAGTAACACAATTCAATTTAGCTTTCTGTTCAGTTTTGTGAAGTGACTAAGACACTTAGTTTGTTTGTGACTAAGACATTTAGGCTGAACTAATAGAGCAATAATATTCTAGACACCCAAACTTAACACTAGGGAATTCTTAGACAATGGATTATCTATGTATTACTCTGAAGCTCTCAAAGATGCTCTATTTTAATTTCTTATAAATGTTAAAGAATAACTAAATAGTTAGACAATATGACAAATAATATTCTAGAATATATGACAGTATGTAGCAGCTATGTAGAAGAGGACCACAGAGTCATAGAATAGTTTGGGTTGGAAGCAAACTTTAAAGATTGTCTTGTCTGACCTCCCCTGCAGTGAGTAAAGACATCTTCAACTAGATCAGGTTGCTAAGAGCCCTGTCCAACCTGACCTTGAATGTTTTCAGGGATGGAGCATCCACCACCTCTCTGGGCAACATGTTCCAGTGTTTCACCACTTTTAACATCTTTAACAATGATCTGGACGAGGAGATTGAGTGCACTCTCAGTAAGTTCACAGACAACACCAAGTTGGGTGGGAGTGTCGACCTGCTGGAGGATAGAAAGGTCTTGCAGAGGGATCTGGACAGGCTGGATCGATGGCCTGAGACCAATGGAATGAGGTTCAGTAAGGCCAAGTGCTGGGTCCTCCACTTAGGTCACAACAACCCCATTCAATGTTACAGGTCTGGGGCAGAGTGGCTGGATAGCTGCCCAGTAGAAAAGGACCTGGGGGTGTCGGTTGACAGCAGGCTGAACCTGAGCCAGCAGTGTGCCTGGGTGGCCAAGAAGACGAACAACATCCTAGCATGTACCAGGAACAGCATGGTGAGTAGGACCCGAGAGGTGACCCGAGAGGACCCCCTGTACTCAGCACTGGTGAGGCCCCACCTCAAGTACTGTATCCAGTTCTGGGCCCCTTACCACAAAAAAGACATTGAGGTGCTGGAGCAGGTCCAGAGAAGGGTAATGAAGCTGGTGAAGGGTCTAGAGAATAAGTCTTATGAGGAGTGGCTGAGGGATCTGGAGTTGTTCAGTCTAGAGAAGAGGAGGCTGAGGGGAGACCTTACTGCTCTCTACAACTACCTGAAAGGAGGTTGTACAGAGGTGAGGGTAGGTCTCCCAAGTTTCAGGCAATAGAACAAGAGAAAACAGTCTCAAGTTGTGCCCGGGGAGGTTCAGGTTGGATGTTAGGAAATATTTCTTTACTAAAAGGGTTATCAGGCATTGGAATGGGCTACCCAGGGAAGTGGTTGAGGCACCGTCCCAGGAAATATTCAATAGACAAGTTGACATGGTGCTCGGGAATATGGTTTAGTGTTGGTTGGCTGTGTGGGTGTGGCATGTGGTTGTGTGGTGGGTTTTGTTTTTTTTTTTTTTTAATGATTGGACTAGATGATGTTAAAGATCCCTTTCCAACCTAGGCGATTCTGTGATTCTGTCCTTTCTGGAGGAAAAAGGCTATTCAGTGTGCTTTCCTTGGTTTTGGTATTTTGACCTGTGAATTACTCTTTTAAGGCAGTTTGAACGAGATCGTTGACAGTTTGAACGAGGCAAAATTTACAGGTGCCTAAGAGTGAGATACTGCAGCTCAGGCATTGTTGAGCCCCAGTTAGGAACAGAGAAACTTGGTTGTGTCTAAGTTAAGTTCCACAAACTGTGCAGTGGAACAGCTGAGTACCTCAGAAGGCTTCTCAATATATAGACACCAAGTAACGTCATATTTAGTGTGCAGCAACATAGTACTAGCCATCAGGAAATGCCAAGGACAGGGTCCAATCTTAAACATCAATCTTCTATTGTTTTAATGAGACTCTCATACCTTAAAATCATTAAAATAGTTGTCTGTGTTTTTAAAATATATAGAGAAACAAAAGTAATTTATTTTCAAATAGAGAGAGATGTATAAATATGACTGAGCAAAAGTCTAAAATACTAACTAAAATAAAAGTAGAAATTAACTTCTATACTAGGTCACGTTGCTTTTCTTTGTGTCTCACCAGTTCGAGGACTGGCTGTAGTGAAGCCTTATTCAAACATATGTCTGTCTTTTCAGAGATTAATTGATTTAATTTTAATAAACCAAATTTTCAGTAAATTTATATTCAGTACAATAAATTGCATAATTTTATTATGGATTTTTCCACAGAGAAATATGACAGCTTTGTGAATGCTTTTGTGTAACAGCTTGAAAATAATTAGACCTCAATCCCAGCACTAGCCACCCACTTATCTGTGAAAGCAGTAGAAATTTGCTCACCTTTAAGGCTTCTGCTCCTCTGTTAAGTCTGCTTTAAATTACTCAGAGGGTTCAAGAAATTCTTAAAAGGGAACTCACAGACAGAAATATCAGAGAAATAATCCCCTTTGCTGTTATTAAAAACCTTAATGACACTTAGGTACTTAGGCTACGACCAAGATTGGTCTCCCACATGGCATAGGTAAACATCACTGTTGCGTTCAATTGAAGCTTTTTTACAGTAGCCAAATTATGTCAGCAAAGGGCTAGTCTCATTTCTCTGTGTGAAATAGTTTCTACTCATAAGATTTGAAGAATGCCTTAGAAACTAGTATATGCCCTACATCATTCTCATTTCTTTCCCTGTGACTACTGGATGCTTGGGTTATGGCAATGGCCTGCATCTGAGAGCTTAAATCTGAGGGTTTAAATGTTGTCAGGAATAAAAGAGTAAAGATTCCTGAGACTGGGAGTGCAAGGTACCATCTGTCTAACAACAGGCAAGAAGGTAACAAAGGCAATGAAACTTCATCAAATCTACAAGGGTATCACTGTAGATTCTTGCAAAGCTATATCACCAAGTTAGAGAGACTTGGAAAGTAGAGGGTATGGGGAAGAGAAAGGAAAAACTTGCAAGAAATATGGGATATATAACTGATATTTTATTTTGGGGAGGTGGGAGAACCAGGAATCAAGGTAGAAAGCATGACACTTGAAGGTAAGAAAGTATAGGTCAGAAAACATGAAAACAAAAGAATGTGGGTCATCAGAAGTTCAGCCATTTCTAGTTTAAAAGTTCTCTTTCCTAAATTAATTCTCTAGTGCTTTATAAATTCAACTCGCATGACTGTTTTTCCCAGTTGCAAGGGCCTCCCTTTTTAACCTGTGAAGCTTTGTGAAGCTTCAGAGAACAAATGAACTTATGGTTGATATGAAAAGTTTAAAAAAATGTTTTTTAAACATGAAGTTTAAAAGAAAATGTTTATCATCAAATAAACCATGTATCTCTGTCAAAACAGGCTGAACAAAAAACCCAGAAAATCCAGAGTTCCACTCTTTGAAGTAGATGTTCCAGCTGTAAAGATATTTAGCTTAACTCGCTTCTCAGCATTCTTTCGAACCTCATAAATCTTGAATTCTTTCCTGCATAGTGACACAGCTTGAATAGGAGAAATGAAGAGCACTCCAAAAAGAAATTAATAACTTATAGCTTGATGGTTATGGCACTTAAAAGTAAGTGATAGTTTGTAAAGAGTCAGATCCTGTCAGTGTATATTAGTCATGCTATAAGAACATCTCTCTGATTGAGTCTTTGCCTTTGTGAAAGATTCCTGGGTTCAATGCCCTTTCCAGATGAAAGAAATTAAAATCTTTAACTTTTACCATCCTAGGAATGTTTTTACCTGGAAACTAGTATACAGGCTGAATGTAAAGTTGTGGACATCTAGTTACTTAATTTTGACAGACAGAAAATAATAAGACCAAAAAAAGGCCAAAAAATAGGACATACAAGGAGGGGACGTAAAGTATTCTGTTGAAGTCAATGAAGAGGCATGATCTTGAACTAGGTTTGGCTAAGGGATAAAAAGGAACCTAAATGTCACACTTCCTAAATTCTCTAATTATGATGTTTTACACAAAAGGCAGTTGAGAACCAATGTTTATCGAAGAAATCTGAACCCTGGATCAATAGCTGAGAAAAGGTCATACACATGGCTGAGGAAGGTACTTGCAATCTGAAAGTCTCCATCCTCTAGCTGCAGCTTTCTCCACTGACTAGCTTCTGCCGTGTTTTTCCTTAGGTGGTGGCTTTTCTAAGAAAACAAGGCTTAAACTGTCTTTTCCCTGTCTTTCCGATGAATAATTTTGAAACTCAGCAATTTCAATCAAATGCTGCAGAGGATGAAGGCTCAAAATTTAAAAAGTTCCTTTGGATTTCAAGAGAAAACGACAGATTAATAAAAATTAATTATTTTATTATGCTGGCCAATCAGCGCACATAGTCAGGGTGCCAGTCACAAAAAGAGTTCTGAACTCACTGAAACACAAGCAATATCTGTCACTAGGAAAAAGAGAGTCTGTAGGTCAGAATTTCTGTGAAAGGGCTGGAAAGAACAAGGGAAATGGTGGAGAGAGGCAATTCTGAGTCAAGCTGTCATGGACAGTTATTATGTGGGAACATAGAACACCTAAGCACAAGTTAAACTCTGTTGCTACAGTTCATCATGGAAGAAGTTGTTTTGTTTTGCAGTGTCGAGGGCAAACTTACACATACAGAAATAGATAAACTTTTTAGAGTTCACTTCTCAGCTTCTCAGATGTAGTCCTTGCAGCTAACACATCTTTCCGGACTACAGCTGTCTCAGAATGTAAGAGGGATATGATGGGTTGTCCTTGGCTAAGGGCCAGACTCCAACCCAGCTGCTCAGTCAATCCCCTTCCACAATAATTCACAATTCATAAAAGTAAATCATTAGTGTTTTTATTTTAATATTCAGCTGTTCATAAAATTGTTCATAAGCATTATGTCCCATAGGTGTTGAGGGCAACATTGCCTTATAGAGATGGTTGCTTTTGTTAATAAATAAACAAACAAACAAACAAAACCCAAATAAATAAATAAAGCTTATCACAATTTTGGGTGTTTAAAATGTTTGGAGGTGATTCTAACCTTTTATTAACCAGGGAAAGTTTATTGAAACCACATTTGTGCTTTTCCTAGTGTGTTCATCACTCAGAACCCATTTGCTAGTTAAGCAAATTAAAATGGTACCTGCCCCAAAACATCTTTGAAAGGGCTTTTCTTCCAGTTCTGAGCCTCTCCTTTAAAGAGCATTTTCCTCATTCCCCAGAGTTTTAAATGTAGGCACCTGACTTAGACAAAATTAATTTAATCACGTAGTACCTGTATTTATTTTTTCTTCCTTCTTTTAAAAGTTCTATTAAAAAGGCATTTTCACTACGGTCAAAAGAAAATGCTATACTTCTTAATGTATCTAGCTTTTGAGCAAACATTTAAAACAAGAGGTGAAATGGTGTTGTGGAATTTTTTTTAATTAACTTAAAAAAAATCTGAGATCCATGAATACCTGTGTTGATTCCATTTCTTAACTCTGTTACCGTTGTTTTGTCTTCATGTACAGTTGCAAAACTCTGGTAACACTGATTCTTTGGTGCTTTGCCTCAGATATTCTTCTTCAGAGAGAGACAGTACAGTGACCATAATCAATACTGTCTCAGTATTAAGTTAATGCAAAATTCTTGTAAGGTTCATTGTACAGCAGTGCTTGCAACCTATCTTCCTCGGTTCACTGAGGAGCTATGAAGTTATCTGGGAGAAATGATGGTGCAGAGGTGTCTGAGAATTGGCAATTTTTCTTTTCAGGAGAATGTCATCAGTTTGAAAAACTGTCTCTCATGTCTGAAGAAGAATTCTAAAGAGAGAAAAAGATCATCAGAGCTCTAGATGCTATTGACCTACCTGCTTCAGAGCAGAAATGTGAAACCCGCAGACATGCAATGCTCAGTGATCCTTACTTAGCTGTTATATTCTGTGTTTCAGAAGTCTGTAATGTCTCTTTTTTACTTTTTTTTTCTTCCAATAAGGAATGACAACAAGTCTTAAAATAGTCTGTGAGCTTAATTTCTTCCTTTCTACGCAGCTATAGATACTAATCCTTAATCTATGCCCTAAAAACTTGAATGACTGATATAACACTATTTGGATCAAAATGCAGATCTGTTGAAGACTGTTCAGTCATATTCAAATTGGTAGCAGTATTAGAGCAATCTTATACTAAAAGTCAAGAAACTGTAGCTTTTTTAGCATTTTATTCTAGGTGTGTAAGTCATTCCAAATCTCAGTTTAGGAAGAGAGAGGAAACATTTGAAAAAACACTGTAGCTTTTCTGCTTTGCAATATTTTTGAAAGGATCTGACTTCTTCTCTCTTTCTTCCAGCCCTCACCGTTATATATGCTATTATTCAGCAACTGAGACGTTAAATCAAAGTGGTTAAAGAACAAACTGGCATCTATTAAAAAAAACTCTTAATTTTACTGTCATTTTATTATTAAATAAGTCATACAAAATGATTCAGTATATATATGAAACATATGGGTGAAAGTAGAGTCAGCTAAATCCTTATTCATACATGTCAATAGAAAGCACAGTCTGAACGCTGATGCATGTGCTTCTGAAAAAAACTTACCTTGATCCTTCTTAACTTATCAAAAGATTGTTCAAGGCATACAATTTTAAGTTTTGTAGTACTGAAAATTGGATTACCTGAAATGAACATAAATTTATAGAAGCTAAGGATTAGCTCATGATTCTCCACAAATTTAAAACCACATTGCATTGATAATATCCTCTGAGAAAGAAAAAATTATGTTCTTCAGCAAGTGAGAAGGCTATTGACAACATTTAGGAGGGTGAATAACATCTTAACTGTATTGAAAATATTTGTAGTCCTGTGGTGGGTTGACTTTGGCTGGCCACCAAATGCCCACCAAGGCACTGTATCTCTCTTCCTCAACAGAACAGGGGAAGAAAATTCAATGAAAAAGTCCATAGGTTGAGATAAGGACAGGAAGATCACTCACCAATTACAATAATGGGCAAAACAGATTTGGCTTGATTTAATTTAATATATTTCCATTTGATAAGAACAAATCTTAAACTACCTTCTCCCCACAATGCTCTTCTTTCCATGTTACACTTTTCTCCTGACTCTTCTACCTTCTTCCCCTGAGCGGTACAGGGGGATATGAATGAGGGTTGTGGTCACTTCATAGGGCTTCATGTCTGCTGCTCCTTCCTCCTCACGCTAAAAATAGTCCTGCTCCAGTGTTGAGTTCCTTTTGTGGGATAAAGTCCTTTAAAAACTGCTTCAGTGTTGATCCTTCCCACAGGCTGTAGTGCTTCAAGAACTGTTCCGACATGGGTTCTCTTCACAAGGTAGAGTCCTTCAGGACAGACTGCTGCACTGTGGGTCCCTTATGGGTCTCAGATCCTGCCAGAAAATCTGCTCCAACATGGACTGGTCTCCAGGGGCCTCAGCTCCTGCCAGGAACCTGTTTCTGTCTGGGATCTCCATGGTCTGCAGCTTCCTTCAGGGCACATCCATTTGGTCAGCTGTAGGGTCCTCCACAGGCTGCAGCGTGGATGTCTGCACAAATGTGGTCCTCCATCAACTGCAGGCGGACAAATTGTGTAACCATGGTCTCCTACATGGGCTGCAGCAGAATCTCTGCTTCAGTACCCAGAGCACTTCCTCCTCCTTCTCTGAAATTGGTGCCGGCATAGTTTTTTCTTTCAAATTTTCTTGATCATCTCTCAAAGATTCTGCACAGCATTTTTTACTTTTCTTTCAAGTGTTATCACAGACAAGCCACCAGCACTGCTGATTAGCCCAGCTTTGGCTAGTGGCAGGTCTGTCTTGGAGACAGCTGTAACTGACTATCTGACAAAAGGACAGCTCCTGGTGTCTTCTCGCAGAATTAACCCCTGCAGCCTCCTGCTACCAAAACTTTGCCACATAAACCCAATACAGATTCTAAAGGCTTACATATAAAAGTTGGTATTCTTTTGCAATACTTAAGGCCTTTGGATATAGCTGCTTAGAACAGAGTCAATCCACTGTGAAGTGTAGCTCATTTTCATAGAGATATGACTAACTATTTTATGTCTTATTCACGTACCAGTCAAATATGTTGACCTTCTGTTCTTTTGAACACTTGCATGACTTTTCAGCAATATCTTATAAATCTAACTAATAACTTTTCTGCAAGGTGTGTCATGGAAGAAATAGTGTGATGGGTATCTGTTTTCCAAGAAAAAAAAATACTTGGAACTGTACACAGCAAGAACATCAATTCACATATTACTTCTGACACATCCCACTTTTGATGATATACTTGGCTGATTTGGATTGTATTTGGTTTTCAAGGCCAATCTTCAGGAGAGGCAGCTATATTTGAGAAAAAAAAATAGTCATATCAAAATAATTTGTTGCAAATTTTTCCTCTTTTTCAAATTCTGTTGTGGATCACAGGAAGATGAATATTTCTTTTCAGATCAAATAAACTACCCATTTTGGTTCAGTTCTAGAAAAGAAATGAATTAAAGCACTTCTCATCCAACTGAGAGCAATACACACAAAATAAACTTCAGAAGTCTTCTGTTTTCCAAGTATCAAGGACTGTAGGAGGATGCTGGAAACATATAGGTTATTTCATACTGAAACTGTGTCCAGGGTAAGTCCTTTTGGACTCCCCTCTGGTGGTGCAGGGTATCTGGGAATTTTTCTCTTTGCTTATCACCCAAAATGTTGTATGCTAAAGAACTTAATTTAGAGATTAAAAATTTTAAAGCTATGGAATTAAAGCAAGCAAACAAGCAAATGAAAAAAAAAAGCCAAACCACCAGGTGAACAAACAAACAGAAAGAGACAAAAGCCTTAGATAACACTCTCATCTCTCCTTCTAGAAAAGGATGTGTGAAAAGATATCAGTGATTCTTCAAGTCTAAATTTATATTTGATTTAACTGGAACAAAATTAAAAAAATAGAACTGAACTGCTGCATGAGGAAGACAAAAAAAAGCTTGGAAAAAAAAGTCTTTTTCCTTCCCACTGCATTTCTACAGTTTGAAAGTATTACTTCCACCCCTTTGCATACAAATTTCCTCTTTCTCTTCTGGTCTGTTTTTTGGCTGCACACTCCTTGATTACTTTCTTTCTTCACCCATCAGTCCTTACCCTCTGGTCCAAAAAGTCCTCATCAAATCATGTTCAATTTTTGCTGTTGAAACTGCAAACTCCTTGTCCTTCCTTATTTCCTGATGATTTAACCTCATAAAATGTGCTGTAGTAAAGATTATACATAACAACCACCATCCCCTCTGCTGCCTGGATAACTGAACACTATATGCTTGATCTATACAACAACTATGAAGGGACTGCATATTTTTACTATTTGTCATATATTGAGATTTATGTATTATAATACATCTTTTTTCCTCACCCCTGATTATCAAGCATATTATCTAGTAGCTTCAGTAGAAAGGACAATTTTAGTAAGGGTTCTGTTTTGTGACCTTGAAACAGAAACCATTTGAAGTTTTGCAGCACTATCAAAATATTCTCCTTTGGGATCCTTCATTTCAGTAATATTCCCCACAAACTTACAGTGTTGTGAGTGTTTTTTTCTGGTTATCACTGATCACTGAAGATGCTTTCTCTCCTGACCCCTGTAACACTAGCTCTCAAATTGATTTATGAAGCTTTAGTGGATGTATACTTTGTTATCCTTTAGCCTCCTTGTGGAAATTGGTAGGAGTGCCAGGTTCTGTGTACAATGCTGCAGTGACCTAGTTACATGGATCAGTGCCACTTAGGCAAGGTACACCCTAGGTAGTTTTTTTGAAACTAGCTTTAACTTACAAGGTTATAGTAAAACACAAATAAAGTGTTTATTTACAGCATCTGATAAAGACAGCATAGAGATGCTTAGAAAAGACAAGTGAAGGAAAATCAATTCTTAATTTACACTAACATGAAATATAAAAGATCTATTTGTCTGCTCAGTACCTCACATTTCGAGATGCATTTGTCAAGGAGAATCATGTCTTTACAAATCCTCCTGGCTTTAACAGACAGTTTTGTTCTTGGAGTCTTCCCAGTGTCACTTTGAGATTCAAATCTTTTCCTTCATCCTTATCTTTATTCACCTGATTCAGTCCAACCAACAGTCTGGTTTTTTATGCTATTTCCACACAAGGTAAGAGCTGTGAAAACACATTAAGAGAGAAAAAAAATTCCCTATTCCACTTGGAATGTTTCAGAAATATTGTGTTTATTTTTAGAAAAAGTTATATCATACCATTTTACCATTTTACAAGAGTGAGAGTTCATTGTGGTTTTCCTTTTTTTTTTTTTTTTTTTTTTTTCCAGAGGAAGTAGAGAAAGCATTTACTCCAAGACGCAATCTCAGTTATAAGCCCTAGATTGGAACCAGGGCTCTCTCTCTGAAGAAATACTCCTCACTACCCTATTTATGTTGGCTGACTGGCTGTCTATGGCAAATCCTCTTTTCACATGTTCTTTGATTTACTACTGCATGAAAAGTTCAGTAGTGGACTTAGGACCTTGACTCTGTGACATAGACAGCAGTTTGGAAATAAATTGTTTTGTGGGTTTATCCTCAAGATAACATAAAGTCCAGTCCACGTAGTAATGGTGTAGATGGGATAATTTAATATAGTCTCTCCTCCATTTAGTAAAGCAGATTTTTTTAAAAGCCAGTGACTTAATATTTTGGGGTTCTTAGCCAAGGTAAAGGTGCCTACAAACAGCTGTGATGACCCTTTTTATTTATACATGTGACCAAACTGTATTATTCTTTTACTTTTCTGGAGAATACTTTTCTTGGGTTTGGGGTTGTTTTAATTTGTGGGGTTTTTTAAATTTGTTTTATGGCTGCATTTTCTTTTTTTTATTAAAAAACCCCAAGCTATCAAACAAATCATTTGCTTTAACCTCAGAAAGAAGTAAAAACTATTTCAAAAACAAAGACAAAATCCCCAAAAAACTCACACAATACCAGAAGTAAGCCATGAGCACTTGTCTGGACAAGGCACTGTAGATCATTGCCAATTTATCACATTTATGGAGTAAGATCTTTGATCAAAACCCTATTTTTTGTCCATGTTTTTTTTCCCTTTCCTAGAACAAGGGATACTAGTCTTGATGAGATTTATAAGCACAATAAGAATAACGTTGAACTGAACTGCAAGGGGAATCCATAAAATACAGTTTGAAACTTTCCCTCTCTACAGAGATTACTCATACTTCTTTCTGTAGTATCTGTATTATAAATCTTAAAGGATAAGAAAGTTGTATCTTTCTAATTAGAATGAGAAACAAAGCCCACTCGTGCAATACTAATAATTAAAAAAATTGGTATATAAACAACACCTTCTAAACTGGCTGGATGGCCACACTCAAAGGGTTGCAGTTAATGGCTCAATGTCCAAGTGGCTGCCAGTAACGAGTGGTGTTCCTCAGGGGTCGGTACTGGGACCAGTACTATTTAACATC
>JAOTQQ010000001.1:168446513-168465552 GCA_026546715.1 Gallinago undulata
GTGATGTTTCCTTTCTTCCAGTCCGCAGGGACTTCACCTGACCACCACGACTTTTCAAATATCATGGAAAGTGGCTTTGCAACTTCATCAGCCAGTTCTTTCAGGACTCTGAGATGTATCTCATCAGGTCCTATGGACTTGCATATCTTCAGGTTCCTCAGATGATCACAAACCATGTCTTCAGTTATAGTGAGAGGGACTTTGTCACCTGAGTCCTTAACTTGTGGGCCATCAACATGAGAGCTAGGAGGAAAGGGGTTTTGTAGTGAAGACAGAGGCAAAGAAGTTATTGAGAACTTGAGAATGAATTCTTATTAAATTAAAACAATTAAAACAATTAAAACAAACAATTGGCACTCCTACTAGTACAAATGAACAATTCTATTTCAATTTTTTCTTATACTCCAATAAACAGTGGCTTTGTATCTCAAGTCAGTAACAACTATAACTGATAGGGTGCTTGAGTAAGTATTTGCTTCGGAAGTGAAAATTACTTCTTAATTTACTTCATTCACAATGTCTTGCATACTACAAAAATATACTATTTTTTTACTTTATTGAGTAAAACTTTTCACTCAAATTCACTTCCATATTTTTAATTTGTTTCCCTGAACCTCGGTTATATGGGAAAAAAACTTTTCATTATTCAAAATAAGATCTTAAAATATGAAAGGAACTTTTAATGAGTTTTCTTTTAAGTGTGTTTCCAGTTATATCATTTCAGATGAAAACCAGCAAAATTGCTTCAAATACATTCTGGGCATTGCTGTAGTACCACTTCAGTCTTTAAAATTAAAGGTATAGATAAGTGTCAGTAGTCTACCAACTTTACAGATAGATTTTAAAAAGTATTTTGAGCACATACAGATTTTTTCAAATTTATTTATCTCTAAGTATATCTTCAGCTCCATAAATACCTTTAAAATCTGACTTTAGTGGCTAAATCTTACCAGGTAAGTGGTATTTCTTTGCTTTTTTATTATCAAAAATAAATCTAGACAGTTTGGGATTTTTTAAACTTGATTTTGTGTTTAAAGGAATTATTTCATAGACAAGAAATTTCAATTTGTCAAAGAAGCTATTAATACACTATTTCCATTCTCTGACACTGGTTTAACTGAGGAGCTTGGTTAGGTGATTGTGTCCTTTTATTTCTCCTCTTACTATATATTTGTTTCATTTGTACAAATAAGAAAGTGATAGGGGCTTTTTTTGTCAGGTAAAAATTATGAAGAACAATAATGATACATTTCCCCATTATTTTTAATTGGAATCTATATAATAGGAAAATATTTCCCAATTGTTCTGTAGTTTTAAGCCCCTTGTCAATAAATGGTCAGTTTAAGACAGACTTTGGTCTCTTCAGGGATTGCCTTGTAAGACTTCTACAGGAAACAGGAGAGAACAGGGTTATAGTGAAGCTGGGTGAGTCTCCAGACCAATTCCCCTGGGCACAAGGATGGCCCTACTGATGAGGAAAAAATAAAGCAAAGATGACAGAAGACCTGTATGGATGAACAATTTGCTCCTGACAAAGGTCAGAATTAAAATGGAAGCACACAGGAGGTGGAAGTAGAAACAGCTGTCCTGATAGGAACATAGAGACACTGTTGAAGCATGCAGGGATGCTGTTAGGAAAGCTAAAACCCATCTGGTATTCAGTCTGACAAGGGATATGAAGAACAGCAGAAAGGATTGTACAAGTACAGCAGCAACTAAAGAAAGATGAAAGAAAAAAGGAGGCCACTGCTGAATGGTGTTGTGGATATGGTGACAAAGGACGTGGAAATAGATGAGTTGCTCAATGCCTTTTTTGCATCAGTTTTTAACAACAAAGGCAGCTAGCTTCAGGTACCACAGGGCGCTGATACCAGAGGCAAAATCAAGAGTAAGACCTATGTGTATGAGAGGAGGAGTAGGTTAGAAGACATTTAAACAACCTGAATATGTACAAACGCACAGATCCTGATGGGATGTATTCCAGAAGCATTAAGGGAGATGACTGATGCCTTTACAAGGTCGTCCTTGATCATCCTTGAAAGACCACGATGACTGAAGGAGGAAGAATGACTGGAAGACTCTAAGAAAGAAAAGGTAACTTCTATCTTCAAGAAAGGCAAGAAAGAAGATCCAGAGTACCTCATTTCATGGAGAGGTGGTGAAGACTAAACTTAGAAAAGGAAGGGAAAGAAGGTGATTGGAAGTATTTAGCGGGTATTTGTGAAGAGGAAATTATGCTTAACCAACCTAAAAACCTTCTACAAGGAGATGATTGGTTTGGTGGATGAGGGGAGAGCAGAGGATGTTTATCTTGACTTCAGTAATACTTTTGACACTGTCTGCCATTACATCTTCAGAGAGAAACTGATGACGTAAAGGTCTGTGAACTGTATTGAAAATTTGTTCAATTGCTGGACTCAGACAGTCGTGATGAGTGTCTCAAAGTCTACTTGGAGCCTGTCACCAGTAGTGTACCACAGGAATCAATATTGTGGCCAATATGGTGCCAGTGTAGTTTAACACCTTCATTCATAACCTGGATAATGAGTCAGAGTGCACCCTCAGTAAATTAAAAGATCATAGAAAGCTGGGAGAGGTGGCTGATACACCTGATGTTTGTGTTGACCTTCAGAGGAAACATGACAGGCCAGAAAAATAGGCTGAGAGGCTGAAGTTCAAATTAGGGAAATGAAAATTCCTTTTCCTGGGGAAGAAAAATCTCATGCACCAGTATACACTTGGGCTGACTGGCTAGAAAGCAGTTCTGCACAGCAGGGCATGGGTTTTCTGGTGGACAAGAAAGCGAACATGAACAAGCAATACAGCCATGCAGCAAAGGCCAACAGCATCCTGGGTGGCATTAGGAGCATTGCCAGCAGGCGGGAGGTGATCCTTCCCCTCTGCTCTGCCCTGGCGAGAGCACACCTGGAGTCTTACATCAAATACTGGGCTTCCCATTACAAGAAAGACATGAAACATCCTGTAGTGATTCTGGCAGAAGGATACAAAGATAGTTAAGGGATTGAAACATCTGACATAGAGGACTCTGAGATTGCTGGGACTGTTGAGCCTGAAGAAGAGAAGGCTAAGGGAAATTCAATCAATATCTACAAATTCCTGATGCAGGGTGGGTGGGGTGGGGTGGAGTGGGTGGGTGTCAGACTCCCAGGTCTGTCATTCTGGGAGTCAGACAGGATGAAGCAGAAGGAGGCTGACTTTTCTCAGTGGTGCCCAGTGCAAAGACAAGAGGCAGTGGGCAGAAATGGAAATACAGGGAATTCCATTTGAACATGAGAAAGCACTTTTTAACTATCAGAGCAACTGAACGTTGGAAGAGGTTAAGCAGAGATGTGGCATATCTCTCCTTGGAGATATACAAAAGTGGCCTTGCCATTGCACTAAATAGCCTGGTCTAGATGGTTCTCCTCAGAGCAGGGAGGAACAAACTAAGTGAATTGCAGCAGTCCCTTCTGACCTCACTGATTCTGTGAAAACTGAAGTCCTCTTCTGGCAACAGTTCACTTCAAAAGCATAATACAAACCAGATTGAAACAGGCTTGGGACCCTTTGCCCTTTTCAGTCTTCCAGCATTATTCCAGCTGGCCTTGTACTCTTAAACACATCTGCATGCCCTTGTACCACCAAGGATATGCTTACATGTGTTACCATGGAAAAAAAAACAAACCAACCCACATTATTTTCTTGCTTGCAAAACAATCTTCACATAATTTCAATCACTATCAAATGAAAAACTTCTCACAAGTAGATTTGAGTCTCCTGGAACTCACGTCATTAGATCCCTGACTGCTGATACTACATTTTTCCCTAATACAGTTTTTGACGGTTTTAGATGTTAAGCTTCAAGACAAGACCAAGATTGAAAGCAAAGACCTACTGCCATCATAGTAGAAAAGACAGTAGAGTTAATACATTGGGTTTGGCTCTCTTCACATCCACAATCCTCCATGTTAATACATTCAAGGTATACAACACATTTTCTCACACTGACCAATTCCAACACATACACGTATTTCAGACACACAGTAGCACAGTTCATGATGACGTTACACGGTACCCCATAGACATCCACAGACAAGTGCTTTGCACAAGCATGCATATAATTAATCTTAAAAAGGGGTTGCCCTGAACAATGTGTACCAGTCAGTACCGCAGATAAGGACCTCTCTCTTGGGCTAATGAGTGTAGAAGCCTTTGTGAAGGAGAAAAGCATAATTTTAGAGCTCAGTTCTTTCTCACTCAGCAAAACCATATTTATCATTAGTTGGAGACATTTCTTAGATACATTTGCCAAGCAAACCACTAGGTAGGCTTCTACCAGCCACAATATTTTCCATATTGACGTTTGAGTAAATTTAAACAAAGTCATATTTTTCCACACCTTTATTAGAGAAGCTAATTTAACCCTTGCACAAAGGACCAAATATGATCCACAATTAGTAAAAAGCTCTACTTTCCTTTCTGCATTAGTCCATTCTACTTTTCTCATCTGTTAGAATAAATAAAATTTTTCATTATCAACTAAACATACCTTCACTACCTTTACAGAGACTGACGATCCATTTGGAATTCAGAACGTGTGTTATGAGCACAGTGTGATATATATAGGTATGAAGGTGACATGTTATGCCCCGAGGCACAAATGCTCAGTGAGATCACTTAAAAAGGGACAGCCCATCTCTAACCTTATCTAACAGTGAACAGAGACCACTTTCTTTTTCTCAGATATGATCTTTAATAATTTTCAACAATTTTTGAGAAGCAGACAAGACACGGCAACCATAACAAATATAAAAATCATGCGAAGGTGACTTTGCAAACTGCATCCATCTTTCCTGCACTAGAAACTGCAAGAAACTTGCTTTTGCATCATTCCATTTTCAGTGCTTTCTCTTTTTGTACCTGTTTTAGAAAGCAGGAGAAGGGGTGAGGGTAAGCAGTGCAACTTTGTCAAATTAAGCAAAAGTAAAAGCTGTTGTGTATTTACTATTGTTTTTTTTATATGCTTCATTTAAAATATAAAATTGAAAACCACCCAGATTTAATATTTCACATTGCTGTCACCTTGGCTATAGATTTGTCTATATTGATCTTCAGGGCAATCAGAATTCATATTGAATATACTGTTCTGACGAGGTTAACAATTGACTTTGCTATCAATAGCAGAAGCATATTATCTGCATGCAACATGACATGTTACCATTTACTGCCTCAATCCGTCTGTTTTTGGAATTTCTTGACCATTTTGATGGTCAATATCATTACTATATTAATAAAATAGGTAAGAGTCAATCAATTATTTTCTATTTTTTAGTGGCTGGGAAAAGTAGAGAGGGGTCTGAAGAAGTAGAAATTGTGGGAATTAATAGCCTTGCTGCATGTATGCTATGTACAATCTCATCATGTACACAGTACCACTTCCCTCCCCCTCCTCCCTGCTTCTCCATGGACACGTGATATTTTAATGGAATTAATAACTCCCATTATATAATAAAAAATTACATTTGAAATATGAATCATAGCTAAGACTACTACTGTAGCTCCCATCAAGTCATAGTATGTGCATCCTAGTTTCTAATATGACAACCTGCTCAATTTCTTTCTGCTACTGGAAGCACATTGAGCTAAATGTGGGGCTATATTTGTAAAGGTAACTAAGGATAAACTGCTAAAATACCAGAAGGGAAATCAGGAGACAAGAAAAATGCATATTTTTGCCTCCAGGGCTTAGTGCTTCAGGGGAGATTTAGACATCTTTTGATATTTAAATTTGAAGTGCATTGTTTATCAAATATGGAAAATGTACCCATGAAACATAGTGGCATGTGATTACTTACATGAAGTTACTTCAAGATACTTCAGTCTGATACCTTCCATTGTCCTTGAGGTGCCTGGAAATGTTCTTATACTAAGCAGTGTAAGAGATAATCTTTTTATTAAAGAGACTGAAACAAAATTATTTATTGAAATTTAATAAAGTATCATTCAAAGTTATATATCATAATTTAAACATCATGCATGGGTGTATGCCTTCATTTATCATACGACGTTTTGCTTGGGAAGTATGGTACCCAAAAAGCAGTACAAAGATACAGGTGTTTATATTTTCAACTCTGCCATTATAAATACAATGTTCACATACTTTGAAAACTTTTAAATGTAAGTGTATGCATCTGTATCTATAGCTGTATCTGTATACATGCATGTGTATATATATTCTATATGTGCTTTTTATCATGTTTCAGTAAATTTTAAAAATTATTCATATCATGTGAGTATGATCATATTGTTTTCTTATTATGTACATTAAAAAAAAAAAGTGACAATGAAAATAAAATAAATTTTCTTCCTTCATTTTTCTTGCTTTTCTCTCACTCTGTGCTACCAGTAAACATTACAGAAGCAATGTGGAAGTTGTGGATGCCTCATCCCTGTAAGCGTTCAAGACCAGGCTGGATGGAGCTTTGAGTAACCTTGTCTAGTGGGAGGCGTCCCTGCCCATGGCAGGCAGGTTGGAACTAGATCATTTTTAATGTCCCTTCCAACTCCAAATGTTTTATGATTCTATGATGGACTTGGGAGACAGAGAAAAAGAATAAGAGAAATCAAGCTCCAAAGGCTGAACCTGGGGAAAAACGTTTGCTGTTCTGAAAAAGTACACAAGGGACAGGAAGTTGGGTCAAAAATTAGTATGAAAAAAGGGTTAAAGAAATAATCAGGAGAGGAAGAGTAGATAACAATTTCAGAGGAAACCTCAGGCCAGCTGGGTGAAAAGAGAGACATTTTAGATGAGATAGGGTGTTTTGAAAGATTAAGAAAGAGTAGAGTTTGAACTGGTCTTTTGCTTAACAAATAGACTTATTCCTCTATAGTCTGTTCTTGATTTTGGAAGAGGGTATTACTTAATTGTTCATGCAATCAGTATCGGTTACCTCTGATTCTTGTGAGTAAACATAAATAACAGAAAATGTTAGAAAGCTATTGTATTGCCCTGTTCTGCAGCGAGAACTTGCAAGGCATTATTTTCATACTGTTCAGATTCTCAGAGGGATTTTTAGCTTTTCTTGGGCATACAATTCATGATTGTAAATGTCGTGGTTTCATCCAAAATCACTGCAACCGAACCGACAGATGTCCCTTCCCCCCTCCCCCAAACGAGAAGAGAGGAAGAGATAAAGAGAGAGAGAGCAGTTTAGAACAAACTAAACTACTTTAATGAAGAATTAATATTAAAAAAAAAGAAGAAAAAAATAATAAAAAAGATACAATATATACAAAACCGTATCAAGCTCCCAGGATATCAGTCCTGTCACTGGCAGGTACTGGGGGAGTCCCAGACTGGACTCAGCAACGGATGGGAACTGGATTCCAGCTCTGGAGTCCGGCACACACCGATCAGGATCAAAGGCAGTCAAACAGGCAGGGTCCTCTTCGGACGTCGGCCATCTTGGTAGATGCCAGAGGAGCAGGAGAAGAGGGCCGGGGAGAAGAAGAAGGGCTGGAGAAGAAGAAGGGCTGGCCCTTGATCCCTCAGCTTTTATACTGAGCATGGGGCAGATGGGATGGAATACTCCAGTTGGTCAGGTTTGGGTCACCTGTTCTGTCTGTTCCTCCCCATAGGTGGGACCCCTTTACGAATTTTCCGTTTCTGACCCTCTAAGGGGCAAATAACGAAAATTGGCTGACCTTGCTTGTTATCACAATAAGTATAAGCACGGCTTCTCTGCATTCTGTTCCTTGCTATTGTAGCCCAAACATTGGCCTTATCATACTGAGAATGAGCAGTTTTCTCTACAATATGCTGTTAATTTCAGAGAGCTAGAGGAGGCCTAACTAAAATGCAAAATTACAGAACACAAAACTGGTTCGGTTTTACCTCAAACCATGACAGTAAACAACAGCACTCTCCTTCCCTCCCCTACACCCGTCACCCCTTTCTAGAGATACAAGAGACCAAACAGCGTTATGGTTGTGTGCTGTTGTGGGGTCAGACTTCTGTGACAGCTTTCTTTAAATAAAGTTTGTTATTTCATAAGCAGATTTTTTACTTATGGCAGATAACACGTTATTGCTTCTGTTTTCAGTGTCTGTTATACAAAATATGTATCCAAAGGTAGTGTAAATTATCACCCTCCTCCAGAATTATTTCTACTTATTGCCTATTTGTCTCAAAGGAAATAACAAAATTCCTGATGAAATTCAATTTCTGAAAATGTTAGAAGGAAAGACACCAATCGGGAAAATACTGTTGTCCTTATATTTTCCTTTCAGCACAAAATCATTTTCAAAATCATCTTGTCTTGAAGTACATACTTAGGAAAGTTATTGGGAGAATAAGGCTACCCTGGTTCTTTATATTCTTCATTCAGTTCTGCTTAATATTGATCATATCCAGCCTTTGCTAGCAATTTTCTTCTATCATCTTACAAGAATGTCTTGATATGAAACTGAGAAATGTAAGGAAAATTATTAGCCCTTAATAATCAATCAGATTTATTTCCAAGATTTTTTTTATTAAAATAAGTAACAAAGTTTAGAGTATTTTGGCTTTTCTTTTTCCTTTATCTTATTTTAGTCTCAATAACAATGATGTGACCTATCCAATAAATGTTTACTCTCAACTACTAATCTAGTAGTGAAGGTCACACTTAGATACTTTGGGCTGAACTCAGTTGCCCACAGCTGTAAAATGCCTTTCCAAATCCTCCATGATATCCTGGCTTAAACTCCAGGTCCCCCTCCAGAACGGTATGGACTTACAGTTCTTAAGTCTTCCATCATAGCTCTCAGTCCAACAGAGTTGTCTTGATTGTTCCAGGACAAAACCAGTGGCAGCATACTCATCAGCATCTAATTCTGGTCCTTCTACTACTCTAATAGAAAAGTATCATTCTAATGAAATAAAAACAAAATAGCAATGATCACCTGTGCACAGGCAATTCTTTGCCAGTCCAGTAGAAACATATATAGTCCAGGATGAAAAAGGGCAGTGAAATGTCTTCTTTTACATTTTACACAATTTTCTATGCAAATGGATAATCTGTCAGAGCCCTGAATGCGCCAATAGGGTCTGATTACCCTGATCAGACTTAAAGGTCTTTGGTATCTTGCTCTGCAAATGTTGTCCCCTGCCAGAGTTTTGGCTACCAGTGCTCACGGTCAGCTCTGATGTAGTGTAACTCTGTAAATCTGTGTCAGACTGCTGGGAGAATCATATCATTCATTGTAAAAAAGGGCAATGAGAAACCACACCTGGGATGTCTAGCCATGAACCCTCTGCTCATTGCCACAGGGGCTGCATTTAACTCCAGGTCCATAGTCCTTGCCTGACCTTTGTCACCAGAAGGCTATATATGACTTTACATCTTGCTGATCCTGAAGCTATGCAACGTTATTACCTATGATGGTGTGTGCTGGAGCACAGTTACTACAAGGCTTAAGGATGAACTTCTATAACTTGCCCAGCTGATTCTGATTTCTGGACAACAATTTTGATTGACAAAAATTAGCTATTATATATGTCTTTATAGGTCTTAATATTTCTTTTCTTTCTTTCCTTTTTTCTATTTTTTTTTTTTTTTGGCTCTTGAAGGTTATGTTTTTCTCCACTTGGCAAATATACATAAGGAGTGAACTTTATACTAATGAAAGCTATGCTTTCTAGATATAGGTCACCTGCTCACATGCAAATTAACTATTTATTTCTGATAACATATACCAGGAGTGCAATGGTTAGCGAAGTGTCATTTTGAAAATATAAAATGATATAAAAACTGAAGTCAAACCAATCAATTATTTTCACCCTACTTACAGAGATAAATGTGCTTTTCCCAACATACAGTCCACTCAGCAAGAAAGTATATATTTAGTTCATGTGTGTAAATTGTCCAAACAAAAAAAAAACCTATTCAAAATTTTATTTATCTACCAAGGGGAACAATAATTTATATGGTGCCTGATGGAATTTAAGAAGTTATAAAAGAGATTATACAGAAAACCCTGGCATTGAAATATTTCATCTGACTGAGTATTAGGGAGAAAAAAAAAAAAAAAAAAGGAAAAAAAAAAAACAGATTCTGTAGTGGAAAAAAAAGATTCTACTCTAACTTTCATCAGAAACAGGCACTGAAATGTAGTGAATATATTAATAAGTAATAAAAATAAGTATCTCCCAAAGTGAATAACCCAATTGTGAGGAACATCATGATTCCCCTTTTCATTCCTTTCATGTATTATGTGCTTAATAGAGAGAATAATAGCAACTTCCTATTTTAGGCTGTACTTCAGTGTTCCCATAAAGCAAGATGACTCCCTACTCCACTCCCCTTTCATCCAGTTAATAATTTGCATACTTAATTTAGTTCAAAATTTGTATAAGCCACTACTTTTCCTGATTTTTCTATGAGAGATTATTAGAAGATGATTCTGCAACTACTACAGATGAAAACTTTAAACATAATGCTCTTCAAAGATTAGGTTTCTTTTTTGAAAAAAAAAAAAAGGATTTTACAGCAAAGGACATTGATTTTCAAATTCCAGATGTTTTTATATCTTTAAACTCTGGTATCAGGGAAAATGTGTTATTAGTGGAGTATCTCCTTAACATCATTATTTATAAGTAACATTATTTACAAGAAAGTCTCAGTGTGTTTATATGAACTGAGCCCTACCCTACTGTATACCCCACCTATAAACCTGTGAGACTTCTCTCAAGGGTTTTATTATCCAAAAAGACAATAATAATAAACTTTTGTCAAAGAATATGTCTACATACAGAAGGCAAACTTCTTTAAATGTTCTGAACAGTAAATCTAGCTGTATGTTTTCTAGGTGAAAAGTGTAGTGATTTTCCTGATCTAACCAGAAAGTTGGAGTCTTCCAGTCCTGATTCTTCACCTTATGTTTTTTGTAGTGTCTGGTTTTAGCTTTTGGCCGAAGCTTCAGTCAGCCTAAACAAGAAGCTTAATTATAAATATATTCAACATTTTTTTTCCTGTAGCGTATTCTGCTGCTTAGAAACTACTAGATTACTTTCTTTTGGCCTTGTAGTACTACTAGGCTGAAATCATGCAACATATATATATATATATATATATATATATATATTTAATACACACCAAGAGTTAAAAAGAAAAAAAAAAATCTAAAAATCTTGCCCATGAAGCAGCATTCAGACTATAGAAAGTAAAACAAACAGTAAAACAGGAACAAAATTTAAACCATCTTTCTTTTCGTATAGTCATCCTCTCCATGTTAAATAAAAAACATGTTTAAGCCTTTATACACTGGTAGCAACAGGACATACAAGTCTTCGTGTCAATGCATTTTTCTGGATCCCTTGAGCTGTCTAAGGGTATGAGGTTTTCTTTTTTTTTTCCTTTTTTTTAAAAAATACTTTTAAAGAATAAATAATTTATAACAAGATAATTGTTCTTGATTGCATTTTTGTAGCTTGATGTGAAGGTTATATGCTATAAACAGAACAAGTGAGAATGAAAGGTGTGCAAGGTCACAAAGCTTCCCGGAATAGTGATGGAAACATTGGATTGGGCACAGGGAGTAAGATTTTTCCATTTTTCCAATCCAAAAGGTATTCTTCAAATAAAATGTATTATGTAAGAGTTTTAATTCAGCTTAAGGAGTTTATATATTTTCTACAACTTGGGAAAAAATTGTTAAGTTTAACATAAGAATTTCTAAATAAAATAAAAGAAAATGAAGACCAAATATTTCATGTTAAAAGAATAACAAAACACAAACATAAATATAATATATGCATTTCTTAGAGATTTTTTTTGCTGTCTACATTTTTTTGTATTAATTTCATCCATCATGATATGTATCTTGTGTTTTGGTTTTATTTGCATGTTTGATTGGGTTTTCTTAATCTTATATTATTCTATTATTGCTCATTAGGGCAAAAAACCACTGAAGTAGAAATAAAAGGACTATTGACATCATTTGGAACTCATTATTTTCTCTATCTCCAGTTTAGAAAAGAGAAAACATTATAGAGTTTTAGAAAATCACGAATGATTAGGAAACAGAAATCAAATAGAAATTCAGTCTCAGAGTTTGCATTTCTTCAGTACAACTGGATAAAATAAAGGGCTAGAAAAGTTAAATATATAAAGACACAAATTTCTAATATGCTCATAGGCATATCAGATAGGTTTACTAATTACAAAATTTAATTATAGTACCCATCTTTCATTTTATACCTTGAGATTTAAGTGACAACATAAACTCATCCATCATGTCATTCTGGCTCATCCTTCTTCCTGGCTTTTGTAGATGAGATGAAATTTTAGGTAGAACTAAAAAAATAAAAAAAAATCTTTGACTTGATACATTTTATGCACAACTGGGACAACAAGAAAGATTCTTGCTGAGCAAATTCCTACTAGGACAGGGACAAACACTAGGAAAGAGTACTAAAATAAACAATAAAACTGTAATCATGCTTATTATTGATAGAGAGAAGCACTTATGCAAGACAAAATTTGCCAAATGGCAATAAGGACTGAAAAAGACTATCTAGGCATTTGAAGGATCTCCATAAAACACATTAATGATATGATTTCTTAAATATTAAGATAACACCACCTTGTTATTTAAAGCACAACTAGAAAACTTTTGGTTTGATTTTTGGTCTGAAACATAATTTATAAGTAGTCAAAGTATAAGTAAAGCTATAAGTATAGCTGAAGAGCACACAGTAATTGTAACACAGAAGTTAAAACTGCCTAACAGAAATCTCAAAAGCATTAGAATATTTGCTGTTAAAAAATCTTTGCAATTTAAACACTGAAACTTTAATGTTAATTTGAATCAATCCTATGCCTATAGAAGTTTGCATTGATAGTGATGAAAGTAAATAGTTTGAACTTTATATTTCAACCTAGTAGGTTAGCGAAGACAGACAGATTGCAGAAAATTAATTCTTGTAGCTATTCAAAACTAGAACTTAAATATCTTGACCAAATCTTAAAGTTGATGTTGCTTTGACAGTTGGAACAGATGACTTCCTGAGGTCCCTTCCAAAATAAATTATTATATGATTCCATGACAGCTGACATTATTATTATATATAGGTATCATTTAATAAACATGCAAAGAGTACCTTTAAAAAGTTAAGAATCTCCACATATTTTACGTACTGTGATACATATATTCTCATTGTGCTTTCACTTATTTTAGGACATCATTTAGAACATCATTTATGACAGTGGAAAGACTTTTGGCACTTATTTACAGCTTTAAATACAGCAGTGTATTTAGACTGCAAAGATAATGCCAAACAAGATACTGCAGTACTGTATGAAGCAGAAATACTAGCTCAGGTCCTACAAGCTAGCTTATGATGTGCTATTCCCAGAAAAATTGATCTGCACTGCTTTGATGTATCTATCCTGTTTCTCGCTGCAGCGATTGTTCAGGTCACTGCTGGTTCAGTGCATGGCACCATTTCACAAAACCTTCTCTATACTGTGCATCTTGACCTTTTTTGCTCAAGAAACAAGACAATCTTCCCCAGCTATAAATTCTTAATGAGTGAAACAATGTAGAAGACATTATAATTGTTGTTATGGTTATAATAAAATTGATTATTGGAAGTTTTGCCATTGACTTCACTAGAACTATGCTTTAATAAAAACAAACTTAATAATGGAAAAGGGGGAATGTGAAGGAGAAAGAAAAGGAAAATCTCTACAAAGAAGTCTCTAATTTTCTTTAAATTTTGTTTAAATTGTATATTGTTTTTAAATTTATATTTTGGCCTAATAGTGTCTCCACTCAATTCCTCTTTACACTGTGTATATATTAAACCATCTACAGGACTAGTTCCACAGGTCTAGATGGTATAAAAGAGAAAAGTGAAACCGTTTAGAGAGCAAAAGGATAATGGTCTTCATTGTGCCACACAACAATGTGGTATCCAGAACACAGGGAAAAAAGCAATTAAGAGATACCTAAATGTTCTTAAGGGAGAGTTAACTTAGAAAAGGGGCAAATAGGGGTAATACAATGGGACTATATAAAATACGGAATGATATACTAAAAAGAAGGTCAAGAAAACAGGGTACTCTCATGGAATTTTGGCTTCAGACATTAATGTAAACAATAAAATCTCATTTAATTGTGTTTAATGTTCATAATGGTTTTTAAGACAGAATGCCTGTTCAGATTTATTGGGTTATTTTTATGGTTAATAAGATTTCTTAGAAATATTATAGAAAGTCAAACATAGCATTTTTACTCAATTACTTTTATTTCTGACAAATCACAGAATCATAGAATCATCCAGCCTGGAAGGGACCTCCAAAGGTCATCTAGTCTGACCTCCCCACAGTCTGCAGGGACACCCCCAAACAGGCCAGTTTGCCCAGAGTCTCATCGAGCCTCACCTTGAATATCTCCAGGGATGGGGACTCAACCACCTCCCTGGGCAACCTGTTCCAGTGTTCCACCACCCTCACAGTAAAGAATTTTCTCCTAATTTCCAATCTAAATCTGCTTCATTCAAGTTTAAAGCCATTGCCCCTCGTCCTGTCATCACAGGCCTTTGTAAACAGGCTCTCCCCAGCCTTCCTGTAGACCCCCTACAAAAACAGATTGGAACACAATTATGTGAAATTATAAATTACATTTTGTCTTCTATGAAAACCAAATCCCATTTTGTTTTCAAGGATAAATACAAACATTTTAAAAGATTTTCTTTGAATTGGAACCTTCACAGTGACTTTAGTCATTTCGTAACAGGAGCTTGACCTTTCACTTTACTATTTGATTAGCTGTGGCCAAAAAAAAATTAAGAAAAAAAAAATTCATCTAAACATTGATAATGATTATCAAATGTTTAACTCGACATTTGTTACACAAACCAAAATAAAATCCGTAAACAACTCAGCAACACAACAATACTTTCTTAATAAAGGCTTGATATTTTTCAGGAAGTCTCACTTCACAGATTGGTGCCACAATTTCCTTCTGTTTACCAGGTTTTCCTATTGGATCGTGTGTGTAAAAATGCAGCGTAATAAATCAGAACAAAATAACAATCAAACAAATAGCAAGACATACATAATGTAGGAGATGCATTCTCCTAAATACTTTTCTAAAGCTATCAATGGAGATATAAAGCATCTCAGATAATTAAATTACATATCTCAGTAGGAGTCCCCAGAAGCATTTCTATTTTGAAATACTTACTTTTAAATGAAAACTGTACTTATATAATTTGGAAGTGAATCTACAAGTTTTCCATGAAAAAGAGTAAAATGGTGGTGAAAGAAATTGAAAGAGCAGTTGAAATTTTTCACTGTGATCTCCATTTTCCATTTACTGTGAATGTTTTTTTTCTGCTAGTTCCAATGCATAGTCTTGCAGTCTTTACAAATTAAGTAACAAACTTTGAAAAGAGGATAAAAGGTTTCAGTCTTTATATTTTTTATCCCAATTAATGTTTCACGCGATAACATCTTGAAATGCAGAAATTTCTTCAAGCAAAAAGTGTACTCAGGACTTCTCCTTTTTTTTTTTTTTTTTTTTTCTAATTTGGTAATTTGGTATTGCAAGTAGTTGGAGTTTATCCTATGACTCAAAGGTGTGATATAGTACAGTATATTTTCCTGTACCCTATAGTATAGTATATTACCCTATACTTGGTAGTACATTCTCTCTAGCTGAACTGTTCGGTATCTCTTCTTTGAGAAGCAGGATGCAAAAATTGTTTGTATCAGAAGTGCTAAACAATATTTATGCTTTAGTTTTACTACAATAGCAATGTTAATTAACATTATTCACTTATATTCACATCATATTTGTAGACCTATATAAGGAATTTACTATAAAATCTTTATTTGAACATTGTTTTATTGTAAGCAATTATCTTTTTCTTTGATTACATAATTCTTATGGTGACATTTAAAACAGAACTCAATACTTTGAAAGAAGACAATGCCTTTTAAAAAGCTTACACTGCAATTTTTTTGCTTCCTTCAACTGATGCATATTAGCTTATGTCCATTCCCTTAAATACTCTTCTTCTCCCAAGCAGCGTAACTGTATCCAGATTGTCAGCTGGGAATGGCAGCTTTTGCGTTATACCTGATCACCATTTGTTATAAATGTGCACTGGCATCAGCCAAAACCTTGCCAGCTGTTCTAACAAACTAACATTTTAGGGAAATGTGTGGTAGAAAACTCGCAGTGTCCTATTCTTGAGAGAGTACCATGCAAGAACTATTTAGAAGCTCGTTGAATCTCTCTTTGGAACCTCTGACAATGGGACAAGCAACCATTTGGGGTTTGGGGGAAGTTAGTGTCTGAGAAATGCCATAGCCTACCACAGAAATTAGATGACTAAGAAAAAGTCAGAAGTTGTTTGGTATTCCTTTTAAGTCCTGACACAAGAAGAGAAGCAAAAAAACCCCTAATACCTGCTATTCTACTATTGGAAAAATCCAAATCTTCCTGAAAAATACTAAAGCCCTGAAGAACATCGTTAGTTACTGAACTCTAGATTTTTTCACTGATACTTTGGTTGGCGTGAAATAATATTTGTCTCTCTCAGAAATTTATGAAAGATCTGGTGGGCATTCTGGTAGCTGGTTAGAATACCACTCTGGGTGCTTGTCAAAACAACTGTTAAGTATGTGGTGCCTGATAGGATTTTGAATAGGATAAGTAAAAGATGATCCTAAGGACTTTTTATCACAGTATGATAGAATCAATGGCAGGTATATATGCATTCCTAATTAAATAATATGTTGCGTGATCTATTTCACTTATATAAAGTATGGATCACCTTCTTCTGTCTTGAAAGTTCAGTTTCTATTTGATTTTATGTTTGTGTGATGCATTTCTGTTTTCTTCAAAATACAAATAAAGAACGAGAATATAAGTAAGCAATGACAAAAAACCATTCTTTCCCAATCTTCACTTATGGAACCAAAGGCATTTTTGTGAATTCCATTTCCATTTGTCTCATTTTTTATTAATTCAGAAAACAATATCCTTTGGATCTGTTGCATACTTTCAGAATTACAGTCTAACTTATTTAGTGCCATCTCCAGTTACGGTTGACTTACAGAACTGAGGGATAGGGAAAACAAAAAATATTAGTGCTGTCACACAGCAAAACACAAGAATAATGCAAAATATAAGAAAACGTCATTTAAATGCAATGTTTTGAAAGGAAAGAAGGTGATTGATGGCAGTTCTAAATTCTACAAGGCAGGCAAACAGTTGGGATTTTACCAGCCGTCCTGCAATTAATTATCATACAAATATCAGTATTTCCCTGTGCGTAATGTGGTATAGATTGATGTGTACATTTTGTAAGTAAGTCTTCTTTACATTTGGTGCTGGACTGTGCACATTTAATGTAATGCAACTTTCTCATTAAATATACTAACTACAAATTTGTGAATTAATAGCTGAACATGTATCTGATATAGCTATTTGCCATATGAGATGATTAGTCTCTTTATTTTTTAATATATTAAAATGGAATGAAGATGTTCAGCACCTAATAGGATTAACTCCCTTGGAAGAGTGCACATATATTAATGAGCTTATCAGTTACCATCTATATACATAAAAACTACTCAAAATAACAGATTATTTACAGAACAGAAATATTTTTAATAGCTTTTCATCTATGTAGCACTGCTGATTAATGCTAGTGCTTGCATCTAGGTCTGAGCTTTCCATTATGACATGCTGTTAAAAATCAGACACGGTTTCTACTTTTTTATTATCCCCTAGTGTTTTTTTTATTTTTAAGATAAAAAAATAAAAATATATGAATTGTTTTTAAAAAGAACATACCTGAAGTTTTAAGATAGCACTGTATATTAATTTGTTGTGTCTAAAATAAGCTTTAATATTTAACTCTATGAGGTAGAGAACACTAGAACGTCCATATACTGGGTCAGATCAAAGGTAGTTACTGTTCAGTATCTTGCTTGGGAGGGTGCCTGTATACAAAGGTATTCAACAGTAAGACAAAAACAATTCTGCAAGGTACATCTCCTAGTATTCTTTCTGTTCTCTGCTATTTTCAAAGACTTGGGGAGCTGAATCCAAGTGGACCGTCAGTATTCATTATATTCTTTAGCACAGCTTTACGTGAGACAACTACCTGTGTGAACTACCACCTTCTGTTTTGAACCTTACTCCTACTAACTTTATTTGATGCTTTTTAATTCTTGCACTGTCCCTTCCCATCCTCTCCATGGTGCTCGTGAAAATATATTCCACATTTGCCCAAGCCATCTCTCTTCTGAAATTAAGAACCTTTGCTTATGGAGTCATTCCTTTCACAGAAACACTTTCACATAGACAGGCAAAAGAAAGGTGATCCCTTACCAGCACCATCTTTTGCTGTAGTGGGCTGCAACGGAGTTCAGGGTCATGTGAGAGGCGGAGGGAGTTCCAGGGGAGTTGACCAGGGACATTCAGGCCTCTGAATAACCTCAGGGCCTTGACAGTTCCAAAAGGCCATGGCCTTAGTACTATAAATCTTGACAGATATGAAACAGTTTTGGAGTACACATGGAGAGAGAGGAATCAGAAGGAGAAAATGCCATGAAATGCTGAACATACTAAATCCCATGACTTGGAACCCTTCTCATAAATTGAATTTCAGTGAAATACTGATTAGCTATCAGCCATGACTTTAAGAGTATGGTCATCAAATAGTTAATTTCTGACATCATATATTAATGAATTTTTACTGCCATACATTCACAGAGAACACAGAATCGCCTAGTTTGGAAGGGACCTTTAAGATCATCTACTCCAACCATAAAAAAAAAACAAAAAAAACAAAAAACAAACAAACAAACAAACAAACAAAAAGCCCCAACACTAAACCATATTCCCAAGCACTATGTCAACTCCTTTTTTTGATATCTCCAGGGAAGGTGCCTCAACCGCTTCCCTGGGCAGCCCATTCCAATGCCTGACAACCCTTTCAGTAAAGAAATATTTCCTAATACCTAACCTGAACCTC
>JAOTQQ010000001.1:168465652-168529346 GCA_026546715.1 Gallinago undulata
CAAGTCCTTCTCCTCAGGGCTCCTTTCTAGCCATTCTCCACCCAACCTGTATTTGTGCCTGGGATTACCACGTCCCAGGTGCAGGACCCTGCACTTGGCTTGGTTGAACTTCATGCAATTTGTATTAGCCCACCTCTCAAGACCTTCCAGGTCCCTCTGGATGGAATCCTTTCCCTCCAGCGTGTCAACCGCACCACCAAGTTTGGCATCATAAGCAAACTTGCTGAGGGTGCACTCTACCTCACTGTCCATGTCTCCAACAGAGATGTTCAATAGCACTGGTCCCAGTACAAACCCCTGAGGAACACTACTCATCACTGTCTGCCAATTGGATATTGAGCCATTGACCACAACCCATTGAGTGCGGCCATCCAGCCAGCTCCTTATCCACTGAGTGGTCCATCCATAGAATCCATGACTTTCCAATTTTGAGACCAGGATGTCACGTGGGATAGTGTCAAAAGCTTTGCACAAATCCAGGTAGACAACAAGTTATCAGCAACACAGTCCAAGAACTTTCTGGATTTCTTGTGCCCTGCTGTGTTGTCCTTCCAACAGATATTGGGGTGGTTGAAGTCCCCCATGAGGACCAAGGTGTGTGAGCACGATGCTGCTCCTATCTGTCTATAGAAGACCTCATCCTCCCTGTCACCCTGATCTGGTGGTCTGTAGCAGACCCCAACTATAATATCAATTGGCCCTGTGGTCCCTTTAATCCTGACCCATAAGCTCTCCATCAGGTCTTCATCCATCCCCAGGTGGAGCTCTACACACTCCAGCTGATCACTGACATAGAGGGGAACACCCTCTCCCCATCTTCCCATCCTGTTCTTCTTGAAGAGTCTGTAACCCTCCATTCCAACACTTCAGTCATAAGAGCCAGCCTACCACGTCTCAGTAATGCCAATAAGATTGTAGCCCTGAAGGTGTCCGCACATCTCCAGCTCCTCTTGCTTGTTGCCCATGCTGCACACATTCGTGTAAAGACACTTCAGCTGGGCACCTAATGGGGCTGATTTACTGGCTGGAATGGCTCCCTTTCCTTTGTGTTGCTCTTCAGATGGCCTTCCTTTGTGGTGTTTTGTCTGTGATTCCCGTATTCCCTTTGCCTCAGGAGCCTAATGCATACTTATGTTGAAGTTCGGATACAAATTCAAGAGTTTGTATCAGTAAGAGTGTTTGTTGCAGAACAAAAATGTGTGGGTTTTGGGACTGAGGAAGAATGAAGTTAATTTATCTTCAATTACACCATTTTAAATTATAGTATGAAGAGCAAGAAGAATTTAGTTGTTTGTGATCTACAAATCATTAGTTTTAGTCTAAATTCTTGACAAGTATTGTGTGAATTGTTCAGTTCCCCCAAATACAAAGAGATACGATCATAACATTAACCTTAAGACATAACTGCTGATGAAGTATAGCCTACCACTAAGTATAGATAACCTTCAAAATCAGCATAGGTAAATGAGGTGGCTGTATACATAAATTAAGCACTTCTGAAATCTACAGAGTCTTTCTAGATCTTGCTGAAGAAATTTATCATAGGAGGATCTTAAAAGTACTTTGATTAGGGAAAACATTAAGAAATCTAGTCATTTGTCCGTGACATACATCTTTTTAAGGACATAAGGTCATCTTTATCTTTCCTTTTTTTTTTTAACATTTTCATATACTGAAGATCGCTCTTGTATAATTTCAGGCTATTGACTCTTTCTGTTTTCCTTTGTGTTATCTTTTCATGTAATGACAGAGGGAACTACCAGTCTCACAGTCTGATTTAAGACTTCTACCCTGTAAAACTCTTAATCAATCCTCTTTCAATTATACAATTGGTCACAGTGCCTTCTCCAGCAGGAAATCATATGTGTATGTGTGTATTAGTGAGCATGTATGTAGACATATCCTTCTACCTCCAGATGGAAAAACAAAAAGGAATATCCATTGTCAGTAAGTTAAAAGCCTGTTCTAATTCTAGAAAATGAAGAGTCTGAATCCTGTAGAAGGTATTATAGACCTTTATTTGACGTGCAGCATTTCTCTGTTGTGCACAGTCCTTATAAATTGCCCCGTAGCCCAGTGACCATCAGATCCTGAGTTCTACTCCTTCTCCTCTAGGTGTGAATTAACACTAGTTGTAAAGAAATAGTATTCAGTGCTGGTATGAAGTGTTTGCAGTGTTCACATGTAAGCAGAGTCACCCTTCACAAGTAGCAGGAGCTGAATATCATATGTAAATATACTTTACAAAATTCTCATAATTTCTTGTCTCAGAGTATGTTAGTCCAAGCCAGGAAAGTGTTGGCAACATCTTATAACTTAATCTAAACTAAGGAAAACAGACATTCCCTTTGCATTGGCTTATTCACAACTTATTAGTCACTCATAGGAACTCCAGGGAAAATAGTAAAACCAACCAGTGCCATGACACTTTCAACTAGTGCCATTCATTCACAGAATACAGAGTTGAAGTTGTTATTTAAAATGCTTTTATGTTCATGTTTGTTAAAAACTTAGGGAATGTGCTTACCTTCTTAGAAAAAATAATTATTCATGAATTCCTAGTGGACCACAGAATCACAGAATCACCTAGGTTGGAGGAGACCTTTAAGATATCTACTCCAACCATTAAAAAAAAAAAAACAAAAACATAACAAACAAAAAAAACCAAAAAACAAAGAAAATCCAAAGAAAACCAAAGAAAACCAAAAAAACCACTGCCATCATTTTGATGATGGTATCAAAACCTTTTGATAAGCATAATATAAACACTAGTATCATTAAAAACATAAACAACGATTACATGCTATATAAAGTTTCGATCAACCCAATTATAAAGGATGATTTACTACTGTTTTCTTTTGCATCTGATTAAGATAAATATAGTTATATTTTCCCTAAAGATTGTTTTAAATAAACTGTATCATTCTCAAACTGTCTTTTTAGGTACAATGAAATTCAATTATGAGTTCAGAGCTGAGTCACTGACTGAAATACCTATTTACAGAAAACTAATAAATTATATTCCTAAACATGAAAGCCATTTTAGATGCAAAACAGTATGCTCACTGCCTGCCCTCTGGAGTAGAATAAGTTTACCCCACATTTGGGGAGGAGATAGAACAGTTGCATGCTGCCTAATTAACAGCTTCAAAGGTTTGCCCTCATAGAGGTATCCAAATCTGTATTAAACCTGTTTTTTCTTTTTTCTACTCCACAATCTCATTCCTTGATGACTCATAAATGTGAACAGTCCTATATGTCAGAATACTCCAGAAACTGAAATCTAATTTAACATGTTATATGAAAAGCTTTATATTCATATGCAAAGGATCTGATCAGAGCGGCGTGGGAGGATATGAAGGGGAGGGAGGAGATTATTGAGGGCCCCCAACGTAAGAAGGACATGGACCTGTTAAAGCGAGTCCAGAGGAAGGCCGCAAAGATGATTGGAGGGCTGGAGTACCTCTCCTATGAAAACAGGCTGAGAGAGCTGGGGTTGTTCATCCTGAGGAAAAGAAGGCTCTGGGAAGACCTTATAGCGGGCTTTCAGTACCTGAAGGGGACCTACAAAAGAGATGGGGAGGGAGTCTTTATCAGGGAGTGTAGTGACAGAAGAAAGGGTAACAGTTTTAAACTGAAAGAGGGGAGATTTAGATTAGATATTAGGAAGAAATTCTTTCCTGTAAGGGTGGTGAGGCACTGGAACAGGTTGCCCAGGGAAGTCGTGGATGCCCCATTCCTGGAAGTGTTCAAGACCAGGCTGGATGGGGCTTTGATCAACCTGGTCTAGTGGGAGTTGTCCCTGCCCATGCCAGGGGGGTTGGAACCAGTCCAAACCACTCCATGACTGTTTAAGACTAATGATGAACTTAACGATGAATTTATGACCATGTCCGCTAACATGGTTTAGTATAGAATCATAGAATCATCTAGGTTGGAAGGGATCTTAACAATCATCTAATCCAACCTTCAACCTAACTCTGACAAAAAAAAAAAAAAAGAAATAAAAATCACTAAACAATATTCCTGAGAATCATGTCAACCCATCTTTTGAACACCTCCAGGGATGGTGCCTCAACCACTTCCCTGGGCAGCCCATTCCAATGCTTGATAACACTTTCGACGAAGAAATGTTTCCTAATACTCAATCTAAACCTGCCCTGGCGCAACCTGAGGCCATTGCCCCTTGTCCTATCTCCTGTGACTTGGGAGAAGAGACTGACACACACCTCTCTACACCCCCCCTTCAGGTAGTTATAGAGCACTATAAGGTCTCCCCTCAGCCTCTTCTCCAGACTGAACAACCCTGTCTCCCTCAGCCTCTCCTCATAAGACTTACTCTACAGACCTCTCGCCAGCTTCGTTGCCCTTCTCTGGACCTGCTCCAGCACCTCAATGTCTTTCTTGTGGTAAGAGGCCCAAAACTGGACACAGTACTCAAGGTGAGGTCTCACCAGTGCTGAGCACAGGGAGATGATCACCTCTCGAGTCCTACTCACCACATTGCTCCTGATATAAGCCAGGATACTGTTGACCTTTTTGGCCACCTGGGCACTCTGCTGGCTCATGTTGAGCCACCAGTCAACCAACACCCCCAGGTCCTTTTCTGCCAGGCAACTCTCCAGCCACTCTTTCCCAAGCCCATAGTGTTGCAGGGGGTTGTTGTGACCTAAGTGCAGGACCCGGCACTTGGCCTTATTGAACCTCATCCCATTGATTTCAGGCCATCAATCCAGCCTGTCCAGATCCCTCCACAAAGCCTCTCTACCCTCCTCAGGTCAACACTGCCACCCAGCTTGGTGATGTCTGCAATCTTACTGAGAGTGTACTCGATCCCTTCATCCCAATCATTGATAAAGATGTTAAAGAGAATGGATCCCAGTCCCAAGCCCTGTGGGACACCATTCGTGACTGGATGCCAACTGGATTTGGCTCTATTCACCACCACTCTCTGGGCCCAGCCCTCCAGCCAGTTTTTAACCCAGTGGAGAGTATTCCAATATAAGCCATGAGCATCCAATTTCTCCAGGAGGATACTGTGGGAGACTATATCAAAGGCCTTGCTAAAGTCCAGGTAAACAACATCCACAGCCTTTCCTTCATTCACCAAGTGGGTCACTTTATCATAGAAGGAGATCAGATTTGTCAAGCAGGACCTGCCCCTCATGAACCCGGGACTTGCTGGGCCTGATGACCTGAGTATCCTTCATGCGCTGCATAATGGCACTCAGGATGATCTGTTCCATGACCTTCCCAGTCACCGAGGTCAGACTGACAGGACTGTAGTTCTCCGGATCATCCTTCCGACCTTTCTTGTGGATGGGCATCACATTTGCTAGATGCCAGTCAGCTAGTTTGCCATTCTTAGAGTTCAAGAAAGATACTGTTTAATGATTATAATTACACTGCCACTGATGGAAATGTAGCTAGAAGCTAAAATAAACAGTCTTACTTTTGAGAGAGTTAAAAAGATATAATGAGTGATTTTAATTAAATTCTCTTACAGTTTTCTCAGATCTACTGTAAATACCTTCTGGGTTTGTTAGAAACAATGATAACTTGTTTTTCTTTCTATTTAACAGGTTTTCATCTGTGCTATTCACCTTTCTCTAATTTGCTCAAATCAAGGTCAACTGTGTTGACCTGTATGTCTTTTATCTGAGACTCCTCAAGAAGGATGAAAGAATCACTGAATTTGTAAGCTCCTATTTTATAGTATAAATACTGTATTTTTTTAACCAAATATAGTAAAACAAAACACTGTGGATTGCACAGTAATGACAGACTCTAAAGGAGAGGGGAAATTTCCTTCTCCTTAAAGACAACTGATCATCTTCAGATTTGCATATGCGCGTGTGGGTTTGGGAAGAGATGTCTGAAATGCCAGAGAGAAAAAACTGGAAATGAAAGAGATTGCCATGCAGCTTTGAAGACCCTCAAAGGAAGAGGATTCTGTCCGCAATTAGAAAACAGACCAAAGACAAACCTCAGAGGTAACAAAAGAAACTTTTCTACAAGCCTAGAAGGGGAATTCTGTGAAGTTTACTCAGCCCAGCAAGTTGCTGGAAATAAGCAATACAAGAAGCAAAGTCACTACAATGGCACAGTGGGAAAAGGAAAGTTTCATATTTAATTATTTCAATCAAAGAGTTATGCCTACTTTTCTCATTCTTTTTTTAAATAATGTATGTATTCTGATATAATGTCAACTGTAGAGACTGAAAGCATTTTGCGTGGTTTGCTGCTCTCAGTTCAAGAAAACAGGGAGGTGTGAGTATATATAAAAAGTTTGTGCCCTTTTATGCATAAAGAGTATATAAAGTATATCTCTTTATATATAGAGGGAGGGGAAGAGATTCTAGAAAATAGTTAAAAGTATAAATAAGATACAGTTCATTTAAAGTATCTGCAGTGTGCTTTGTAAGTGGCATAGTCTACAGCTACTTTTGAAATTAATGTGGTGAAAGGAGTTGATGTGCAGAGCAAATAAGTTGTTACAGAGGGTATAAATATCACCACAGATATCAAGATATCAGAGTAGCTTCAGTTTGGTCCTATGGACTGAAAGCCCACTTGGGCATTCAGTGCACTTTTGCAACACATCTTCCACTGTGGTTTCCTCTGAAAGAAATCCAGTTCCCATGCAAAGACATTGCTTCACAATGAACTGAATTACTTTTAGTAGGGACTGACAATAAGGAGATTACTTCAAAAGCTTCTTCCTCACCTGGACTAAAATTTTAATTCAGACATCCTCATTGTAAATACTGCATATTAAGGACTAAAGCTTTAATTCTTTTTTTTACTCCCATATGACTCAGAAAGCTCTGTGAGTAATCTTTGTCCATGTAAGTCAGTTTGATCATCACCTGAGAATCCATTTTATTATTTGCATGTTATGTAAAGTGCTTTGGGACTGACTCCCAAAGAACATTGTAAAAGTCTGATGATCGTTGTAAGTGGCAGCATGTCTCTGCAAATATATTATGCATTTTGTTCTTCTGATTCTCTCCTCCATCCCACTGGATGGGAAGAACAAGAAGCTGGTGAGTGCTCAGTTGCTCACTGGGGTCAGCCCACTACACCTTGAAACTCACAATTCGAAAATAAATCCTAGCACAGATAAAGTAGAAGAAAACCAGTTAATGAAATCCTATTGAGGTAAAAGAAACAAGGCTATAGATAACATTAGCCAGCTGATGGGAGGGAAGTAATATTTTCTGCAGAACTGAAGGTGCAAGTCCACTGGGGGAAAGACCTCATATAATATTTTCATATTAGTACCATAGGAATATAACTGGGCTGTTGAGTCACAAGATATTTGTTTTATTAATGTATAATTTGTCATTTATATGCCTGAAAAGATATTGAATGCAAAGGTCATAATTATTTTGGACTGCAAGCCGTCAGTTTTATCACTCTACATGTAAGATGCAGGAATCATTAGGGGCTGATTCAAAAGTTTGTTGATAAAGTTATTCAAGACTGAGAGAGCAGGGCAGCTCATACTGGATTCTCAGCCCTAGGTCCCTGAAGGAAGTAAAAGGACTAGGGGACTTTTAACCAGAAACTAAGATTGAACAACCGTTGCAAATCACATAGAGATAGAGATTAGAACACAGAAAATGACATATATATTTTCTAATGTAGATAATAAAAAACATTTGGAGTTTTTTAGCCCATTAAGTTCCAAGTTCAGAAATTTAACTTCATTAAATTAATAATTTCTACCTATGGCGTAGTGAACTAACTGTGCTTTACTTTATTATAAGAAATTACACTTATTGATACTGGAAATGGAAACAAACCCCATTATTCTTTGCTACTGCAGACTTCCAGATAGAATTTCCCTCCCCAGATTAAATGGGAACATTACAAATCTTGAAATCTTCAATTTATCAGCATTACTTGGTCTGTCAGGAGACCTCACCTCTGCAGAACTACCCACCACAAAAGGTTCTCAGTGAATGTGCCCAAAAATAAAACTTGAGATCTAAGAGGCTATAGAGCTCTATAGAAGCTTCTGCTGGAGTCGATCAGAGATTCTAAATAAACTTTCACTGATTTAGAATTTCTGTAAATGTTAACGTCAGCATGATTTCCTATTCATTGTGGTTGCTGAGCTTCAATATATTCTTACTACCTCATCCTGTCTGTAAGTGTTCATCTTATTAGGATGTAGATTTTAACACATTAAATTATGTGTCTAATTTTGAAAATGAATAGCAATGATCTATCGACTAATGACATATGGTAATTCTGGGTTTATATGATTTAAGAAAGTTGTTCTGAAACCATGTAATAAGTAATTAAGAAGATTAGAATAACTGTGCACATTGTTCCGCTTTTTCTGGATTGCATTAGATTTCATCAAATGAAATGTTAATATTGAAAACAAAGGATAAGTAATGATATGTGCGTTTATATAAGATTTAAACAGTAGATGGTATTTTCAGAAAAATATAGAAAATTGATCTATCTGGTTTCTCATAGAAAGTCATGGTTTGATCTGTAGGAGTGGGAAAACTCTCATTAAAGAGAGAGTTTAAAACAGAATTAGAGATATTATCAACTTTTGACATGCATCTGAGCATGAACAAAAATTTAAATTCCTCTTTCAGAGATTTTCTTTTCTGTTGGTTATAAAATAAAATATATTTTATCAAATGTTGTATATTGTCTTGAAATAAAATGCTGTAGATATTATAACACTTTTTTTTTTTTCAGGAACACTGTTTATTTTTGTTTGTTTCCCCACAAATTAATACTCACAGGGGTAAAAAAATGCAAAATTTGAATTAATTTTTTCTTCAATATGGAGTTTAACAATAAGAATTGCAAAGTCCTGTGCCTGGGACAAAAGAAGCCAAATAAGCCAAAGAGTGCAATGCAAGGCTGTGCAGCTAGGTTTTGTGTGACTTGGGCTTTGCTGAAAGGGACCTGGAGCTCCTGGTGGACAACTGTCACTGCAACAAAAAAGGCAAATCAAATCCTGAGCTGCAATTGCATTGGCATTTCTAGCAGAGATAGAGACATGCTTATACTACTCTACTCAGCGCTTGTCTGGCTGTCCTTGGAATACTGTGTGCAGTTCTGGTCCCCACAATTCAAGAAAGATGTGGACAGACTGGAGGGGTCCAAAGGAGGGACACAAAGATGATTAAAGGGCTGGAGAACCTCGCTATAAAGAAACACAATTTTTGGGTTAGGTCTTTTCTCCTTGGAAAAGAGAAGGTTCAGGGAGGACCTCATCACACAGTTCCAGTATTTAATGGGTGGCAAAGCAAATACAAACCACATGACTCAGTTGTTTATTCTTGTGCATAGCTGGTAAAATCTCATGTCCAAACCAGTATCTTCCTCCACAACAGATTTATGTTTCTTTTTATATACAGATACTTCAATTTAATTAAATTTCAACTGTGTTATATCAGACATCATGTTTCTGTTCTTCCACTTTTCTGACAAAATTTCCCTTGTGGTCATCCTTGTTATTGTAATCCCAAATTAAATTCAGAATGATTTTTAATCTTCACAATGAAACAGACATGTTGATAAATTATATATGGACTGACCAAGTCTTGAACCTCTATGACACCAGATAAGCTGGAAATCAATCTGACAAAATAAAACATTGATTTATAAATGTAGTGTGTTGAACTTTTCTCAGTTAACACGTAAAAGCTTTTTCTCTGTGAAACTTTCATCAAATCTTCACAGACTTTCAGCATGATAAAAGTCCAGTCTCTGATGAGCTTGAAAAGGACTTTTGTTTATATCAAACCACAATCAGGATTTGTGTGAGGGTTCTTTCACATCTTCAGGACTTTGTAACATTCTAATCTATAGTATTCAAGAACTTAAAACTATCTTTTATGATTAAATTTCAGATTAATCTTGTCTCTTCAAAAATAAATTAAATTAAGAACGATTAGAAGGTATTTATAATTTTCCTTGGGAAAATTAAGCAAACCTGAGCCAAGAACGATACTTGTGAAATTTCTGTTAATGAATATTAATTATGTTTTTAACTTTATATAGGGCAATATTTTCCAGCATACTTACTTAGCCTCAGCACTCTCACTTCATTACTTTTGATAGTTCCCCTCCACTCAAAAATGAATCTGTATTCATACCGTTCCTTCCGTTAAGCTTTTGTAAACCTCAACTTCATGCCCCTTGATCCTTTTTTACTCTGTGGAAATGAATTACTTTCCCTTGGTATGCAGATCAGCTTATCAATTGAAAGTCTGACATCATCTCTTTAATCTTTTATTTCTGTACTTTATACTTTCTTTTCTGTCCTTCAAAAAAAGCAAAAATATTCCTAATAAATTTAATGAGTAGCTCTGATGAAGAACCAGGCTATCAAGTCAAAACCACATTCTGTTATTAGTGAAATGAGCATGAATTTCGTAATTGCCTTCACTGGCAGCAGAATTCAACTCTGTTTTCTTAAGAAATTATATGCATACATACATTAAAAATTGTTAAATATACATTTATTAAGTTTTCTTTTGTTCATCATAGATATTGTTTTTGAATGTGAGTATTCAGTATTACTCACCACAGGGAATGGTGCAAAAAAGAAGACACTATTCACTGTGTAAAAATTAGATAGGTCTCTTACATGCAGATGAAAAACAAAAGTTTTATAACTTTTTATGAGCTACATCTTTTCATAAATGCCTCTCTGCAAGAAGTTATTGCTATCTTTGTGGCCTACCGTTGGACTCTCTGCAGTATGCCCATGCCTCCCTTCTACTGAGCAGCCCTGAACTAGGCACAGCACTCCAGGTGTGGCCTCACCAGTGGTGATTAGAGGAGAAGATACTATACTCAAAATAAATCACAACTATTCTGCACTTACGACATAGGACTATTTTTTCCAGGACTTAGAATTATATAGTCATAGAATAGTTTGAGAGTGAAAGGACCTTTAAAGGTCCCCTTAGTCCAAATCCCTTGCAATGAACAACTTCAACTAGATCAGCTTGCTCAGGGTGGCATCCAACCTGATCTTGAACGTTTCCAGGTATGGTGTATTTACCACCTCTCTGAGAAATCTGTTCCAGTGTTCGCTACCCTCATTGGAAAAATTTTCTTCCTTATATCCAGTCTAAATCTACCCTCTTTCAGTTTAAAACCATTATCTCTTATCCTATCACAACACACACAACACACTAAAAATGTTCCTATATTTCTTGTGAGCCTCCTATAAGTACTGAAAGGCCACAACAAGGTCTCTCCAGAGCCGCCTCTTCTGCAGGCTGAACAATCCCAACTCTCTCAGTCTTTCTTCATAGGAGAAGTGTTCCATCCCTATGATCACTTTCAGGGCCCTCCTTTGGACTTCATTTATGTATCTTATATAGCATTTGACTTACAGAGCAGACATGTTTCTGTTTGCAGTCAGATGCATCCTTGACACTGTGCAGACACTGTTCAGCAATGGCTGAAAAATCAGTGTGTCAGCAACACTGTTTTAGTCAGAAAGCCAAAACATAACACCATAAGGCTGGCTATCAGGAAAATTAACTGCATCCCAGCTAGACTCAGTACTTCCTGTTGGAACATCAAACTGTTTAAAGAAAATTTCTACTCAAGTGAAAATGTCTCTTATTTTCTTTTCTTGAAGTGAGGTAATGAAAGTTTTAGATTTTTCCAATCTCTAAATATATGGCTTTAGGGGGTATATAAGGTAATTATAGGGACTCAAACATTATGGAGGAACATATGGAGGAAAACACATATAATTAGGTTCATACCTAAACTATAGCATAGTTTAAGTAAATGGTTTGAAAAGAAATCTACATTTTGCTCATTTTTTAGTGCAGGTTCTTTTCTCCAATCAACCAGCTTCCAGTCACTTCTTGGGTTGATAAACTCTTCCAAACTCTCCTGGAGGAGGAGGACTCGGCTGTGAGTCTGCTGCAAACGAGCCCTACATCCATTTGCCTGCCATTCTGCTCCTGCTATAGGCATCTTCTTTCTATGTCACCCAGTGATTCTTCACCATGTCATTCAAAAGCTTCTTTAAGCATATAAGTGAAGATATAGAGGGATGCTCCCTATCTGATGTGTATTATCTAAGACAAAGTGAACCCCCCACTGTCTAGCTTCACCCTTGTTGGGATGAACCCATTAGAACTCGAATAAACAGGTTTAACAGCTTTACCATCAATCACACTTTGTATCAACTCTTGTTCTCAGAAGAGAGCATTAAGCTGCACTGAGCTGTTGTGCAATTACTCTCTGATGAAACAGCTAATTTGCTTTGCATTCTTGGAACAATTCATTTAGGGCCAGTTCAGTATGCAGTGTAGACATGTGCAAGGAACACATACACTTCTTGGGGTTCCTGTTGGAAGCTTTATGGGATCCAAAAGGACAACTATCTGTCCCACTTTAAAATTCAATCCCAACACATCCATAAAGAAGGGAAATAAAGATGCGCTAACAAAACTTCACTGTGAATAAAGTTCTTGCTTTAGGCAGGATAGAGGTCCCCCAGTACACAATGTACATCTTAGGGTCTATTCAGTGGTCATATGGTACAGTACTAATTTTGTCTGTCTTCTTACATGAATTTTATCTGCTATTCTAAGAAAATGAGACTTAAACTATCACAGTAACTTTCTCTTTCTGTTTTTGCAAATAATCCCTGAATTTATTTTCCATCTGAAACCATTACTTTACACATCTTAAATACATACTACCTTTTCTACAGTTTTATTGAAAATCTGCTTCCAGTTATAAGTGTAAGAGAGAGCGTCCCTGTCTGGTTTTGCAGAAGGGAAAGTTCCACAGTGATCAGAAAATCTAAGTGTGAAATATAACTATCTTAATTTATTGAGAGACACTATTCATGTGTCACTATTTTAGTCTATCACAGAACTACTTGCGAACAGTAGATGAAAATATTAAAAGTCTGAGTTTACACAAGTTAAATTGTGCTTGGTTTTCATGTTTGAACCACTGGTTCATATTTTGCATAAGGCTCAGGTTAGTAGTGATGGGGTTGCATCAAATTAATTAAATTCACAGACAAAAATTTGGTGAGCAGACATCTGAGAGCAACTAAATGTTCATTACTTCTGGTAATATATTCTTCAGCTTGTTCCTCATGTTTCTCTATTATTCCTGTATATAATTGAAGTAAACAGTAGTTAATGAATTTCAGTAAAAGGTCTGTGAAGGAATAGCACAAGTATTTGATCTGTATGTATGCCTATGAGAAAAAAATACAGTTAACTTAATAGGTGGATACCTTGCTTCCATAGTCTCGGAAACATATGCACATAAAAAATGCTGAACTAAAGGAAAAATTGGCCACTATTCTATTATGGTTAGCTCTTTCTCTTACTGAAGTCAATAACAAAATATTTCTAACTTACTGAAGAAGTGGAAGACTCACATAGATCCTGTGTTGTTAATATCTTACTAAGAGGACTGTTGACATTTTTAATAAAGAGAGATAACAGTTTACTAAGAAATCTCATTGTAGAAATTTCACATTTATGAAGGTGTCTTTTCTAGTGGGAATATTGTTATGGATTTAGGTCCAGATATTCCCAAATCATGGAGAAATTTCAGACAGACTTGCAGATATGCAGCAGATTTAGTGTCTTAGGCCAAGCTGCAGTGGTTGGAAACTGGGCTGGAGCCAAACACTCCCATATTGTCCCACTTATACTTTCTGTTTCCTGATTTATCCCTTGTCTTGATCATCCCTGTCACCATATTTACCATCCAAAGAAAAGTGTCAGACCCCAATTTCCTTCTTCCATTTAGCTCTAGATATCTGTCCCACACCCTTATTTGTAGTTGTGATATGATTGTCTTTAAAACTCTGCCCTAGTAATAACTTTCGCTTAGTACTTCCCCCTTTACTAGACATACTGCCATTTGTACAGTCCTAGTCTCCTCCTGCACTAACTTTTTTGTGGGAATAGATCACTGTTGATCACCTGCAAAGAAAACATTAACCCTTAGAAAAGGCTGCTTCTCATCAAGTATAAAATTCTGGTTTTCCTCTCTCATTGTATAGTTTCATCAAATGTACTAATTTCCTTCTATATAACCTGAATCATTAAAATCTTATACCTATCATTACCTATAACTGTGGGGTTTTTTTCCAACCATTAATCAAAAAATTTGTCAAGATTATAAAACCAGCACATTCATTAAAAATTAAGGTGGTGGAAAACCCACTGGAAATCACTTTTTGCTGTCTCTGATTTAGTGCCAAAATTATGCACCAACACCTGCAGTTTTCTGGCTTAGAGCACTCAAACAGAAAAATTTATTCACTTAAAAGAAAATAAAAAAGCTTAAGATCACATTGAAATAAAGTTAGGAAACATGGAAGACTTTTCCTTGCATGGTGTTTATAGTCAAAATCTACCTCAAAATCTTTAAGCAAATGCCATAAGTAAGCATGACATCTTAAATATAGCACCCTATCTGTCTGCAGCACCCTATCACTCACCACTTCACCTGATTCAATTAAAAAAACAGAAGTTCTGAAATATATGTGTTTTATTCCTAGTTTGCTTATCTCAAACATTGGGATTTTCAGAGCTAGCTGAGTTCTTGCCAAGCATATGTCAAATCTAATTCCTTGCAGATACTGTGGATGTTGTTATTGCCATGTTATTGCTCGGTCTAGGTCACCTTTTGGTATCAACTCTTTTAAAATGTGTCCATAATTTGACAAAGACCTTGCAGATGAATACCTACCTTATAAACTGTTTTTTTTGCAAGGATAAATTAACCACAAGATTTTTATTACTTAGGTAATATCACAGTCTCCTTCATAAGCTGAAGGGTCCAACAGACACTATGCATCTGGAAAGAAATCTAGTTCACACGTAATCTCACTGTACAGTTTCTATACTAAAGATGCAAATTCAGTGGATGTTTTTTGTTTGGTTGGTTTTTACTTAATTCTTATTTAGTTCTTGTAAAATATAGTCTAGAAAATTATCAGCTTAGTAGCAATGGCATGTCGTGAGCTGACTTACAGCCAAGGAGACAAATCTCCAGAGAGAGCATGAATAGAGATGATTTTATGAGTCAGTTTTATACAGAACATCTTTACTGTCTCCATCCCCTAAAAGCAAAGGACTGGAGCAAGCAAACACATGAATAGAATGAAATACTGTTTATTTTCCTCCTTCATTCATTCTTCTCCACAATTTACAATTTAATTCAGCTTGTCAGTTAACAGTTAAGGTTTCTCCTCTGGATCCGTATATATTAGGCAAAGACTTCTGAGACTTCTGTGTTGGACTGTATATCTTGTATTAGTGACAATTAATATATTTTTCTATGTGCATTTGATGGAAAGGCTGTATGTATTTAGAGAAGAACTACAGAATCGTAAGTTCTGGGATATATCTTGCAACATAGAAGTTATAGAAAGAATGTCATACCTGATTGTCAGTTAATGGACATGTAGCAATCATAACAAAAGCAGGATACTAGACCAGCCAGGACATTTCTGTAATCTAGTCTTCCAGTTCCTGTACTACCAAGAGCATTGTTTCTTGGAATTGCAGCTGAGGTTTAGTATAAAGTTTCTATTCTCTACTAATCATATTTGTGAGATGGTTGTTTTGTCTTTTCTCTTCTTAAAGCCACAACAGGATCTTTAATTTGTTTCTGTTTCTTTTTCACATTCTATAATTTTTTTCATTCAAGTTTTTATGTCATCTTTCAGTTACTGAGATTGTTGTCTGTTAATTCAGCCTATGTTCTGAAAAGTAGAAACTTATCATCACTGGTAAAACTTACATAGCTTCAAGTGTCACTCCCAGGGAATGTGCGGTATTTTCCCATGAAAGAGCCCTGTAGAAGGAGTTAGAGTACTGACTTGCCCTGTTCTTGTGTTAAAAGTAAATTCTTTGGTGGAATGGTTTGAGTAACTGATGCTAGTGACCATTATGGAGTCCTTGTACCCAACCAAATACAGACAGTAATCATAGAATCATAGAATCATAGAATCATCTGGGCCGGAAGGGACCTTCAAAGGTCGTCTAGTCCGGCCCCCCTGCAGTCACAGGGACACCTCCAACTAGACCAGGTTGCCTCGTCAAGCCTCACCTTGAACGTCTCCAGGGAAGGGGCCTCAACCACCTCCCTGGGCAACCTGTTCCAGTGCTCCACCACCCTCATAGTAAAGAACTTGTTCCTAATGTCTAATCTAAATCTGCTCTTCTCCAGTTCATACCCGTTAGCACTTGAGTTCTCATTTAATCTTATGGTCCTTCTAGGAAACCAATCTCTTTCTTAAAACATTGCTAAAAATGTGAAAATTCTCAACAAATTAGATACAATTAGGTCTAAACATCAGTAACAGAGAAACTGATACAAATGCACTGAAGTAACATAACCAGTAACATAACAATAACTGACATTTAGAAGGGTGGGTGCCACAAAGCAGAACTGTGAAAATGGCCAGCAGGTTCCTGCTTCCCTTCGGTAACTCTGTCAAGTGGTTATTAAGCTGTGGTTGTGGATCTGTAGAACAATCTCACAGTAGTAATCATGGGCAATTTATTAGTAACTTATGCAAAGCCATCTTGTAAATCCTTCTTAGCATAATACTGAGCTCAATCAAGGGGAGATCGCAAGCAGGAAAAGTTATTCTGTGGCAGCTATTAAATGAACATATCTGTCTGGAAATAACTGGAAGCACCAGCTGGCTCCAGAAGAATAAAGATTAGCTGAAGACCTCATATGATGTGCTATGGTAGATAGTATGGGTACTGACACTGACAGTTACAAATGCCTGACATTTTGCATTACAATTGTATTTCCAGCTGCTTCTTCCCCCCTTACTTCCCACCCCAACCTCCCCCCCCCCAAGTCTGTAAGTATTCTACTTTAGATATTTTTACAGGTCTGAGTTTAGCTGGAGAATTTAGTCTGAAACCATTCAGTTGTTTTCCCAGTGGCATTAAGAGAACACATTTCTTATTATTATTTTTTTTTCCTTTTTAAATAGCTTCATTATATTTTTTTAAGGAGCTTCTCTGCTCCAAGAACACATGTATGATCTTTGGCTGATACTTTGCCAATATATCAAGGAAATCTAGTTGCTATATCATTTAAAAAAAAAAAAAAGTCAAAAAACAACAACAACAACAACAAAAAACCAAACAAAAAGGGGCAATCTTGATCTTTTAAGTCACATTTGTTCACTAGAGATTAATTAGAGTATGGCATCACATTATCAGAAAATGTATTATTCTCTGTCCACATTCAACCAAGGCCATATGTGCTGAGCATGACATTTTTCTGTAATTGTTAGTCCATGATGAAGAGGTACATGATTGCTAGAACATTCAAGCAACTAGGTATTTTCTAACCCTTGTATTCTTGCTTTGCAGAACAAATTCTCTTAATGTAGTATGATCGTGTATTTGTTTTTCTGTGGGATTATTCAGTTTATAGTTCTTAATGCAGATTGTCTGAAGGAAACACAGGGAATACTGGGAATTGAAGTGCAAGTGCATTCTTTTGTATTATGTAGATACCCAGGAAAGAGCATCTCAAGAAACCAGATGATGTACAGTCAGGTTGTGTGAGCGAAGTGCCATTCACACTGTTTCATGTACAGCTGAGTGTGTGTTTGTTACTTCTATGATTACCAACTATTTTCTAGTTTGGTGCCTATTGACATAAACAGAGATCTATGTTGCTGTAGTATTAAATCACTTTTACAATTCTCCCCTCGTGTTATCAGTGCAGATTATTCAGAGCTGGTAAACTGTGGTTCATACGAAGTTTTCTTTACAAAAAAAAAAGGGGGGGGGGAATGAAATGGAAAACACTGACAGATACAAAATTGCAATACTGCTACTGATGTAACACTGCTACACAATATTATAGTCCAGATGCTCATTATCCTCAAAAGCTAAAAATAGCCTGCTTATTAATGTGTCATTACTCTTTGCTTCACAAAATGCAATTTTACCTTGTAATAAATTTATCTTAAAAAAAAAAATAATCATACTGCATCAGAAAAATTGCTTGCAAACCTCATATATAAGTTGTCAGTTCAGATTATTAGAATAGATAGATGTAATCGTTAATAACATAATTTTAATTTTAAAAGTCTATTTGCAGTAAGTATATAATTATTACTCCACAATCTTAAAATTAAAATGTATTTTATGTTATCTCATACTAATTTGCATTTAAAATTAGATAACATGCTATGCATAGTTAATATAAAGAAACATAATTAACCTCTATATGCTCAACGTCTTCTTCAGCATTCTAATCTAAACACAGTCAAGAGATATAATTACATGTAATTATAAAATAATTAAATAGCTGTTTTTATTATATATTGATTACAACAGAAGCCTATACAATTTATCAACAATTACAGAACAGATCTATTCCTAAGTGAGAATTCTCATGCTTGCTGCTCTTATTTATTGTTATTAAAGGAGAGTAACTTAATAGAAAAAAACTGTTCAGCCTATGAATAAAAATAGAGAATACAGAAACAATGCAAAAGAATACCAGGGATTCTACATCTAAATGGTCTTTATTTTTTTTTCTATTTCTATATAGCTAGAGGAAGCTAACTCTTAACATTTGAAGGTGTTGTAAAGAACCCTTAACATTTGAAGGTGTTGTAAAGAACAAAATGAAAGAAGAATATGTAGTTATCTCATTTTTTAAAATTATATACTTTAAACAAAAAGATTTCACAGCTATACTGTACTTTGATGTAGTAGAAGATGGAAGGTTTTGGGAGGGTTTCTCTAGAATATTAATATGATCTATACAAGTATGTTACATTCTAAGGATTAAACTCTCACACAGTCCTATTGAAATCAATGGGATTTAATTAAAAATTACTCTGAAGATCCAGAAATTACAAATATTTGAAAGATATCTGGTGATTTTCTTTCATCAGCTTTAAACAAGAAATTAACAATCTTTACAGGGTAAAGAGGACACACTTAATCATTATTTGCTATTTGAAGGACAAGACCCTTTGGTCTCAACATATTTCTAAATGACCAACTCTGGTTGTTACAGTGCCCACCTTCTTAGGAGTTTAAGCCCTTCCTGATGGTCACTGCTGGTGGGTTCTGCTCCCCAAAAGAACCCTTCACATTCATTTCAGACCATGCTGCAATCTGGTATGTTTTTAGTCTCATTTTTGGATCTCCTACTGGAATAGTTCACAGAAACACAGAATCACATGGGGTTGGAAGGGACCTTTGGAGATCATCCAGTCCAACACACCTGCCAAAGCAGGTCCACATAGAGCAAGTTGCATAGGAACTTGTCCAACTGGGTTTTGAATGTCTCCAGAGAAGGAGACTACACCACCTCCCTGGGCAGCCTATTCCAGTGTTCTGTCATGCTCAAAGTAAAAAAGTTCCTCTTCATGTTTAGATGGAACTTCATATGTTCAAGTTTGTGCCAGTTTCCTCTTGTCCTATCCCTGGGCACCACTGAAAAAAGACTGGCCTCATCCTCTTGACACCCACCCTTTAAGTATTTATAAGCATTGATCAGGTCTCCCCTCAGCCTTCTCTTCTCCAGACTAAAAGATCCCGAGTCCCTCAGCCGCTCCTCATAAGGGAGATGCTCCAGGCCCTTAATCATCTCTGTGGCCTTTGCTGTACCCTCTCCAGCAGTTGCCTGTCCTTCTTGAACTGGGGAGCCCAGGACTGGACACAGTACTCCAGATGGGACCTCACCAGGGCAGAGTAGAGGGGCAGGATAACCTCTCTTGACCTGTTGGTCACACTCCTCTTGATGCACCACAGGATGCCAGTTGCCTTCTTGGCCACAAGGGCACATTGCTGGCTCCTGGTCATCCTATTGTCCACCAGGACTCCCAGGTCTTTCTCCTCAGAGGTGCTCTCCAGCAAGTCAGCCCCCAACCTGTAGTGGTGCAGGGGGTTATTCCTCCCCAGGTACAGCACATTACACTTGCCTTTGTTGAAGTTCATCAGGTTCCTCTCTGCCCAACTCTCCAGCCTGTCCAGGTCTTGCTGTATGGCAGCACAGCCCTCCGGCATGTCAATGACCCCTTCCAGTTTTCTATCATCAGCAAACTTGCTGAGGGTATGCTCCATCCCCTTATCCAGGTCATTCAAATGTCACATAGGTCACTACAAGGGACACTTTGTCCTGATGTAGGAGCTAAAGATGGCTCCTATCTCAGCTATACATGTTTGCAAAAGACAATCATCTCCATTCCAATTTTCAGTGTTAGAATTGTAACAGAAACATCCTGGAAACATATTCCGTATAGACAATGCAAACACAGCACATTTCTGCCTAGGCAAAATTCAGTTTTGCTTCTTTGAGAAGCTTTTTTATGTTTTCATGTTGTGTTTTTTATTATTATTTGTTTTGAGGTTTTTTGCTGTTTTGTCTTTCTACAGGAAAGGTAAAATAATTGGAAAAGAAAGGAAGGATATTCTATATGAGCTAGATTATGAGATCTGAACAATTAAGTTTGTTGCACCTGCTGTCAGCATGGAGGAAAAGGCTCTGTTGCCATTTAGAGAGGACTATACTTTCCTCTTCAAGGGCAGACACTTTCTTACACATTGTCACCTTTTAATTGGTTGCAGCAGGAATTAAGGAGAAAAAATTACCATGAAGTTGAGATACTTCTGCAAGAGCAGCGAGAGAGGGAGCACACCTAATATATAAGCATTATCTAATACGTACAGGCCCACCCGAATTCTTGGGAGAAAAAATGTTATTCCAGTTGCATAATTACCTCTTCCTATGGGAAAAAAAAAAGAAAAAGAAAAAAAATGTTTAATGACAGCTAAATGACAGCTAAAAAAGAGTGATATTTTCTATATGTGGTTTTTTTCAGCATCTTCAGAAAGGATTACATAAAGGATGAACGAAGATATTTTGGGCTTTCCAAGATTGGAAAAAATGACTGTTAAATCCAGGGGCATGTGGAAGTGACTATGTACTCGGACAAAATCGAGTCAACATTAATCAATCCTTTCAATTGTGTAATAGCGTCTTGAGAAGATGAAACTTTGCCACCAAAATGTGACATTGTTTTCCATTAAATAATGAAGCACTTATTGCCACAGTAAACTAATGTCAAACAGCAGTGAGCAAGGACAATTCTTCATCTATCAGTATCTAATGTTAGTACATTTTACTGAAGTACTTAAAACACTCGACCGCAGTATACATAAACCTTAACAATTGGAATATAACAAGGAATTTACTTTGACAATGAAAAAGTTTTTCACTTAGCTTACTTTTTTTTTTTTTTTTGCATTTCATTCTTCCATGAATAACAAAATGGCTACCGAAATACCTTCCTTTTACTGTTTTATATACTACTCTCTATGATGAGACAAAGGAGAGAATTAGAAAAAATAAAAATAACAGTGCCTGAAAACCTCTGAAAAAAAAGAGTAGTGATAAGAGAACAAAACTCCAATGAGGTCCCTGAAATTCTGCAACATAGGCCTTTACCTTTCTATCTTCACTTTTTGATCCCCACTGTCTCACCTTATAATAAAATCACCTTACAATACTTAGTATTCTTTGCCATTGTCTCCGTTAATATGGATTTTTGATTTTTTCTTTATAAGTGGCTTTGAAAACTTGAGTGAATATACAAGCTGAAAGAAAGGATTCCTCTTGTCTACCTTAAAAAAAACCCTAGTGGACAAATGTCTACGTGCCAGCTAATCACTCTGTTCTCTTTATAGCCTATAAAGACAAATAGCCACTTTCAGGGTTTGAATTAACTGACCTTTTTTAGGTGTTTTCTTTAGAATGAGATGAATCATCTCTTGCAGGCACCCATTGTCTCTATTAGTTATGAAGGGAATCTAAATTATTAGTTCAGGAGTAGACATCAACAGCATGAATGTTTAAATTTGGTCAGATTGAATACCTGTCACTATGTCACATATATTCATTACCATTGTCTCCATTTGCATGGTTTTTTTGTTTATTTCTTTATATAGTGGCTTTGAGAACTTGAGTGAATGGGATAAGCTTACTTCTCCCTCTTGGAAGTCTTTTATGAGCTTCTTTTTCTAAAGTATGATGCCTATTGATGTCTTAAATATTCACCACACATACAGAACTTGAATCAGAGGTCTCCTTAATCATTAAGTAAAAACATCACAATGGGAACCTGAGGCAGAGAGTAAGATCTAAATCAATAAAGCCACTTTATTTTCTTATGATCACTTTTGTTCAGAAATAAAATCTGTGAGGTTTCATATAAAAAAGAAAGTTTTATAAAATTCTGATTTTTAAATAGAAATCCAGAGAAGAAGTCTTGGGTAACATAATAAATTCACAGTAGAGAGGAAGACTGCTTATTTAGCATTTGTGACATTTTTTATTATGGAGGAAATTAAATCCTAAGATTTTCTGAAAAAAGTTAAGGTTGCAATCTTTTATTAATAAGATTGATAGTTTCTAGGATGATAATGACTGAAAAGGAACCTACAGCTTTTAAAGATATATTGTTAACAACACTATGAAATAATCTCACAGAAAACCTCTGAACAATAAAAAATCAATACCAATGAAGTTTATTATGAAGAATTTGAGTAAAATTTTTTTGACAGCATTTCATTAGTGAATTTGAAACATCTAATGGGAAGGAAATGAAGGAATTAAGAACTATGCCTATCTTCTTGCAAGAGAAATCAGAGAAACTTCAAAGAAGTCAATAATCAGTTAAGAAGGAAATGAAACAGAGAACACTGTAACTACTTAGATATCTATCTACATCTGTCTTTTTAGTTATCATTTTATTACGAAACCAAATGACATTTTAAGTACATATCTCTAATATGATTTTCTGTGATAAATAGCTGAAAGCGACAAAGAACCGTGATTTACTCCACTTGTTATCCACTACGTAACAGGGGATGCAAATATACAGTGACTGTGATTAAATGGTAGTGTAAAACTTCCTGAGAAACAGAAACAGGGAGGATTTGGGGTAGATTTTTTTTTTATTATTTATTGTCTAATAGTAGCCTACTAAAATAAAAATTAAAGAAAAAAAAAGTAAACAGGATGTCTATTTGTTACTGACAGGCTCTAGTTAATCCCTTGCCCCTAAAGCAGATAATTAAAGGATTTTAGATGTGTTGGTGGTGAATTCAATTTGACACATTAGAGTTTATAATCCCTGTGACCTCAATTATTGAGTATGAATGATGGCAAACACTACTAATCCAAATGCCTGGTGTCTTAATTTCTTTATAAAATCCAATACTTAGTTAAATAGCTGGGAATGAAGGTTATCTGAATCACAGAACACCCCAACCTTCATCTTTCAAAAAGGTAAAAAAAAAAGCCAATTATCCTGCCTGTGAAGGTCATGGCTTTAACAATGTGCATTGTCTGTGCTCTGAAATATAAAGTATAGAAAGTGCACAAGGTTTTGTCTTTAATCCTTATGTAAAAAAAGGGGAAATTGATAGAGTATTTTCATTTTAGAGAGATACTGATTCCTTATGTTTTCTTGTTTTGAAATCTTCAGTAAACCTATGCCAAATGGTTCTGTGTTACAGTAAAAGAATCTTTGATAGCTTTGAAGAAACATGCAATGAAGCAGGAGTTGCTGGTGAAAATTGGAAGTTGCACTCTGAAGTACTAAAAGGTCTACATTCCAGTTAAAATTAATTTCCAATATATTTCAAATTACTTTCTTGAACTTGGTATTTTCAAACTTTATAGTTATTGAAGAATATGCAAAAGGTCCAGGTTGCGTGAATGCTTGATTTAATTTATGTTTTCAGTGAGAAGACTGAAATTTGCTAAGAAAAGAAGAAAGGTATTTTCCTTTCTTCTAGATCATGAAGAGAAACATATCCCTACGAACTTACTGGATATTGTACAGTATATGGTATATATTACATGACTTACTAATTGCATTATTCCTTCTAGAATATGAATTGTAATCACTGATGCTAAAGCCAGGGACAGAATATGCTACAGCATTGTTTGTGGCATGCTTCTATTTGACTTGCTGGAGGTAGCTGCTGAACCACTCTCAAATGTATAGTCATTTGTCACTTTGCTATTGAGATTCAGGACTTTTTGAGCATGTTTGTATCTCTTTTTCTAGTGCAACTGCAATAGCTGCCCTGTGACTCTGTGTGCCTTTCACGTAGATCTTCCCTGCACACACCACGTTTCCAGCTTGCCTCATCCTACAGTTATACCAGCACATATTTATAAAAGCCTATTCGTCATGTAAATCCTTAGCTATCATTTTACCACTCTGACATCAAGATGGGAGTTAACATTGTGACTGAAGCCATCTATCTTCTGCTGCTATGGCTCATGTGACCTTCCTAGTAACGATGACCCAAAGAGACTTAAATTAGGCTATGGACTCCAAGCATTATGGTTCTTCATCAATCACCTGCAAAACAGACCTTAAAGGAAAGAGTGGATGTCATAATTCCTAATCTGGGGGCAAGAAAATCACCTATCCCCATGTGAGAATTTGCTGGAGAAACAGGTTGTTCACATGTTGAAATAATGTATCTCAAAAGCAAGAAGAGATTTTCTGGGTTTGAATAGATAGGGAAGGGAGCTCTTTTGGTTGTTTTTGGTTTTTTGTTGTTGTTTTTTTTTTCTGAATCCACAGCAGAAAACCCTAGAACAAAGATAGTAAATAATGTGGATTGTGATGAAAACACCTTTTATAGTCTCTGCCTCTGGGACAGAGGCCAAGATGTCTTAACAGATTGACAGTAGAGTCTCCATTCCAAATACAGCACTGCATAGGGATAAATGCTCTGTTGTGGTCTTATGCAAAGATCAGCAAGACAATTGTCTTGAAAAAAAAAAAGGTTGACAGAGTATACATATATATACATATGGCATTGCATCAGTAGAGGACACATATCACCAATCCCTTGACATATTTGCTATTTTTTGATTTTAAGCAGTAGTCATCTCTCTCACAAAATCAAACTTAGCAGTTCATCAACCTTGTTATAAAGGCAAAGACTCTAGGACATGTAATGGCAAAGACATGGTCACCTCAAGCTTTCATGTCACCTTCCTAACCTCTAAGCAACTGCCTATTAACATCAGGTTATAATAAGACGCTATAGATTTTACTGTGACAGAAGATTACAGTAACCATAATTTGGGGCAAAGCTGCCCCCCTGGAACATGGGCTTGACATGATATATGAGGGCAATTATTGATGCACTACAGGATACCTTCAAATATTGCAATTGCAGAAAGTGGTGTCATTTGTATGTATATGGCGCAAGCTCTGTCACACACTACTTTTTGGTCTCTGTCAAGGAACCAGCTATCTACTCATCTGCAAAATAATGTTATTGCAGACTTATTAATATGTATTGAAGCCTGAAAGCAAGATGGAAGCAAAGAACGTGGATGCAATAACTGAGTAAATTTGCAGTCTCCACACCAGACTATTTTTACCAGAATACGTCTACAAACTCTTATGTTAATAAAGAACTTTTCCTCTCTTCTTAGGTAAAATGCCTCTCACTCATAATGCAGTACATAAAGGAAAATCTCATGCTCTCAATATTAGCTCTTAATGTGAAACTATTGTTTGAAATAAATTATTCAAAAAGTGAGTCTGTTCCTGCTACACCACAATCGTTATCTCATCATACGTTCTAAGTTTCTACACTTTGAATTAAGTCACAAGGTTTCTTTGTCTGATAGGCATCTACATTTATGCTTTCATATATGGCTCTATTGATGCTGATGATTGCACTTATACACAGAGACTGAAACCATCTTTTAACTATTTCAGTGAAGACAGCTGTTTTCTTGGATTCTTTCATCTTTCAGCTACCACAGTCAACAAAGGTAAACAACTATAAAACAACATGACAGAAATTAATGTCCACATGAATGTCATTGGGAGTAGAAATCCATCTTTCATTGCACTGCTTGAGTATTGCTATGAAACACTAAAATAGGGATGTCTATTGCACTGAGCTACTAAATTCCCAGCAAAGAAGAAGCAAGAACAGCTGGAGGAGAATGCCAGTTAATTAAAAGTCTCTTTAAATCAATAAGGAAATTTTGAAGTGCTTTCCATGCTGTTAGAATCATACTGAAAAAAAATAAGAATTTTTGCTTGAGTGTCATTGTCATTTGTCCTTGACAAAGAAACATCAAAGTTATTGTTGTTGTCATTATTATTATTGTTATTATCCTTCCGTGAATTCATTATGTATACCATTTTAATCTTACCATTTTAGAGCCTATTTTTTGTATACTTCATAATCAGATTCCTTAGGCAGCCAAAAATCATCTTTTCATATCCCTACCAAGACTTAGTAGGGTGTTAAACAAATGACAGAAGGAATCAACACTACAAGCGCTTTGGACTGGAATGAGTAAGTAAGAAAAAGATGAAACTAAATTGTATAGAGGTAAAGTTTCGGTTAATATGATGGTAGAGTTTATCCTCAGCTGATATAGATAACCCCTACAGCATAAAGCTGTCCATTGTCCTTGACTGGCTACTGAAGATGGAATCGAGCTGCACATTTATTCTCTTTATACTTATTATGTTATACATAAATTATGTATCTGTGTAAGACAAATTTCACTATTCATACTTGATAATATATTTAGAGTACTTGCATGGAGTTTTATACATAAAGATATACCATGGAAAGAAGTAAGCCTTATAAAGCCTTATGAGAAAATTGTTGAAATCATCTGGATATCTTAAAGATAATTTTCAGGGAGAAATAAAAAAGCAGTTTGTAAGAAGCAATGATACTTCAGGACTTTTATTTCCTTTTGTTTGAGCAGCTGCACACTGCAAATAAGAAAGGTATATTGATTTTTATTTTTTAATATAACTTCGGTTTTGAAAATAATATTGAAGTTCGTAAATATATATATGGTTTACAAATATTTGCATTCTATAATTGCTTCTACAAAGGACTGGAAAGGTTGAAATAGACTAATTCATTTTTCCTTCTGCAAAGAGCAGCAGAATTTTAACTAGCTTCTTTTCCCACTGTTCAACATCTGATATGTGATCCTTGATCACATTCCCAATCCCTCCCTCAAAGAAGCTTGTATGTGCAATGACAAAAAATAAATAAGCACTATATTTAGATAATAGGATTTTCTGAAAATATTATGTGCAGTGCAAGGTTCTGCATGCATGTCATAATGGATTGTTAAGCAGGGTTTGATTTCATCATATTTCAATGTTAGATATAGAAGAGCACTTATAAAGTTATTTTGGTGATATTCAACACAAATTGCATTTCTTTGGGGAAACTCAAGGTTAGATCTTTTGGTTGGCACAAGACAGAATTTGCTTGTGTGCAGATTGCATATTTATATGTTTAAATGGATGTACAGCAAATGTCTTAAAAATAGGTTTATTTTACAAGAAAGTTCTGTGATTCACTTACCATGACCATCTCTCAAAAACATCATAAGTTCAAGATAGACTATCTAAAGTTGAGTAAGAAAAAATTGTGCAAAGATTGGTTTTACAGCAGATTCCATATTGATTTATGAAGACATTAATTTGCCATTTAGGTCTTAAATTTGACTATTAATAATTCTTGACATTCAAAAGATAATTTTATAAATTTTATGCTATTAAAACAAGTCTTGTGACTTTCATGAAAACATGACTTTTTACATGTGTGCGTTTCTTCAAAGAGCTATTTTAACATGGTTAAAAGAGGATTTTTAACAGGTTTTTTTTAAAAAAACTTTAAATCAGTTTAGAAAACCTTTTATTTTCTTTCTTTTTTTTTTTTTTAGTTACTACAGTGCACTGAGATATTCCATAAATAATGTTCATTAGGTTGTCAAGTTATTACTAAAATACCAGTTTACAGAGTCATTGAAAAACTTTTACCATATTTTTTTGGCTGTGATGTAACTCATTTTTTTATTAAAGTAAGAATCAAAATGTACTAATCTTCATTAAAATGTTGCATACATCATCTGTTTATTGATGTGTTGTACACAAAATCACATATTTTCTTGGAAACAGGTTTAAAAGAATCCTTTCATTTATAGGGTACTTTATTAGTTAAGGGCAAAGGAAAGTTCATTTCAGTTTTAACTTTATAACATAAAAAAAGAAGAAGTAATCACCTAATTGAACAATATGATGATAAAGACAGCTGTGTAAATGAAGTGCTTTGGGCTATTGTCGGCAGCCAAAGAAAAATAGAATCACTTAGTAGTTGAACAGCAGATATATTGTGTACAGATGTCTTCGGGAAAAGAAACATTACATCCTCTTTAATAGTTTTATGCAGCATGATTTTCTAAGAGCCCTAAAGCTGTTTAATTCTAACAAAATGTATCTCATACCATCCCATGGAGACAGGTAAAGAAGCAGTAGAGTCAATGTGTATGTCATAGACTAAAATAAAATGAAAAAATACTGTGAATGTCATCAGCAATGAAAACAACAGATAAAGTTCACATAGGAGAATGAACTGCTCTAACTTTGGAAAATGAGTGAGAATGCTATAGGAAGCAATGCTGGTTGATACCTGAAGCCCAAAATAACATTCAGAGCACCCATCAGAAAGAAGACTAGAAGAATGCAAGACAAGATAGATAAGAGTTAAATGAAATTAAAGAGGAGCAACCCATGCAAATAAATACAGGAATACTGGTATAAAATGATGGTGACAAAAAGCAGATTAAGTATGAAGAGGGTTTCTTTTCTACTTTGCAGGTTGGACATCTGCATTGGGATCTCAAGAAGATATTATGTAGTATGTATAAACTAAATAATTTTTAAAATATGGAGTTTAAAAGTGTTAAAATGACTGGATTCTGAGTAGGACTTAATTTTAATATTGAAAAAGAAGAAATAAGATTTTCAGCTTTCAGCATTTCTCTCAGTATCTTTAGGGCATTTCAAAAATTTGTCTCCCACATATCTTTGATGATTCAAAACACAGGAAAAATATTTAGCATAAGAAATATCAAAGAATCTTTGACAGAATGCCCGCTTTGTTTATTGCAGGAAAAAACTCAGAGAGAAAATAAGGACACACTTTTAACATGCACATACACAGTGCAGCAGCAGACAAAAACAGTGACAGAAAATTGGCAAAAGAGCACAGAAATATAATAGTAAAATAACTGGTGAAAATGAAACCCTGTTTCTACTTGGGAAAGCTGCAAAGCTTCTAGCATTCTGTAATATTTCAGCTCCAGACTTTCCAGTTACAGAATGGTTAGATTACGTCTGTCATAAAAGCTGAATCTCTAATTTAGTCTAATAGAAAAATGAGTCGTACGACTGTCATCTCGTGCTCTTTAAGTGCTGTGTCCTGAGTAGAGTTGACATGAGTTTTTTGAACATTGGACTAAGCAGACTTCTTGTGACCACCTCTGGTGAGCAGCAGTAGAGGACAGGGTTACAATTATATTTTAAACCTTGTGCTAAAAGATTTTTAATGACAACTCTGAAAGTTTAAATGGAAACAGTGATACTGAAAATGCGACAATGTCGAGAAAGCACATCATGTTCGACCCTTTGCTCTGAGGATGCTCTAAGTTGATAGTCAGTGAAGAAAATGACAGTACCAGAACATTAAATTGTAATTATTTTCTTTTTCTTTTAAATGGACTTGCACTCAGCTCGAAGACAACAGCAGGTCTTTTGCATTTCAGTGGATAAATTGATAACATAACAAATAACAGCATATAACATATCATGACTGACTGTTACGGTTTGAGAAAACCCATAACAATCTATTGTCATTTAGACAATTATTCTATCAATCACCCAATGACCCCTCCCCACCCGGAAAGGGGAACCAGGGAACACAAAGAAACACAAGGGTTGAAATATAAATAGATTTAATAGACTAAGACTAAATAATTAACAACAATACTAAAGAACCAGGATTAATCCTGATACTGATATAAGGTATATGAGAATTATACTCAGCCAATTATGTCAGTAGGAAGCTTTGCACTCCCAACAGTGGACAGCAAATGTCGGACACTGTGAGTGCAATGGCTTCAGGAAGTAGGGAAGGCCTAAGGGTTCTGGCACTGGGGCAAGGAGTCATCTGAACCGCCACCATCAAGGGAGAGAGAGAGTTATGTGGCAAACATTTCTCATTTATATTGAATGTTATGTTCGTGGTATGAAATAATCCTGCTGGCCATCCTGGGTCAAATGCCCAGGCCTTGGTCCTCCTTGTCCCTGCACCTGGCAAGGCTTGAAAACACTAACCTTTAATCTCACAGAGCCTGGCTGGCTATAAAATAAATATTCTCACAAATTCAGACACTAGAGTCTTCTAAAAGTGCAATTTTCCCCAGCATTAGAAGAAAAGTTAGTCCTATGTCTCTCAACCCAGGACACTTATACTACTATTACAGTTAAAAATGAGCTCCCTTTCTCTAGGGAAGGTGAAGGCACCTGGAAAAATAATTGTTTTCTAATGATACAGTTTGAAATTAAAATATATACAAACTAAGAATATAAAAGGAAGAAAATAGCAATGTGTGTTAGTGTTTGTTCACTGCTCAGATCTATATTATTATTTTCTAGCAATCAATGTTCAATATGCTTCAGAACAACAAAGAGCTGTGTTTTGGTAATTTTAAATTGCAAAAATTATAAAAGATGAATAGGAAGGATCTATTTTCTCCTGAAAATCCACAGAGGTAATAGCATATTGCAGTTCTGTAGCACAATGAACAGAAGTGAGTTATCAGTCAGGTACAAGGTGCAACACTATAGGTGCAACACCATCCCTATAATATATAGGGTTTTTTTTTTTATTTTGGTTTGGTTTATTTTTCTGCTTAATGTGTTTTGGTTTTGGTTGCTTTTTGTGTTTTTTGTGGTTTTTTGTTTTTTTGTTTTTTTTTTTCCCAAAATAAGGGAAGAAGTAACATTTGAGACATATTTTAAGCTTAAACTTAATGAACTTCAGAGGATGTTCAGATCAAAAGTCTTTTTCTCCATTTCTCCCCCAAAGCATTAAGTAAAAATTTAGAAGATTTGGCAGAGAGCAAAGATTACCTAAAAATAATATGGAGCGGAAATAATTACTGATTGAGATTAATTTGTAAGCAGTGTCAGGGCCTTGGGAACACTAACAGCCTTATTGACCCTGCCCAGCTTCCCCAGGGCCTCCCTCCACCCTTCCAGTGTCCCTGGACCCCCTTTCAGCTCCCAAGGGCCATCAGCTCCTGCCCCAGTGAGGCTGCAGTGTGGCCAGTCTCCAATTACCCACAGCCCTGCCCAGCTGTGAACCCCACCAAACTGGACCCATGTTCCAGCATGACCTTACCCCAGTCTGTCCATGTCCCCAGGGAGCTGACCAGTGCCTGGGGCTGCCCCAATGCCCCCTGGCTGCTCTGCTCCTGTCTAGGGGTTAGACAGGCTTTGAATATTAGGCTCTATCATGACATACTCTGGGGAGAAACACCCCCTGCTATCAGCACCCCAGATTCCTGGAAGCAGCAGTTAAGAAATGGCACTGATCAATTTTAATTCAGAGGGGCTAGACATTGCTAAAGATATGAAATATGTATTTTGGAGTAGAAAGAAATTAATAAAGCTATCGGGGAGCTAAAAGAAATCATATCACTGTTAAAAATTAAAGCTATAACATCCTGTGAATAATTATATGAATGATTACTCTCCAATGGTTGGGGAAAGAATAAAATATTAAAACACTTTGGACAGCATGTTGTGAAAATACATGGCAAGTTAGACATGTATTTTTCGTATTATATTTTAGCAATGAAACCAAAAGTCTAGGTGATAATATTATGAGAAAAGTTTTGACCACCTGGAAGACACTGGGGGAAAAAGGATGTTGACAAAGACATTTTTCTTTCTTTCAAGAAGCTGTTTAAAATATATAGACATCCCTTGATCATCCAAAGAGCTACTTTGGGACATTATGAGCCATGTAACATCAGAAATTTAAGTTCTGTGGCACAGCACTGATTAGGAAAAAAAAGTTAAAAAAGGTGGTGTCAAGGAAAGTTTTAAGGGACAGAACATTAACTTACTAGTATAAATAGGTACCCTTCAGCACTGTGGCTCATTTCAAATGCAAAGGAGATACTTGGTTCAGTACAAGATCATACAGAAATTGTTATATTAACCAGTATGTCATAATCAGAGCACTTTAGACTAAAACACAACACTCAGCTCATTTCTGAAACATCTCTGGTTTTGGAAGTACATATGATTAAATATGAAGAGTAACAAGAGATAAAAGATATGTAAAATACGATGAGATACAAATATAGAGAACAGCAACAGCAGAAGTAAAGGGTTGAGAAGGTGAAGAAAGTGCACAAACATTTGTTTCACTAATAATTATAAATATACATTATATTTATGGTAAGAATTATAAATTTCCTTTTTTTTTCTGGCAAAAAATAAATAAATTGTGAAACAAATCCCAGAGGTATTTGATCAGGAAAGCTATTTTTTCCTCAGTTCTATATCCAGTGGACACTCAATACTATTTACAACAAATTAAACAGCCTTGTGTTGCTTCCTAAACTACAAATTTCTATCATTACACGTTTTACCCTAAGCCTTGCTTTAACACTGCTAGCAAAAAAAATAAAATAAAGAAGGTCGTATTGTATCCTCAAAACTAAACTCTAATATAGATTGAAACTCCTGTCAGTCTACCAAGTCTTCACTGGTTCCTGAAAAGTTCCAATAAAACAATTAGAGACCAGTGAGAATGCTCAACAGATGACTTCACACAGACTGTAGAAAACACATTTTGTCAGTTTAAGCACTTCTTGATTTCACTTCAGATTTATTTTATCTTTTGTACAATTTTCTTCATAAATAAAGATACATTATAAGCATGCTTAGAGAAATGTTTTTCTTTCTGTGGAAAAAAGTTTGCCTGAATATTGGTAACGTAAGTGGGGTTTCTTTAAAGTCCAGTGGAGAGAACTCTAGAAATGTCTGTTTTCTTGGTTGGACTACCTTTCTATATAATGTTTTTTAGCTGTTAATATATATGATTCTAATATATTTGGAATTAAGTCTTGATTTTCTTTGTGGTTGCAATAGCTCACATATATCTCTCCAAGTGCAGGTGTGCAAATGTACAGCAAGTACGTTCTGTGATATCAAATGTGTATAAAATGAAAATTTAAATAAATTGATAAACATTCTTTCTGATAGATCTGTTTTCATTTACATACTTAATGAATTTCAGTATGTTGAAATACATGGCTGCTTTGCAGAAATGTAATAGAGGACGTTGGAGGGTATAATCCAAACAATGTATAAGAGGAAGTTGTACACCTTTAGAAAAAAACCTATAAAACAGAAAAGTCTTTAAAAGACAATAATACTGCATTTTCCAAGAATGGTAAAATAGTGTTTTCTGACACTCCACCAAAATAGTACATTATTGTGGGAATAATCCCCCTTTTTATTTGGTTTCTTTTTGTTTTTTTTTTCCATGCTAATAAGGGCTATGCAAACCCCATGTATAAAATTGTGAGAATTGAGACATTAATGGTAAGATTGCTTCTTAGAAATAGTTGCATCTGTTCTCATGGCTGATGAATATCAGACAAAAAAAGACCAAAATGATCAATATTTGTACTTAGTTTCAGAAGATTAATTCTGACTGCTTGTATTGGGTTTTAGCTTGTACCAAACTTTTAGATGATACAGTTACAATGAAAGAAAAAAAACAAACAACCACAACATGTTTCATTAAATATTTCATACATACTTCTGCACTTCTACTCAGAAGCATTGTTTGTCAACACCATGACACACGGCTGTCGTGGTTTGGGCTGTCTTGGACAATGGCAAGATGACAAATGCTCTACCCCACCTCTCACTCCAAGGACAAGAAGAAGACAGAGAGAAATCTATGAGTTTAGGAAAAAATTAAACTCCTTTGATGAAATACTAATAATAAAATTTAAAAGGAAATAATGAAATAGAAGAAATATATAAAATATATACAAAACCATATCAAGTTCCTAGGAAGACGTCACTGGCAGGCACCGGGAAAGTTCCAGGCCACCCTCAGTAACAAATGAGAACTGAATTCCAGAATTCACTGATGGGGATTGAAGGTAGACAAACTGACAGGTTCCTCAGATAATCAACCATTGAAAAAAGAGAGTCATTGAAAACAAGGCCTTGAAAAGGAACCAACCTGATCCCTTTGGTCCCTCAGCACAGAAAATGGAATGGAATGTCCTATTGGTCAATTTGAGTGACCTGACCTGTTCACTCCTCCCCACAGGTGCAACCCCTCCATGGGGTAAACAACCAAGTCAGTCGATCTCGGTTGCCACAACAATGAATATAAGCAAGAGCCTCTCTGACTGAACAGAAAGTTGGCTCTGCTCCACCTCAAACCAGGACAATTGTATAATACAATTAAACTTCCACAAATTTATTAAAAATGTGGACATAAATATATGAGTTAATATAATGAATATTAATACAATATGATTATGTAGCCAGTCTATGTATATATATAGCCAAGATAACTATGTATAGTCAGAAACCTTTGGTGAAAGATATTGAAGTAGGGACACTCTCCTCCTGTCAAAATCATCCTGATGTGAAAGGATGAAATCCTATTAAAAATTTCATGAATGTTAGTAACAGTTATGGAAAAAAGTTGATAATGTGCTAACGTTGTTTTTCATTTGTTGCCATTTAGGAATGTAAATATTCTTTGTACTTAATAAACAATGTATATTCTGAAGGAAAATAGATTATTGGAATGTTACTCTGTTAATGTTAGCATGCATATGTGAATGTATGTCTATATATGTGTTGGCAATAAATGTAGTGCCTGACGGGAAGTAATGGAGTATTTTATGTAAATATATAATTACATAATAAGAATAATTTTCATTTTAATATGAAACATAAAAAGATGCTTCTGCAAAATGAGAGTTTCCAGCAGCACTAAGAATCAAGTGTGTATATACTAATAGAATTCGTGATTTTAAAAAGTATAGGTTTTTTTACTCATTTTAATATCCTTGTGGGGAGGGAAAAAGTCATAAACTACTTCAAATAAATAGCTCTAAGAGCTGTCATATGCTTGAACTTACTGTAGTTTTAGTGAGTGCATTAATTAACCACGCACAATGCCACAACATGCCAGGAAAGAGAAAAATCACATCTATATAATTGTGCAATTGCATAATATTGGGACTTAGAACCATAACATTCATATCCTGGAATTTGTAAGCAAACTCAATGGTAATATAATGCTGAATTAGAATCTTTTAAAGTTATTGACAGGTCCTGAAATGTTATAGGCTCTTCAAAAGAAGTTTGGAAGTCTACTTTGTCAAACGATGAAGCATTTTTGCTTAGGTGCAATCTCTCAAAAACGGCACTGTCTTTAGAATTAATTTTACTTAAGTGTTCTTAGAATAACTATCCACCTCTTGTTGTTCTCTAATTTGTCATTATAGTTAATAAGTACATAGATATTCATTCAGTTGCCTATACATAGGCTTCTATTGCCATTTGAGTTATTTTATTCCTCCTTGCCTCAAGATACTGACCCAGTAGTATCTACAAATCCTGTTGCAAATCTATGCAGATTTATTGAATGACATATGTTGCTCTGATGTTCTCTAAGACCTTTGTCTAATTTTCTTAGTATAGTAAAAGCACATAGATATTCTGTAGATGATATTTGCAATCCTGCATCGCACTTGCAAAACTTGTGTGCATGTATGTGTCACTAGAAGAGAACGTGGGCATCTGAATCAAATCTAGTTAATATAGTAAGTAGAGACCAAACAGAGATCTATTAATCTCCTTGTGAAAAGAACACTTTTAGTAAAATGAATCATAAAACAAACATTACTGTTTCTATTTGCAATTCATTTTTATTGTTCAATTCAGTTACCCACACAAGTGTCATTTGAGATGTTTTAGCATACAAAAGTGACACTATCAGGGTTGGTGGATAAAACACAGTACCTGTGGAGAATGTGTGGCTGCTGGAACCCAAGCAGGAGATCCCAGGACATCTCAAATGCCACTAGACAAATTAATCTAGGTTGGGCAACTGAATTAAATCTTACACCTCTGAACAGCTGCTGGAATTTAATTTGCAAATATATACACTGCTAAATGAAATAATCAAATAAATGCATGCAGTACACATATATTTTAATTCTACATGGGGACCAATGCTGAGACAAATCCTTACCTCCTTCTAAAATATTTTTAAATCCCATTTTTCCAAGGAATTTTAACATAATCTGACATAATCTCAACTAGTAACCTGATGATAAAAAACCAATAAAGAAAAAGAGAAATCTGAAATTGCACATGAGGGTAAATGCATCTCAAGAACTGGTACATGAAGCCTTGGAATAACACCATTTTTCTTGGATTGGCTCAACTTCTGTCACATGAGTATTTAGACAGATGAGATACAGTTGTTAAATCAGAACTGAAGAAATCACAGGGGCTCAGACCATTTTTTTCTTTTTCCCCAAAAGTCTGAAGATATTAGAGGGCAAAAGTATGAACACACAAGTATCTTCCATCTCTCTACTTCCTGTCTCCTAAAAATTCAATTAGATTTGTGATGTTAGTTTTATAAAAATGTCTTCCTGAGAGGAATAAAAAAATAATGATGTATATTTAGTTATGTTGAACAAATAGTAATCATCACACATGTTGGTGAAAATAAAACCAAACAAGGCAAAGCAAAACAATATGATTGTTATTGATCGAACAATAAATCCAAAATTCTTAAGTGTCTCTGCCCATGGCAGGGGAGTTGGAACTAGATGATCTTTAAGGTCCCTTCCAACCCACACCATTCTATGATTCTAAGTTTTAAAAATCACATTTTTATTATACTTCATTATTTACTTAGATGAACTAACCACCGTCTCAACAGCAAGAATATAACTATAGAAGATGGATCTCAACACATATATCATTTGCTTTGAGGATTTTGTTTCAAAGTTATCCTAAAATACTGTTATTTCTCTTTCATGAATGGAGTTGGAATAGGTGATGAAATGTCCCCTTCAGGAGAAGATGAAGAATGAAGAGCATTTGATCAATGAGCTACGTTTAAGCTCAAATAGTTGTTCATTTCTTCACGTCTTCCTATCAAGGCTTCTGGGAATCTCAGTGCACTTCTTCAGAAACAATTTACAAATCAACAGAGAAAATTCAGAAGCTTGCATTTCTAGGAAACATTTCTTCTTTAGAAAATTTCAATGTTCACTTAACTTGTTCAATATAGGGATGCAAACACTTATGTCTTTGGGCTAAGGAACAGACCTACTGACCTAATTAATCTAATGATCTCTTTCAAATATCAGATTTTTGTATTTCATTTTATTTCAGTTCTCTAAGATAATGACTGATAATAATTGTTAAAACTTATTTGGAAAGACTGCAGCCCAAGTAAAATGTCCATGCCAGAAGCTATAAAAGATTTTCATGGTCACAAAGTACTCTAATGCACATATTACCTATTATTATTTTTATTATATTATTTTAGCAATACAGGAATGATAGTGAACTTTCATAGTAGTGTTTTGAAGTTTGTGTGTTCCCTGCCACCATCACGTGAACTTCAAAAGGTATGCACGCGTTTGTTTGTTTGTTTCCTTATCTTCCTTCAGATGTTTTGGAAGGGGTAGAAACTAATGCATTATTATTCAAACAGCACTGGAGAGACCACAAAGATTGATCATTCTGTATCTTCCTCCAGATTTTTGGGAGAAGTCATGAAAAAAGGTGGCTTCAATACACACTGGAGACACCCTGCTCTGTTGTCTTGTCATGAGATATGAACAACATTTTTACTGAGATGACGCTTTGAACAAGAGTGATAAGCATATAGATGAAATGCAGTTGGTTCAAATTTAACTGAGACACAAATGAAATGACACTGGCAGTATTTGAGAAATACGCTGATAACATGGTGGGAGCATTAAGTTTTTCTGTTGTGTCGTGGTTTTGACCGAATTGACCAACAAGAACGACAGATGGCCTCTGTCTTCCCTCCCTCCCCTAAGGAAAAGAGAGGAGAGGAAAAGGGAAAGGGAAAAAAACTTCTGAGTTTAGAAAAAAAACTAAACTACTTTAATGAAAAAAAAATGAAATAATAATAAGGAAAAGAAAAAAAAAAGGAAAAGAAAAAAAAATGTATACAGTATATACAAAACCATATCAAACCCCCAGCGTGATCATCACGTCACCAGCAGGCACAAGGGAAAGTTCCAGACTGGACTCGGTGATGGACAGGAACTAGATTCCAGATCTGGAGTCAGGAACACTCGGATCGGGATCAAAGGCAGACGAACAGACAGGGTCCTCCTTGGACATCGGCCATTGAAGAAAGAGAGTTGACCCTTTGATCCCTCAGCTTTTATACTGAGCATGATGCGGATGGGATGAAATACCCCATTAGTCAGTTTTGGGTCACCTGTCCTGTCTGCTCCTCCCTACAGGTGGGACCCCTCTACGTCTTTCTGCTTCCAACCCTCCGATGGGGCAAGTAACAAATTTACCTGACCTTGGTTGTTATAGCAATAAGTATAAGCAAGGGTCTCTCTGCATACCATTCCTTGGTATAATCAGGTCTTATCACTGTGAGAGCAAGCAGTTTCTGAACAATACGCTGTTAATTTCAGAGTTTCGTTAGTTAGAAGAGGCCCAGCAGAAAAGCTAAAATTACTGAACAGAAAATTAGTTCTGTTTTACCTCAAACTAGGACATGTTGACAGAATGTATCCTAAAATACTCAACACAACGTCTCTTAGAGCCGTTGCTGTTCTTGGTCTAAGTTTTCTAACAAAGGAAAAAAATAATGTTGCCTTTCTTTTCTATTCCAGCAGAAAGCTTGACAGTTCCGAAGAGATGGAAACAAAATCACTGAGCTCTTTACCTTGAACCTTGGCCAAGGGATGAAGATAAAAGAAATTCTAAATATCTACTTGGTTTCTACAACAAAATAAACTGATAAAAGAAGAACACTATAGTGGGAATGAGAAAGTTTGAGACACGCTGCTGAGCAAGAGCTCAGCAGGTGTTTTTGTATTGAAGGGAAGGAGGCCTTGAGATCAGTAAAACAATGTCCTTAAAAGTTGATGTGTGTGTAGTGAAACAGATAGCAATGCACCAAAATACTAATGTTTTTAGCTAGGTGGGATAAACATTTAGATGTAGCCAATTGTATTGCTCACAATGGTGGATGGACATCCACTTGTAACCTGTGTAAAGAGCACAACGTGTGATCAAAAAACAGAAACTATATATGCTGGAAAAGTGAAACAATAAATGTCTTCACTTCACCACTTAGCGGAGTCAGTGCCCTCAGTGCCACACACTATCTCAATCTTTATATAGTTTGCTATACAAAACCTTACCACTGACCCATGACTGCCTGTGGACTAGGACCTCATTGAATTACTTGCTTCCCTTTTTTGTGACCTATGGAGGAAAATCAATCAAGACTAGCGTCAGAGGCTTAAGAAGCCTAATCAGTCAAACTGAGTAACTAATATGGCTGTTTATATGGATTTGCATTCTCTACAGTTACATAGAGAAAATAAATACTGCTGCTGTTTTAACAAATGTCAAATTATTTATATCACTGAAATGTTTCCCCATCACCAAATTTTATGATATAAAAAGGTAAAACATAAATACTTCATGAAAAAGTGTTTAAAATTGCTTTTCATGAAGGTTAAAATATTTTCTTCCACACGTAGAATTATAAACAACTGACATTTTACAGTGTCTAAAAATTTAGCTCAGATATTTTAACTGATTCCACTACAAAACAAGCCCAAAGAAATTCATAAAGTATTACAGTTTCTATCTCTGCTTATGAAATAGCTGTACTCTCACTAGTAGAGTCCAATAGGTAGTTTGCCTTTTTGTGCTGCAAGATCATCCTGCTTACTCAAGATCAACATGCTGTCTATGAAGGCCCCAGATCCTTTTCTGGAAAACTACCTACAATTGAGTTGTCCTTCAGCTTATAGTTGTTGCATGGGGTTATTGTGTCCCAAGTGTAGAAATTTGTATTTTTCTTTATTGAACTTCTTGAGATCTGTGTTGACCCATTCCTCTGGTACATAGAGGTTCTTCTGAATAGCAGACCTATCTTTGAGTGTATTAGTGCTTCCTCTGATGTCTTCTGCAAACTAGCTGAACATGTACTCTATCCCCACCAGTCTTCAGTATTGACCTCTGAGGGATGCCACTAGTAATGGGCTGCCAGTTGGATTTTTTTAACCACTCATCACTTCCCTTTGAACCTAACAGTCCAGCCAATATTCCATTCACATTATTGGTTATGCGAATCTGTATGTCTCAATTTTTTCTACACTATGAGGGAACAGTATTAAAAACCTTTAACTTCTAAAGTTTAGGTATACATCAGCCACTGCTCTTACCTTATCCATGCAGACAGTCACCTTATTGCAGAAGGCAATCATCTTAACAGGGTATGATTTGCCATTTGTAAACTCATGCTGACTGTTCCCAATCACCTTCTGGTCCTTCACATGCTTGGAAATGGCTTCATGCCTTTTGCAGGAACTGATGTTAAGCTGACTGATCTGCAGATTCCTGGACCCCCTTCTGGGACTGCAATCTGTACATAGCATATGCTGGAGCTTGTACTGCCTGAAGCAACTGCAGCCATGGATAAGACCACACCAGAGCAGAAGAAACAGGTAGGAAGGCATGAGTATAGAGCAAGGAATAAGGAGCAACAGAAAGAAACTACTGCAGCCTAATCCCAACCTCCTGCTCAGCAAATTGCCTCCCTGAAGAGTCTGAGCATAACCTGTATTGATAATGGGGAAGCAGAAATTTGGACAGGGAGAGGTGTCTATAAGGAAGCATTTAAATTTTTATCTTCCTTGTTTCTTGGTATCCAAATCAGTAATTAAATGTTTATGCTAACTGGCATGTTAAACTAAGTTAAGTTTTCCCAGTTGAGTCAGTAGTTGGTAAGTGATTTCTCTGATGAGTTCTTATTCTCTTGTTCTCTCTGTTTTCTCCATTGTCCCACTGGCAGAGGGGCAGTGAGTAAGTGGCAGCGTGGGTGCTTAGCTTCCAGCTGTGGCCAACCCACCACACAAACAGACAAAAAAAACAATTGCTGCTTGAAGGTTAGTGCATATAGAAATCCCTGAATGTTATCCTCTGCAATATGAAAGTTTATAAAGTGTTTGTAGCTGAATTTCTTATTAGGTGTGAATATGGCACTCAATTGGCCCTAGAAATTAAATGGGGTAGCATTTATGTCCCATGAACGATTCTGTAAAGGAGACAGAGAATGAGACAGGGAAAGAGAGAAGGGAGTGGTGGGGGATGGAGAGATCTGCCAAAACCTTAGGTAACACAAGCTGAAAAGATTAGAAAATACTCTTGCAGCTGCTTTTATTAATATATAGCTAGATGAGAAGGCAATTCTCACCTACCTAGATATCAGAGCATTCAATGAATTAGAATACTGTTAATTATATCTTAACTAGTGCACTATATGGGTGAGTGAGTAAGTTAGTATCTTTACATTCAGGCCAAAAAAATTAAGAAACCTACTTAATTTATTCTTCTTTCCTTGGCACATCCTCTGTGTAGTATACATTCCAGGAACAAGCTGGTCATTTGCCATAGGAAAGAGAGAAAAAGCTTCTGAGAGGGGATATGACTGTGGAGCCAAACAGAGGCCTGTTGCTCTCTTAAAAATGGAAACATACTAAGTAAGATTTAATCAATATTAGTTTGTTTAACCTGAAACATTAACACACTGACATAAATATCTGGGAAACAATACATTTCTGTGCCCTGTGGCCCAGGGAAAATACTGTTACCATCACTGGGAACAAGATTTAAGACATTATGCTAACACTGCTAAAGCCCATCCCAACCTCTTAGGCTTCTTATCAGTTGTAACTTGCTTGAAACTTGCTGTGTGAAGCAGAGAGTAGCTGACTATATAGAGACCCTGACTTTTTATAAAAGGAGATCTTGAATTGGGAGTGGAGGGATGATGGGGAAAAAGGAACTCACTTTTTTTCTGGTATTCCTTATTAAAGAGCTCTTAAGCCTGATTATCTTTTTTTTTTTTTTTTTTTTTTGTATCTAGGATGCTTAAGGACAATAGCAATCTGTGCTAATGCACAGCATCAGCCGTACTTATACATGAATGCTTGTACATACTCATGAATGTTAGTTTCAAATACTTTGGAATATGACTGCTAAAGTCTGCTTTCTATTTCTATTGATAATGATTTATATGCTTAATTAGCAAAGTATATTGTTGTTGAATGTCCTTGTTGTAAAGTTTAGTTTTAACTGCCCTGATTTATGACTCTTCTAAACACTCCCATTGCAGTCATATCTGATACCCTTACATACACACCCACACACCACTGTTTCTTTAGTATGCAAGTTCGGTGTTTTTGCAAATAATGGTGAAACAAATTTCTGGCCTGTTTTTTTTTTGTTTCTTTTTCTTGTGCTGTTCATTGGTACACTTACAAATTACCATTTTTGGTTCTTCAAATAAAATTAGCTTGTAATTTTATCACTTTGGCACATACTTTGAATAATGTCTGTAATGATCCATAAGAGATATTTATTTACCTTGAAATTTCATTTTCTTCACAAGTATATTTACTGTGCACAAACAAAATAAATTATTCCCAAATGCAATATCATCAAACTCCATATAAATCAAATCAGTTCAAAAATAAGATAATTGAAAAGTCTTAAATTAATGTGCGTAAGGAGCTGTAGGTCTGAAATTCACAGGAGGAAAAACCTTGACGAAAACAGTTGTCCTATATGCGGATTATAGATTAAATTCTATTTTCAATTACATGCTATTGAGGGAATGTTTCCACTTGGGAAAAAAAATAAACCAAACCAAACCACAAAATCCTAAACAAAAAACCCAACAAAAAACAAGATAGAAAGTATGTTTATGTTCTTATGGAAAAAAACTCACAGAAAACATCTGAGAGAAATACCTTCATTTTCAGGAACTTGTTATCAAGTTACAGTGCAGGACACCTAGTTTAGTTCCAAATTTACTCCAAATATCACAGAAGACTAATTTATAAGACTTGCACTTAATCCATACAGCTGCGGGAACTTTTGTTGCTGCTGTTGTTGTTTTGGCTTGGGTTTTGTTGTACCCTGTGTAAAAGTACTGTTACCTCCATAAGGAGATTTTAATGAATGGTCTCCACTGATTATGAATAAAGCTTTCTTTTACTTTTAACTACCAGTGTTAGTGTGCCTATGGAATCTGAAAATATCTTTCAACTCATCTAAACAAAAAATCTGCTCATCATAACAAAAAAGAATTCTGCTGTTGCTACTAGAGTAGAAAATTTTTCCAAATCCGGTTGCATTTTCTTGAAAGTACTTATTATCTCCACCATCCTTTGCTGTACAACATAAAATAGACGTTTCCAGGGACAGTTTTATAAACAATTTTTTGTTGTTTCTTTCCTGTAGCCTATCCTTCTCTTATATGACCAAAACAATACGTTATTAAGCAGAAAGAGGAAATATCATGTGTGATGAGTAAAAAGATAAATACAATATGCTTTCAATTATATTTATCCAGATTATTACTGGTTACTCTTTCTCCTTTGCAAAAAATCAATTAACAATTTTTAACAGGGGGGGTTTAAGTGAATGTTTTCAGTGTCATGACTAGGGTTTTAGCCATGCAAATCAAATTAAACTTAACTGCACACAACAGCAAAATTAAACCTCTCTGCACCCTGTTGAAAATCTGTCTTGAAGAACCAAATGTAAAAGTAAAGCAAAAAAAAAAAAAAAAGAAGATTGAAAAACAGGTGGAAAGACTTTTTTAGACTACATAAATACTAATTGTTTCATAAGTGTTTCTGAAAATACATAGATTTACTTAAAACTTTAAAATCACTTCTCAAGTTTATGGTTAAATAATACCTTTCTAGTAAAACTGTACCTTTCTCTGCAGCCCTTCCTTTTTTATTGGTAGAAATCTAAGGAAAAACATTGAGTTTGGAGCTAATTTATCTTAATCAGATTATCATGATCCTGAGAATATATACCTAAAATTGAACTATTCAAAAAACACTTCGAAGAAATTTATATTTCACCTCTGACTGGAGAAGGGTTAAGAGTTAGATGCTATGCAGTTTCTAAAGTTCATTGTATGTGCATCTAGTAGTCCTATTGTTTGAATGGAAACAGACTTGTTTTGGTAACAGTAATGATTAGGTTTCTATCACAGTGCACAGGGAATTACTGTCATTTCTGCTTATGTCGATCAGAATTTCTCAGACATTCTGAATATAACCCCGACTCATAGTCTGCACAATCCTTTTTGGAGTGCATCCTAAAATTTAAATCATCTGGTCTTTATTCTTTTCCATTTTTTTGTTTCTCATCTGAAAATGTATGACTGTTTACTTACAGAGGTGTCTCTTCTTTCTATGTGTACACATAACTCCCACTGACATTAAGACGAGTCCAGCATAAATGTTGAAAAAAGAATGTATCTCTTAGGATTTTGAAGATATGCATTACTGCCTCCAAGTCTTTTCTCTTCAGTTTCCTTTGATAGCTCACTATCAATTGCATTAACCAGTGAAGTCAAATCTTTATAGATGCTGTATTTTCAGTAGGTATTCCTCATGGCATAACAGCTCTTGGTTAATAATCCAGAGATGATCTTGTTTTCTTTTTATAAAAGGTTTGAGTGTTTTTTACAACAGATTTTATTTGACATAAACAGTATATTTTCCCTGCAACTTGGTGAAACCCAGTCCACTTTTTATATACTTCATGGAAGTTTGATGGGAGGTTTCTATTCTAACTGTTTGCACATTTTATTTCCTCAGTAAACCTTTTCATTAGTGGTAATTACCCTGAATGGCTGTACATAGAATCATAGAATCATATGCGATTGGAAGGGACCTCTGGAGATCATCTAGTCCAATCCCCCCACCAGAGCCATTCTACCTAGAGCAGGTTGCACAGGAACTTGTCCAGGCAGGTTTTGAAGGAGAGAAAAGACTCCTTCAAAGGAGAAGGAGACTCCACCACCTCTTTGGGCAGCCTGTTCCAGTATTCTACCACTCTCATAGTAAAGAAGTTCCTCCTCACGTTTAGGTGGAATTTCTTATACTTAAGTTTGTGCCCATTTCTTCTTGTCCTGTCACTGGGCACCACTGAGAAAAGACCAGCCCCATCCTCCTGACACTCCCCTTTAAGTATTTGTATGCATGTATGTATACATAGCCTTAGCCCTTCTTTATTTATATTGCAATACCCAAAAGAAAGTTGATGGTAAACTAATTAAGACTTGTTTTTAAAGTAAAAATCTGAGCCTCACTCTTTGCTCTTGCATGAAACATGGGCTTTATCCATCGTTATAAAATTAATATGTTGGTCATTTGATGGAGGGAGAAAAAGATAATTTTTTTTTATATTAGTGTCATTGCTCTTTTTAATTCCAAGAAAAGTTGATATGTCTTCTCTGTGCTATCCTGCCTGTGCTATCTATAAATGTCAGAAAATTCAAGGCAGATCTGCTTTTTGAAGCCAGCACATAAAAAGACATTTCTTTTCCAGATGAGTGAGTACACAATCAATAAACATAAAGAAAATGTTCGAGGATAGAAAGAGTTACAGGATCCAAGAACATCACTTGCTAATGAGCTCATATATGAGCTCATTTAGAGAACTGAACTCCTTTATTTCTGTCGTGTGAGCTATTTTCCTCTGTGCTTCTCTGTGTGAGTCAAGAGCAGCTGCTGCTGGTCCACTGGCCTACTGTATAGGCAGATAAAGAGAAAACGGCAGGCAGATGAAGGGTTGGAGCTTTTTTAATTTTCCCAATATACTAGAATGAATTTATGCAGAATTCATTGTGTACAGTGTTAATTGGAAATGAAAATAATTTCTTTCCTAGGTTGACAAGGAATTGAGAATGGAATTCCACTGTAAGCAATATACTGCCTCATAGATCAATTTTATTTTTGTTCCCAGAATAATCCAATTCATGTAATTTAAACCTTTGATTGTTTTTGTTGTTTATCCAAAAATGACTGAGGGTGAAATGTGGCAATTTTTCAGGAGGCTGAGTAAGGCACTCAGGTTCTGTTTTCTTTCACCTGCAAGAGAAATCACTGAGACAGAAGTGTCTGAATTTTTATTCTTCCTTCATTTTCGTATGGTTCATATGGTAAGACCATACACAGATTCATGATATTGTTGAAAAGTGTACACTTTTTGAGTATTCAACAGTTTGGTCTTGGAAGGTAAAGGTTAAAGGGTCTCTCTGAAGCCCAACAGTTTTTACACCATACAGTTAGACTATTATAAGTTTATCACTTCAATGATATTCTGGTCATTTTCATGCAGACAGTAAATTTGTTGAGCCTCCTTAGAGGACTTAAATGGAGTTCAAATGCCTGTCTACCTGTTCCATGTTTATAGAATACTTCACAGGAAAGAGGAACACTTTGCCTTGAGCAGATATTTTTGCAGATAAATAGGTAGCTAAAGTTAAGACCCAGGAAGCTTTTAGAATAAGCATGAACCTATAGGAGTTCCAACACTTCTGGAAAGACAGGTTAGATCTATTCCCTCACAATATTCAGAGAGAAAAGTAGTAATTAGCATTACCTATTCCAAGAATTTCTTTCTTTTCTATATTTGGATTTTAATGAGAATCACAAATACCTCAGCCATCTCAGGATGCACACTGTTGTATATCTCTCTCTGGAAAAAGCTGAAACAATGTCAAGAAATCTTTGAAATAAAATAAAACATGTTTTCTTTCTTAGTCTTAATGTGGATACTCTTTATTTTATTGGTGATAGATCCTGTATGATTTAGTAGTACATAGAAATAAAATTTTCTGCTTTCAGTATTTCCTAAGGAATTGAAAGGCAAGGTCAGATAAATAGACAATATTATGACCATTTGTTAGATGTTTAAAAAATTGCCTTCCCACTCTAGTTACTCCATATTGACATGGAATTATTTTCATTATAGTCTGGTGTTCTACATGGTTAAAGGGGCAATGCTGACTGCTATGCTGGCTACCATGAGTTTATGTCAATGAATATAGCTACAGAATAAAAAAAAAAACAAACAAGGATGTATTTTGTCTGAATATGTATGTCTAAATTGTATACAGAAATTGCAGCAAAACAGTTTATCCTGAATTTCTTCCAGTATGACAAGTCAATATGATGAAACCTATTACTGATATATTTTACTTTACTTTCATATAATCCCATAAGAGGCCAAACTTGGCGCAGGGGAGAGGGCAAGTAGAACCAACCTAAAAAAAACCCCTTTTCAAGCATTTCTATTTCTTAATCTCACTGAACCAGATACAAGGTTGTCCCCATTCATTTCCATGTTTAACAAAGTAAGAGCAGATTCTGCTGATGTGGGCATATGATAATGAAGTGTAACTCCAGTATATATATAATCTCTTCTACAGTTCACACAAAACAAATTGGACAATGTAAGAATTAATGAGACAATGCAAGGTTTTCTAGAAATTTTGTAGGGTACATTTTTTCTACAATCACAATCACCATTGTCTTCTATGTCTCTTTTTGTCTGCTTTGTTAATGGTAGTAGCCCATGAGAAATTCAACTAGAAACCAAACTAGAAAAAAATTACAAAAAAATAAAAATTGAATGGCTTTAGTAAGAAGATAGAATTTCAGTAACATATTTATACTGAGAGGTGACTCACATGTCTTTGAATGGTATGATGAACCAAAGTAATTTATTTATGTTGCAATATATAGTAGAAGATATGTTTATCCTATTTTAGAGTGGGAGATTACTTATTATTTTAAATTTATTCATTATTAATATTCTTATCTCACAACAAACTTCTTGTAATAAAGGAAAGTTATAAATTTTTCATGTACTACACACCTTTTCAAAGATTACTTTAGAGATTACCAGTTAAACATCTCACGTAAGAACAACCTAGGACACTGCATTTTTAACTAAATTTAAAGTTGTAGGTAGTGTTGTGTGTTAGTGAATTTATTTCTTCAGTTATGGAGACTTCAATTCACACTAGACATAAGTAACAGTTAGTATGATAAATATCTTTCTTTATGATAACAGTAACCTGCATGCTGTTCTTCTGTCCTCAACCCTGCATTAAAGTTTAGGTCCCATTTGTGTCCAAATACTGATTTTGAGGAAATATTCTTTTTATTAACAGAGATTAAAAAGTATTCATTTTTAAAAATTCTTTATTGGTCTCAATTCATATCTTAATTTCCATCCAAGTGTCACAGTATCATGGAAATACATGTCATCTTTCTCCAAACACCAGTTTTTATTATCACTCTTCATCCTAATCTTGTCAAGTGGAAATATTATCTCAAAACCATAGAAATTTGCATGACCTATTAAGTAACCAAAGCCAGGCTCTGCATCCTTCATCTTATCTCTGCTTAGAGCCTGGAGTAGCAATTCAGGCTTCTACCAACAAAAAAAATTAGTTGTGGCAATGCTCAGCTCTGCTTTCAGAATTGCACTTGTATTTGCGTTAGTGTGATTGATAAAATAAACAAACTGACTTCAGAACAGTGTCCCAAACCATGTTATATCTTCTCTCGGGAGGGCTGTAATGTCAGGGTTAGAATCATGCTTTTTCCTGACAATTTCCTATGCCACCGGGAACCTTTCATGCTTTTTGGCACATAGCCTGAAGCAGAAACTGAAGCATTACACCAAGCGCAGACTCGCTTTTTCAGTCTGTTTTTTTCTTTTTTTTTCTTTTTCTTTTTTTTTTTTTTCTTCTGGTATATGGAAGAAGGTCTACCAGGAGGAAGAAGGCACAGAAACTGGAAGTTAGATTCATCTAACCTAACTTTAGACACCTGCAACGCAGACCTCTACACTTGAGCAACTCAGGCTCCTCTTATAATTGAGGTAGTTTGATACACGTAGTCAAATGACTCCTATTTCAGATCTCACACTTTTAATTGCTAGGGTATAATCTGAAAGGCGGTTAACTCTTTCTTCTTTTTTCTCAGTTCTGATTTTGAATGAAAAATCTGTACAAGATTCAGTGTGTACCAGACTTTGCTTGAAACCAGCTACTGAACAGGACTATGTTGGTCTGTAATCCTCTGAAGACAAAAAGAGAAAGAACTTCTGTCTCATTGTGAATTAGTGATGAAATTCAGTTCCAGTCTGTACACATTTATTGTGGTTTAATCCTAGCTATTTCTTCAGATATTTCTTCAGTCAGCTGGGGTCAGCTGTCCCAGCTGTTTCTCCTCCCAGTTTTTTGTGCACTCTCAGCCTACTCACTGGCAGGACAATATGAGGAACAGAAAAGGCTTAATGGCTCAGCAACCATCAAATACCACCAATGCACTATCAACACTATTACCATCCCAAATCCAATACTATACCCAAATCCCAGCACATTTTTCACAGGAACTCACATGCACAGATGTAATTTCTGAAGGTTTGAGGTTTTTTTGTCAATTGCTTCTGGTTTTCTGTTAGGCAGGAAGTTATTGTCTTTTAACAGTATGAGTAATGCTGATTATGTTCATAAGATTCTGTTCAAAACATGACATGATGTATGCTATTTGAACTTTGATCATCAGTACTTCTACAGTGGTACTTAAAAAAATGAAGAGACTGTCTGTGATTTCACAGTCAGAAAAACACTGACTTACACAGAACCTTTACACACCATAATTTGGTGAAGTCTTTATGATCTTTATTTTTTTTAATGCAGTCTATTTTAGAAAATAACATGAGACAGATCCATTCTCTGGGAAGAGCAATCACAATCTGTCCTTCCTACTGATAGGAAAGCATTGGCATTTCTACATTAAAGAGACATGCCTCTTGTTCACTGATTTCATAAATCTTTACACTATTCCTTTGAAGTAGTCTGGATTTCTCAGAAGGGCTGGTAAAGAACTTAATTTAAGCCTAGTTTTGAAGGTGTGGGTTAGATCATTCTCCTTACAAGTAGGATTTGTGATTTGTCAAGCTGAAGAATTGTTCATATGTGTGCATTTCCTTTTTAAAGAAGCATTTAATCCACTAAAGCTTTACGTAAAATCAGGAATAATTTTCTACTCTATTAATATGATCTGAGCAGGTCTAAAATGTAAATTTATTCAGGAGAGAGCTTATTGTGAGAATCACAAGACCATGAGAGGGAAAAACTTATGTGCCAGAGTCTTTGTAGAGAAATAGAACAAGAGGTGCCCCCAAAATGTTTTTTTCATAAATGCTGAAACACCTGTGTTGACTGAGATGACTAAGGAGATCCCCATTTGAATTACTTTGACAAAGTTAATCACTAAGGAGAAACTTAGACACCTTTTTGACATTTTGTAAATGAGTTAAGTGATTTTAGGAGCATGGCTGCCTCCTCCATCCTCCATTGCTCAGGATTCTGCTGCCCAGCCACTGGAGCTATCACCAGTGCCCATGATCCCAGGGTCTCTACCCAGACTGAGGGATGCAGCTTCTCATTTGTAGGTTCAATTAGTAGTGAAGCTGAGCACGTATCCCAGAGACACACAGACACGCTCAGAGAACACTGACACAGCGACAGCTGTGGCTATGCAGATAGCCACAGGCAAGGCATTGTCTTCAACTCAGTTTTAGTAAGATTTAATAAGAAGGTATGAGAAGATAGGTCTGACTGCAGTGATCAAGCATAGGTCTTAGCCAGAGAAGTGTACTGACCTGTGCTGTTTTACATGTCCTGCCCCTTTTATACTACTTTCTGTCAACCCCCACTTTCTGTTCCTCTCTGCTCTCCTATCCCTGTATATTCCCCCAAGGTACTGTACAGGTCTATTGATACCTGTACTCTTCCCAGTCAGTCTCCCCTGGTTTACAGTCTTATTGTTTGCAAAGTCAAGGTTGATCTTCCTGTCGTTTCTGTGTAGTCCATCAATGAATATGACTGGTGAGGTTTATGTCTTAACAATGTCTCCAGGAGTGTTTTGTCAGGTCTGTGTCTGTATATTTTCTTTCTGCTTTCTCCCTTTTCCCTCATTTTCCCAAATTACAAGCTCCTTGATCAAATAACCTCGCTGGAATAAACATTCTCACACTCCCACAAGTCCTCATCAATTATTGTGACTGACCAGGCTTTGTTCTCATCACTGCCTCCCTTGTCATTTGCAGATAAGGTTTGTGTCCCTGTAAGTTGTTGTTTATGGCTTATTCTTTTTCTTATTATCCCTTATTGCAGTGAAAAAGGTCCTTGATCAGATATCCTAGAAGGAGCAGACACTCTCCTTCCTCATACCCTAACAAGTTCCATGAAATGTGGGAAGCTAGGACCCAGCTTGAAGTTAGGAATTTAGCTAAGTAACATTAGATTGAAACATTCAGCCAGATCCCACTTTGTGGTTATAGCTTGAATCTGATTGTGTTTCAGTGTTTTAGAACTGACATATAGCTTTGTTCCTCTGAGACAATAATACTTTGCATTTATAGAATGCCTTTCATCCAAAGATCTCAAAAGACTTTACTTGCAACAATAAAGCTTGAACTATTCAGTAACATCCTCTTTTCATTTTGGATATTGTTCTCTCACTCAAGCTATTAAATTTATGTATGTGATTTTATTTTCTTTTACAGGCTGCATGGACCTTATCTACCTGACTTAGAGTTTATTTTTCTTTCCATTATTAACTTTTCAGTATTTACTTTAATTACATGCACACGAATGAACACATATAATCTAAAATACTGCCTCACTTAATTGGACTCCTTCCATTTTAAATCAACAATCTCAACGGAGTAGTAGTAACGCAGAAATGTAAATGCAAAGATATATTTTAGGAAATATAAAAAGAGTAAAAAAAGTGTCAGTGTGCTTATTCTGTTAAAACCAAAGAAAGGCCAAGGTAATCAGACTGCTAGCCAGGGGTAATAATCCTCATTTCATCAGGTACATTTAAAAAACTGTGTTTCACATTCCTCTAAAGCAGCTTTGCACATGTCACAGCACAGATTAGTGAAGTCTAAATTTCAGCTCAAGGCTCCATGTGTCATTTAATAGCATACGCTTGCCAACTGTAGCCAAAAAGCAAGCTTCCATCAGGGACCCTGAAACTCCTCATTTACATAAGAATGGGAAGTTAATTGTGCTACAGATATTCTGGCTTCCCCAAGGAATTCATTAAGCATGCTGAATTTGCTGAGAATATAACTTAACTGTCATTTCTGGGAAATCATGGACATTCAAATTCAACACCACCACCAATGGAAGTAAATAAAATTCTTTAATACTAATACTTTAATACTTTCTGGGCTGGGTCTGGAATACCTACTATACTTTTACACTCTCATTTCTGGAGTTAGTTTCTAAATATAAGTAGTTACTTATAATAGCTATTTCTTCCCTTTTCAGTGCAGGACCTGAGCTGGTTTTGTTATTTGACAACAGGATTTACACTTATGTTTACCCCTGAGGGATTAAGAAAAAAAAGGTAAGGTGACATTTTGCTTTCAATTGTTGCAAGTAAGTACTCAAAGCATGTATAAAAAAGAGCAAAAATATATTTAAGAAATTTATTTTAGTCTTAGATAACAATATGAGTTAGCTAAAATATAACATTTACAGATAGCAAAATGCAATCTCCAGCAACAGTTGTAACTGTTCTTATATCAAAAGAGAGTCTCATCATGAAGACACTGCTCTCACAAGCCACCCTACAAGGACTGTGGTCAACTGAAGTACTGTCCAGCCCAAACCATGAGAAACAGCTAGAAGAGATTTTCAGTGTCAGTGTAATAACTCTTTTTTCTTATAAAGAACTTTTTTTTTTTTCTCATAAAACCTATGTGTTTTCTTTGTGAATTTGTATTTGACAGATACAAAATATCCTTAATTTAGGGAGCAAGGGATATGGATTGAAAGATAGTAAAAGGACAATATTCAATACAATTCTGAAAAGGTCAGGAGGGAAATAAACAGCACAATAGCAATAAATAACACAGACAAAATTAGACTGCCTGCAATGCCAGTTGACTAACATGAACAATATTAAGTGGCAGAACAGAGAGAAGTCTTATGAATTCTTTGCACAGAAGTTTAAATCCTAAAAAATAAGATTTCTAACCACGGTTTTGGGGATCCATAAACAACTCTGAGAAAACAGGTACCTCATAAACCTGCTAAAAGGAAGATAATCATTGTGTTACAATATTGACAGTCTGTCAACTTCATAGCAGTGATAAAAGAGGGATTACAGGTTGGGGAGTGGCACTGTGTGTGAAGGATTATATAAAGTGAAACAGCACAAAAATATTACAGGGAAAGAGAAGTCTTTAGAATCCTTGTGTGTGGCATTCATAAATAAAATGGAATATTAGGCCTGGACTATCAACACCCTAAGCAGGGTGATGATTGCACTCAGGAAATGTTAAGTGAGATTAGGATGGGCAGAAACAGTAGGAGTTCTAGATAGCCACATGTAGTCTGAATTAATGCCTTTCCAGAATAAGACAAAGAGATAAAAGTTTTGCAGGAAACAAATGGCTGTTGTCTAGAACTACTCTTAGAACCCATTCTGATCTGGTCTTGGCTTACAACACCCAGGATTCAGCCCAAAAGGTATTAGTGGAATACTAACGTAACAGCAAACACACTAAAAAAGAGAACCTTAAAATTGTAGCAAGATAAAGTAAGCAAAATAAATTGAGAAAGTTTGCATTTAAATCCAAGAAAGGGAATGACATGAAAATTAGGGAAAAAAAAAAAAAAAAGCATAAGGAATTCAAAAGACCAGTTTAAATAGCAAGTAGCCTACAAAGACCCAAAATATGTATCACAATTCAAGAAGAAAGTGGAATCTCCCAATCTCCCCAGGCAAAGCATCACTCTGTCACCCAAATGAAAGCCCTCACAGTGGCAGTAGAAGGTGAGGTGTAACCCAGCACATTCCTACACAGCGCATTTGCTGGCACTGGGGAGAAGCATCTGTGGGGAGATGTGGATTGATGTGAAAAGTGTGCATCTGGTGATAAAGAAAGAACATTATCCCCCTTCCACCTGCTGGAATCACATAGACACCTAGTGTAGTCTAGGATTTTCTTCTGCAGGTAATCAGGCTTTTCAAGTGTCCAAAGGCTGTCAGACTTTTTGAGGAAGGGGAAAAGGTTGCTGAACTAACATCAACAAATGGACAAGTCTAGTGGGTGGGTAATGATGTGCAGAGTACCATTTTCAAATGAGACTTGGACATAAATACCTCAGACCAAAAAACATGAGTGTATCAAGGAGGTGCCATTAGTTAAGTTCCAGCTTTCCCCTGTATCCCCTGTTTTCCCCAGTATCTTGAGGTTGCTATTACAACCATCCCTGCGCTCTTTCCAATATCCATACAAAAATCTTGGAAAGGTAGGAAGGTGCAGAAACCAGAAGGCAACAGATGCCATGACACCTGGATTGGAGAAAAAAAAAAAAAAAAAAAAAGAAAATTGCAGATGGAGGGCACAACACTGGGATAACCCTGCTGATTGAGGCTGCAATTATCTGGTTGCACACACTGAGGACTGTGCTTTTAGAACAAAAGGTGAGTAGGACTAACCTAGAGTGGTGAGTAGGACTAGGGAAGTGATCATCTCCCCCTGGTGAGGCCCTCACCTCGAGTACTGTGCCCAATTTTTGTCTCCTTTCTATGAAAAAGACAGTGAGGTGCTGGAGCAGGCCCAGAGAAGGGCAATGGAAGTGGTGAAGGGTCTTGACCCCAAATCTTATGAGAAGCAACTGAGAGTACAGGGGCTGTTTTGTGGGGAGAAGAGAAGGCTGAGGGGTGACCTTATTGCTCTCCACAAATACCTGACAGCAGATTGTAGCAAGGTGGGGGTCAGTCTCTTCTCCCAAGTAACAGGCAAGAGGACAAGAGGAAACAGACTAAAGTTGTGCCAGGGGAGGTTTATATTAGGTATTAGGAAAACTTTTTACATTGAAGGGGTTATCAAGCATTGGAACAGGCTGCCAAAGGAAGTGGTGGAATCGTCATCCCTGGAGGTATTTAAAAGATGGGTAAAGGTAGCGCTTAGCAATATGGTTTAGTGATGTTTTTTGTCAGCATTAGGTCAATGGTTGGACTTGCTGATCTGAAAGGTCCCTTCCAACCCAGGAAGTTCCATTAGTCCATGATTCTAAAGGGAAGGCAAGCCCTTTTCTGGAGTCTGGGGTTGATGGCCAAAGCTTCAGTTTGTTTTTTCAGGATAACTTCTGCTCTCAGCATATCTACCAGGTGAGGAATTGGTGGTGAGCCACCAGGTCATGGCACTGGAACATTCTCTTGTAGTGTTTACAATGGGAGAGAGACTAGCAGAGGCATAGGGATCAAATACTTTCTTCCCTTAGATTCCCTCCCACTTCTACGTGTATAAGATTGAAGTAGTAGGTTTCTAAATCAGAAGGTGTTTGGGTGGGTTTTTTTTGGTAATAATGCTGCAGACTGTTGGTATCGAGCAATTCCTGAAGGGAGAAGCTGTCTAGGAACAAGGCGGGAAGGAGACCATTCCTGTGGTCTCACTCTTAGGTAATACTTGAGGGAAGACAGAGATAAAAGGAACTGGCTCTGAAAAATGAAAGAGAACAGCTTGAGAATGAAGTTATTTAAACCAAAACCAAATAGAAAACAGTTGATAGATTTTTTTTTTTTCTTAACCCAAAACTATAAGCCCTAATCAAATTAAGGCTATATACAGTATATGCTGCTAGTATTGATTCATGTAGAAGAAGGAATTACTGGAAAAATATTGTTATTTGAAAATATAATATTAAGATTTTTGTTCATTCAGGCTGATTTGAGGCAGAAAATAAAGTATGAGAAGAAGGTAAACTCATAATAAAGGATAGCGCATCTAATCCTTAAAGCAGATGTGGAAGTTACTGAAAACTTCATGAGCTTCTCTTTACAAAGGTGTGGAGAGCCACAACGTTGCCTATTCCACTCTTCTTTATACTTATATTTAGTATATCTATATTTAGATACAGATGTAGTCGATTATTCTTTTGACAGAAGAAAAGGGTCACTTTTCTGTCTTCCAACATGTTCAGACAGTTACACAGCAAAGTCTAACTCCTAGACATTAATCCATACACTTTAAAATAGAAACTATAAAATACTGAAGCACTTATACATATCGTTACATAAAATTATGATATATTTATTTGAGTGTGAAATGATGAGGTTTAATACATTTTGGTTTATGTATTATTAAGTACTTATAAGAAATATTCAAAAGGAAGTAATTAGAATTTCTTAAAAATTAAGCAAAATATATCAGTTTCTTTCATATTTAAATGTTTTTTAAATGTCTCAGTTTTTTGAAATAACTTTTCAATCGTATTTGAAAAAGCACGATTGACAGTCTCCAAAACTGAACTTTTCTGTAGTCATACACTGGCAGAGCAAATTATCATTGCTATTCTACAAGTAGACATACTGTTTTGATGACAGATGACTCATATTTAACTTGAAAGAATAGTTCTAAACAATTTTTTAAAACCTTCTACTTATTTTTTTTATTTGCCTTATGAAATAGTTCTTTGTGTAAGAACATTGTTATACACCTGTGCAAATTCTCTATATAGAAATCTCAACAGCATAACTTTATAATTATTTATTTCTCTTTGTATTGATGTTGCATTGGAAATTCTACGTGTGAACTCAACTACATACTTACACATCTTTATCTGAAAAGTAGCAATAAAATTACATGCACAAGGCATTTCTTCTGTTCACACACACTGAACTACTTCTGAAAAGGGTAAACATAAGTGACTAGTTTATACTCTAAATCATCCTTCTGGTACCACCTTTACCAGCACTATTGATGAAAATGGTTAAGAAGATAAAGAATTCTCAACCAGTAGTCACTGTGATTTTTTTTTATTATTTCTATTACTATACACTTCTTGGATCATACATCTTGTTATTTTTGTGGTTAGATTAATTGGGGTTTTTTTTTTATCACTTTTTGCATGTTGTGCAACTGCTTGGTCTCTGAAGAGCTCTATTTTTTTTCAATTGTATTTCTCATATGTTTCTAATGTCAAACTCATTTCACCTCTACATGAGAATCTTAAAGAGTGATCATGTCACCTCTATGCCAGTACCTTGAAGAAGTGATCACATTCCTATAATCCCTCTTCCTTTACTTCAGTCAGCATAAGTAGTTTCTGACTACTAGTGTTTGGATTAAGCACTAAAATCTGAAATAAAATACAGTTTTTGGCCAGCAAATTTCCTAATATTAATTAGAAACATGGAAGTCATTGTCATTATACAAATAAGTGAGCATAAATATGTGAAAAGTCTCCTAATTTAAGAATACCTTAAAATAGAGCTGTTGTAAATCTGTCCCACAAATTTATTTTCCCGTGTTTATTTAACGCCAAAAGAGACATCAATAGCTCTTAATCGCTAAAGCTATGTTTGATTGGTACACAAAAATAATAAGCTAGGATAGGCAGCTCAAATCTTATGGCTAAGAAATGAATACATGGCCTAAACATACATCTCCTTGTTTAATGTCCTTCAAAATTAAATCTTTTGGTCCTGTTCTACTTTCCTTATCAGAAACCTCCCTATTCTGAAACTTGCCTATTTTGAACAAAGTCTTCAAAAATTCTGGGTGCATCTGTATTTATAAACAGAAGAAAATCAGAGACCGAGTTCAAGCACTGGACTCCTTATTTTCCATGCTGCTTATTAACTCATGTCCTAGTTCTGGTTTGGATTGCTACAACTATCTTTTTGCAATTCTTCTATGCAAACAGTCTTTAAGGTGAATGGATAAAGGAGATCTGTACCATCTGATACCCTTCCATCTTTGTCCAAACTTTTATTTAATATGGAGAAAGGCTGGATGAGAAAGTTATTGGAGAAAAACCGTGGTATTCAGAAATTGTGAATGAAACATAATCTTTTCAAACTATGCTATCCTTAATTAAAAATAAAAATGAATGTATTGAAGATGTGTAAGAAAAACACTGCAGACAAAATAAAGGCAATTGAAAAGTAGAAGAGAAATATGATCTTCCAAAAGAAAACTGAACCTCATCTGGAGTTGAATTTGGCAAGGGACGTGAAAGATAACAATAGGGGCCTCTACAGATATATGAGAAGTAAAAGACTAAGGATTATGTAGACCAGTGGAAGAATGGGACAGGAAACCTAGTAACAAAGGACATGGAAGATCAAAGCACTCAGTGTTTTTTTCATCTTAGTCCTTAGTGATACAATCAGCGGTCAGGAATTCCAGGCCTCTGAAATCACAAGGAAACACCTTGGTAGAAGAGGATCAGTTTAGAGAACTTCTACAAACTGGAGATGAACAGGACCATGACAAACAATGGGATGCACAAGTAGTGAGGGAGCTGGCAAATGTCATAGCAAATACATTCTCTATTCTTGGAAATGCCATGGTAATTCAGGGAAGTTCCTGAAGATAAGAAAAAAGCATATGTCTTTCCTGCTTTCAAGAATGGTGAGAAGAAGGATTCAGAGAACTACAAGACTGGCCAACTTCACAAGTTCCTGGGACAATAATGACTTAATAATTTTGGAAACCTTTTACAAATACATGAAGGACAAGAAGGTAATTGTGAATAGCCAGTGTGCATTTATGAAGGGGACATAGACCTTAAACAACTTGATAGTTTTGTTGTCATGTGGTAAGGGAACAACAGTGAATTTGTTTACCTTGGCTTTAGGATGGTTTTTGACACTGTCTTCCATAGCATCTCATCGGATGTATGAAGTGAAGTATGAACTATGTAAATGGAGAATGAAGGAGACTGAAGCTTCATTTAGCTACCAGGCTCAGTCTTTAGACCAGCAGCCCAAAATTCAATTGGAAGCCACTCACTATTAGTGCACCCAAGAGTCAGTACTGGGGGAAATACTGCTTAACTAACAATCTGAAAAATCTGAAAACTGAATCATTAACTGCTTTGTTAACAATCTGGATGATGGGACCAAGTGCACCCTTAGAAAATCTGGAGATGACATAAAACTGGGAAGAGTGGCTGTCATACTGAGAGAATTGTCAGCCTGGAGAAAAGAAAGCTCAGAGGTCACCTTATCAGTGTTTATAAATATCAAACGGGAAGGTGTGAATAAGAGATATCCAGGCTCTTCTCAGTGGTGCCCTGTGATAGGACCGGAGACAATGGGCAGAAACTGAAACACAGAAAGTTCTGGCTGAACTTGAGAAAACACTTTTTCACTGAAAATGGTTGAATGCTGGCACAAGTTGCCCAAATAAGTTGCATAGTCTCCATCTTCGGAGAAACTGAAAACCTCACTGGATGTGGTCCTTTGTGACTTCTTCTAGCTGACCCTTCATGAGCAGAGTTGTACTAAATGATTTCTTGAGATCCTTTCCAACCTCCACTATTCTGTGATTCTGTCTAAAAGTTCCAAAAAATGTGAATCACCTAGCTGGAGATTGGAGACCTTGATCTTCAGCCTGAGACTTGGGACCTAAAGGCCTGATACCCTATTTACCTATCAGTTTTGTTATTCATAATATAGTAAGTGAAATAACACCAGATAATCATGTCCCGAGTGCAGTTATGAAAGAAAAGAATCTTTATTTCTGTTATACATAATAAAATAGTTAGCTTTTTTTTCAGGTATGATCTGAAAGATTTGACTCTCATTTAACTTTAATATATGAACATGTAGCTTATCAAATTTATACTGTCTTAGATGCGCAAAAGATGCTTTATCATTCAGGAGATATATTCACTAAAATACTTCTACTTTTTGCTTTTCTGTAAAACAAATTTTTAGGTAGGTAATGCATTTTCTGGTGTCTTAAAGATTAGTGGACACTAATGAGTCAAAATCAGAGATTACATATGTATATTTTCTTTAAGCTGCATTGATGGAAACACGCTTTTTAAGAAAAGTGCAATTTCTCTCTTAATTTATATTTATTTTCTCAAAATAAATGAATTCTTTTATTGTAATCTGTATTTTATGAGAAATCATACAAATCTTATGGAAAAGTGATCAGTGATCATTAAATATTCTATAATTGAAAGAATGAAAAAAGTAAATTATAATAAGTCAACAGCTATATTATAAAATTATTCCTTTAATGTCTAATTTTTTTTTCCATTTTTAGATATAGAGATATCCCCTTATATAAAAATAAAAAAATAAATAACATAAAATTGGGGAAAAAAATGTAAGACAATGTAATATAATTTTGGGGGGTGAAAACACGCTTCAATATGAAAATAAACAGGAGAATTTCCTTGCTGCCCTGGTTGATGAATAATGAAAATACCTAGGACCTACATGGGGAGCAAGATTCGTGCTGGGCCACTACATATAAAATTAATATTACTGTTGTATTACTATGCCACTTATATTTTTTAAATACCTGCTGGGAATTAGAAAGGATAAGCATATCATCAATAAGATTGTTTTTGTATTAGGTAACATTTGCTTTGGTCAGACATTTGTATCAATAACTATATATCTTCCTCCTTTTCAGTCATTGACTTCAGAAACAACAAAGACAGTATTTATTTTTTACCAGACTACTAGGATAAATCATTCTGAATTCACATATTTCACTAAATTAAAACCATTAAAAATTTCAAAAAGCATCTGAGTAAGAGGTGGAATCACGTCAAAAAAAAATCATTTTTTTTTTTTTTACTTGGCAAACAGTTTGGAGATCTTGTTTCCTGGGTATTTTCTGTGGAAAGAGGTTTAATTAAGATTATACAAATTACAAGGGTCTAAAGTGGTAAAAACAAACAAAAAAAAAAGATCTAACTAAGTTACAGCATCTGCCCCTTTGCTTATTTGTGACTCCCTGAAATCCTGCGTTGAAAACAGATTTTGAAAAGAACCCCTTAACAATATGGAGTACTGAGAAGACCCTTCTATTCACATAGTTTATTCTTTCCATCATTATTTGAGCCTGTTCAGGGCATTGATGTTTTCAGTCTACATTAAACCATTTTACTGGCTTCCCAGAATAGTCCAGGAATTTAAATGAGGCAGCACTGAATCAAATTATACTACTGTTATCATTGTTTCCTCCCTTGGTTTTTGGCTGGAGGAGCTCCATCAGAAGATGTAGGGACTATTTCTAGCTGATTATTTCAGCTTACATATATTGCACATTTAATGTATTTGAGACTTTTAATGAAAAACAGCCCTACAATCCTGTCTCAACTAGCTAATTTCACTTATGTTATTACATTCTATTGAATGAGACGCACACAAACAGAGAAAAACCAACAAACAACATTCTGAAATACTATCTTAGAATCAAGTTATACTTCTTTCCCAACTTTTTATGTTCAAAATTTGTTAGGGCCAAAAAATCCCACAGCATATGGATGCAATAATTTATTGTTAATCCAATTAAAGCAATGACTACTGTTAGTTCAGTTAAAATGAGTTATACATGTCCTGGTTTGAAGTAAAACTGAACCAATTTTTGTGTTACGTAATTTTACATTTTAGTTAGGCCTCCTCTAACTCTCTGAAATCAATGGCATATTGTGGAGAAAACTGCTCGCTCTCAGAATGATAAGAGCAATGTTTGTGCTAAACACCAAGGAATGGTGTGCAGAGAGGCCCTTGCTTATACTTATTGCTGTCTGATCATCTGCCTCTGATGCTGATCCGTGGGTTCCTGACTCCAGAGCTGGAATTCAATTCCCATCCACTGTTGAATCCAATCTGGGACTTCCCCAGTGCCTGCCGGTGATGTGGCTGTCATCCTGGGAGCTTGATACGGTTTTGTATATATTGTATCTATTTCATTATTTTCTTCTTTTTTATTTTAATATTAATTCTTGATTAAAGTAGTTTAGTTCATTCTAAACTTCTAAATCTCCTTATCCCTTCCTCTTCTTTTTTTTTTTTTTGGGGGGACGACATCTGTCTGTCCGGTTGTTGTGATTTTGGCTGAAGCTACGACAGTACATTAGAAATTCATGACACTTTATTAAAATAAATAATAATAATAATAATAAAGCAATTAAATTTGTAATATACAGACTGTGCCATGTTAATGCTGCTCTATTTATCAGATTTTCTTTTTAGTCTGTTCAATTGTTGAAGGATCCCTGGACAGTTTTTCTCACGCAAAGGGAATGAGGCAAACCTTCATGGCTGGATGTTAACATCACAAGTTCCTGGCAAGGCAATGTCAATGCCAATGGTATGAGTGTCTTTTCCAGTTTTCTTCAGTTTTGAGCTCACCTGGTGTTATTCTTTTATTCTTGTTTGTCAGTTTTTTAGCTTCTCTCCCATTGCTCAATGTTCTATATTATGTTACAGTTTTTTTGCTTACTCATGATTGTTTCCTGGACTTAATAAGTCTAAGCTTTACTGCCTGTAGTATTGATAAGCATTATATCACACATTTAAGAAAAGAATTTCTCAGCAACTTCAAAAATGTTCCAGTAAATTCAAGGCTTAACATTATCAAGCGAGACCTGTGGTTAAATTATAACCACTTAAAAATATGGGTTAATTGTTTGTCTTTTTAAAATAAACTGCAACCAAGACTATATTTATTGTACTACAAGACTACACACTAATTGTTGAAATGTTATTATTATATTAAATTGGGAAATAGAAAAGCACAGGTGCAAAACAGTTTCTTCAGTGATGTGTTGCTCCAAATGTGTGACAGATTTATACACACCCAGATGAAAAAAATTATGAAACTGAATAAAGCTCATATTCACTACTTTTGATTTGGTTTGGGTGAATATTTGACCAATAAATTGCTAGCAAATAAATAGTCATTGAATTGGGCTTTATAATGTGTGAGCAGGATTGTACTGACTCACAGTGCAAGTAGTCAACTACTCAATGTTGTACCATACTACTCATTAGCGTTTGGCATCAAAGAAATGGATAAAGATGATCTATTTTATTAGAGTCTCCAGTCTTTGCCAAATGAGATTACACACTAAAAAGTGCATTAGATAATGCTTTCCATCATACCAGCACTCTGAGAAGTTTAAGAATGGCTTAAGGAGTGTGGAGAAAGGCAAACATGACTGTAAATTTGTCTTCAAATAGTATCAATTTTCAGTGCTGTTCAGTGCCTGACTTCAAGCAGGATTCTTCTGTTGCAGGTATAGTTTATGCACAAATGACATGCAGTTGGTATAACATTGATTTCATATTGTACACCTCTTCTGTGACTTAACTGAAGCCGAGTATCTAAGGTTACTCTGTGCTATGGACCTTAGAATTCCCAGACTATCGTAGGCTGTGGAAATGAAGTCTAGCAATATTTACAGTCATCAGAATATGGATTGAAAAAAAATATGATGTCTGGAATAAGCCTGTTGCTGTCTTTTTAGGCTGGAATTCTAGCAAACCATTTTTGGTTTGTCCAATTTCACAGAATCACAGAATCACAGAATCTTAGTGGTTGGAAGGGACCTTTGAGATCATCGAGTCCAATCACATTAAAAAAAAAAAACCCAACAACAACAAAACAAAAACAAACCACAAAAACACCAAAAAACCCCACACAAAAACAAACAAACAAACAAAAAAAAACCACCCACCAACTAAACCCCACACTCACAACCCCACACACAAC
>JAOTQQ010000001.1:168539039-168550984 GCA_026546715.1 Gallinago undulata
AAGGGAAGGGAAGGGAAGGGAAGGGAAGGGAAGGGAAGGGAAGGGAAGGGAAGGGAAGGGAAGGGAAGGGAAGGGCAGGGCAAAAAACCCGTGAAAGACAGTTCAAATAGTTCAGACTGATGTTGTTTTCTACTCAAATCCTATACCTATGAGACAAGGCATACCATTAGTGTTAATTCTTATCAGTACCAGCTTCACTGAAAACTATTGCCATATCCAGGAAAGACAGTTTCCCAAAGCTATAACTGGCTTGCCATTTATGCACAAAACTATTCTGTCTGAAGAAGAAAGTTCCTTATAATAGAACTTAATCCAGCACTAAGCAAGTTTAGTCCCAAACAATTTGTGGTCAGAAGGGAGGAGAAGGAGGAGAAAGTGAAAAATAAATACTTGTAAGAAATGTGGAGCACTTGTTTCCTGTAGTGGTTGCATTTCCAACATGCAACAGACTGAGTTAATGATTCAGATTTTATTAGAAATGGAGGCACCTCTCCCTATTCTAAGCAAATCTATACTGGATTCATCTATGTTAAGGTTATCATGAGAAAAGTTCTTCTCATTAAACTACGTACTAGAACCTAATGAGTATGCATCCAGAGATTAAAAAAAATAAAAGGAAATTAAAAAAATCACTTTCCTGGAATAAAAGACTAATACGGCATGGAGGGAAAATAAATTCCTGAGCACTCAGTTCAATTTATGCAGAATGTTTGAGCTTTCAAAATGTCTTATGATTTTACTTTTTTAAAACCAAAACAAAACACTTTTCTAATGTGTTTTTATTGGTTTTAATTGTTTTACACATCTAATAATGAAATTATTTTGGAGCTATTTAAAGCACTTTGCTCTGAATAACTGTAAATTTAAACAGAATTATCTCTTATCCTACATAGTATAAATAAAGCAGTCAGAAACTCTTCATGAAACAAAATAAAGCATGGCTACAAATGTCTGTGAATGTCCAGAATATATTTTAAAATAACAACCAAACAAGCAAAGAACCAAACCAAACCCCTTCCTTTTGGCTGTCAGACTTCTCCTCACCATTTGTAGGCCAATGTGCAGAAATTTATATGTGAGTATACCAGAATATTCCCAGAGTTATAAAAAAACGTTTTACCACTGTCAAGAATTTTAAAAGACTGAATGTAAGCCCTTTTCTATCATTTTACTACAGCATTTGGGAGAAATATGGAGAGCAGTCAAGCCATGTGCCTGTTTATGTGAAGAAATAATGGAATTTAAATATACAGCCTCAAGGATCTAAAGAAAAGGCCATCTCAACTGTTTTAATGGTTAACCAAACTCAAGATTTCAAGATGTCAGTTGAGTATCACTGAATCACAGCTGAATCTGCTGTCATGAAAAAGAGACAAAGTATTTGCATTGAGTTTCGAAGCCTTGAGGAATTAAGTGTCCTGGAAATATGTTCAGATTTAAGCAATGAAGTAGGAAAGTCTACATTAGAGACCTCAATGGTATGTTAATATTCCCTTTTTGCTATGTGAACTATTGCCTGGTGTACTCAGAAAGTGTAATTGGTCTTACAATCATCATTCTATACTGTAATTTTTATCAAGATGAAAAAGAATTCCTAGTTCCATACAAGTGTCCAATTCTGTCCAAAGAAATGTTTGGGTTGTTGGTTTTTTTTTTCCATACTATTTACCTCTAATAAATTCAAACCCCAACCTTTCCATTCGTGTATACTTAGATCCATTTTCTAATCAGCCATGTAAAATATGCACATCCGAAATACAGTTCAGAATGTAGGTGTGCTGAATGATCCTATGTACATTTCTATCTCTCTTTATAGACTACAAAAAATCCTCAGGGTAACTCTTTCAGCTAGACAGAAGAAATCTAGGACCAAATGATGGACTTTATCATTCACGTAAGTGGACACTTTCCTTGCAGAATAAATGGGAAATCAGTTTTCTAAATTCTGCTTCTGGTTCCAAAATTTTAATTTATTTGGAATCTGATTGTGTAGTCCTGAGATGAGGGTGTTCAGCGGGAAAATAGATTTGCATGGTTTCTTCTCCATTGTTTATTTCTGTTTATTGTCCAGGATTGGTCTGGGGTCCTGGGAACACTTTCATGTTTTGAATCTGCATTGACCAAAAAAAAATTAATATATCTTTAATAAAAAGGGTAAAAAGGTTGGAAAAAAAAACACATTTTCATCTTTTATAAGGCCTCCTAAAGACTTTCAGTAATCAGTGCATTGTGGCATGTCTTCAGATAGGATTTTAATGATTTCTTGTCCAATCTATCAGGAACAAGTGACTGTGTTGCAGTTTGCTTCAGTTCAAGGTTCGGAGTGAAGTAAGAGTCTATACTGCTCTTCCCTCAATAAAGAAGTCTTCCTGATAGAAGTATACAAGTTTAAGGGAACTAGGTTTAACTCTAGAATACTTTATAAAGGATTTATATTATGGACACTAAAACTAGGGCTGCCATAAGCAGAAAGTGAAGCATGTGAGACAGAATTTCATCTTCAGCACCTTATTCAATGATGTGAATTCCACAGAGTTGGGATCTGAAATTATAATAACATTGTAATACTTGCAACTGGTCTTTTAATACCTCTAAAAGTCTAGATCCCATTAAATTTTCATTAAAAGATTTGGAACCTTGAAGTCTTAAGGTTGTTTTGTATAATGCATTACATAGAATAAAATCCAGAGAAGTATGTATATTGCTAATTCCCATTTGATGCTTAAAATACTACTGAAATTCATGTCAAAGATAATTACAAAATTTAAATTTTAAACTAGAATATGAACCTATCCTAAGAAAAAAAAATATGATATTCTGATTGGAGACTGGAATAATATTAAAACTTGGAAGAAGCAGAACAAGATTTACTTACACTTTTACAGAGTGTGAAAAATGAAAACAAATGGTGTTCACATTTTTATGTCTACCAAATCATTTGTTTACTTAGTGCTTTAAAACTTTTTGTCAGCAAGCATACCTATACATGCATAAATATTCATTTGACATTGACATTCTATACTGTAATGAAAAATTTCACAAAGGAATAATCTTGTCTGCAGAGTATTTTATAGTACAGTATTTTATCTGAGCGATCAAAATCACTAGCTATTGTGTTTAGAAATGAAATATCAAATGACGAAGCTTCTTTTTGTGATGATTAAAAAACCCAGCTCCTTCAAGAGTTTTTGACCTCCTTTGAAATATGAAAATTACTGAAAAAATATTTTTATTATGAAGATACTTTTTGAAGAGAATGACTGAAGCTTTGACAGATACTTCAAAGCATTTTTTCAAAGACAGGAGTTAACTTTGAATTTTTGGTGAAAAGCTTACTGAACTATGTAAAGCTTCTTCTTACTGTATTTTTAGCAAATAAAAACAATCTCTTTATGTCTCTTGTCATATGAGGAAGTGAACATGAACAACAAATTATATGGAATGTATGAAATAACACATTTCTTCCTTTGACTGAATTCTTGTGGCTTTGCCTTCCTGGTTTTGAACATCCTTCCGTCACATTGCCTCAGAAATGTACACTAGCATTTATAATAGACCTGAATTGGTTACTTGACCTGTAATAGCATCATGAGAGGCACAGCAAAAGGAAACGAGTAGATGTGTCTATCTTACAATAGTTACAAGGAAAGATTCATTAACAAGTGTGAACAAAAACTTCTTGATGTGTCTCTGCAGAGGTATGTGCCATCAGAATCACCAGATTGCTTCATTAAGTCACTTACAGTTAGGATTTTTACTTGACTTATAGGAAATAGACTGATATAAAAATACATTTGAAACTGCTTAACACTGATTATTAAAAGAGAATGAAATTCAGATCAAGACACTTAGAATAAAATATAGGTCATTTTGCCTACCTCATGTAAATATTACACATTAATTTCTCTGTTGCTGCAAGCAAAATCAAGACTAATCAAAATTGGTTTTTTCTATCAGCATATATGTATTAGTTTTCTGTTAGATACCTGGAATTTATTAGTACTAGACACAATATTGTCCAACAAATAATAAAACAGTGCATACTGTAATTTTTAAGATTCTATTTCTTATTTCTTACTAGGACAAATTCAAAATACAGATATAATTTGGGGTGAGTTTTCTTGGGTTTTGGTTGGTTGGTTGATTTTGTTTTTATTAAAAAACCAACAACAGACCTTCAATGTTTGCTAAGTTGTACAATTTCTTTTTTCTAAACACCAATCACTTTTTGAATACTCATCATATTTTTATGAACAACTTGATGGAAATGAAGACTTTAAATGAAAAAGACTTTTGGTATTTTTTTTTATCCTTATAAAGTATGATGGAGAATGATATACAAAAATATTAAATATTCAGTGCTCATTATTCACAATACATTGAAAATTAGAATCCATAAATCTCTAGCACACAGCTGTTGTAAGTATTTAAAAATACAAACCTGAAATGAAATGTGTGTCAGCTTAATGATCTGTCTGAAGCAGAATGATCTGAAAAATACTCTCTGTGATTTTCACCCTGACAGTTTACCATGATTTATCCTGAATATGTTAGGTCTTATTTCCATGAATTTGAATGTAGATAAATAGTATGTCCTTGTGCTCTCCTTCAACAAACAGAACATTGTTGGACCCAAAAAAACTTGAAATCTATCATAAAATGAATCTCCATTAACAGACTTTTCATCAGCATACTCAAATCTTGTTCCCGTCTGTCAAATGCAGTTCCCAGTTTTCTTAAATCAGCCACTGTTTTATTGAAAAAGGTCTTACTTCAGAGAACCATCCCTGTTCTTCAAATAATATACATAGATTCTTAGCAAAATCAAGTGGAACTTAAATAGGTTTTTAGATTTAAGCTTCTGGGTAAGCCCTTCAGTGAATCAAGAATGATTATTCTGGGCTTCATCAAAAGAAACACGGCTAGCAGGTTGAGAGGTGATTCTATACATTTACTCTGCTCTCATGAGACTCCCACCTGGAGTACCCCATCTGTGTCCAGCTTTGGAGTCCACACCACGAGAAGGACATGGACCTCTTGGAGCAGGTCCAGAGGGTGGCCAAGTATATGATCAGAAGGTTGGAGCACCTCTCCTATGAAGACAGAGTTGGGATTGTTCAGCCTGGAGAAGTGAAGGCTCAGGGCAGACCTTATAGCAGGCTTTCAGTACTTAAAGGGGGCCTACAGGAGAGAATTCTATGACCTTTAAGGTCTATGATCCTCTGATTCTATGATATATTTGCTGGCTGTAGAGCATTGAAGTTCAAGGTCCAGTCTTCTTCCTTACAATTCCAGACAAACAAGAAAAACATTTATTCACTGTGTGTATAAGTAGAGATAATTCTGCTTAGGGACATAAAAATATTGGGTTTGAACTCATTCTTCCTTCTGTTAAATACAAGGTGTGGAGCACAGCTGTGCAAAACTCAGTCTTTTAATTTCATTTGAAATTTCTGCGTTAGCAGCTATATTTCTTTTTAAATATAATACCTGCCTCCCCTTTTGCTTTCTTAGTTTTCCCACTGTGGCAAAATATCTCATTAGAGTCCACATGCTGAAATCTTCTAATCTTGAAATTGAGCGTATTTGTCAATACACCATTTGAGAAGCTATTCCATCAATTATCATAGTCAGATTGCATCCTAGGCTGTATATGTAGAGAAAAAAGTTTTCTTCATTATTGAACTTCTATTGAATCAGTAAGACAGCTAGCTAGTCCAAAAGAAATGGCATGAAAGTGTGCCAAGAATAAAGGTCTAGCTCACAACCCGTTTTACTCTAAGCTGTAGAAAATTGTCTCACACCTCCAATGTGCTTCACCCTCTGATGATTGTACTTTTCCTGCACATGCTGTTTTTCGGGTGTTCCCTCCACCATCACATCGCTGTTAGGCCAGGTGTCTGCATCTTGTCCTGCCATAGTGATTTATGCCTTTATCATGTCCAGGTTAAAGCACTATGTGGGAATGCTACACGTCATAGCACACTTCAGACACCACAAATGCCAGTGTTTGTACTCAAGCAATCTTCCACACAACCTCAAGATTCACTATTTATGGGATGAAATGAAAGTTCATCACGTATTTATGAAAGGATTTCCTTCTCCTGTATCTTCGTTACATTCCCACCTACTGCTGAATTCAAAATGCAGTAACAGAGTTATAGTCTGAATTCAAACATTAAATGTTAGATGCTTTTGTTTAAAACCCAAACCCTAAATATTACAGAATTGTAAATTTTAAGTTGATTTTTTTTCCTCTTTCCTTCCCATTTTAAAATAAAAATTAACAAATATCATGTTTAGCTTAATCTCAACATTTTCTTAATCTAAAAAAAATCTTACTTAATATTCAGGAACTTTAGTTGCTTAAGATATGTGTTCAAAATGCAAACTTTATCAGAATAAATATTTTTTTAAAAAAACTTGAAAATTTTTTTTCAACTTCTTAAACATTTTTCTTATTTTACATTTATTATTATTCATTCAGTTCTACTGAAGAGAATAAATATTTTGGAATATCTTTGAGGGTATTTTGGTATAAATTTATCATAAGCAAAATTCTATTTAATGAAAAAACTTATTTTATCATTCATTTCTGTAAAACATAGGAGACTGAAAAGATAAAGGAGAAAGCACTGATTTTTAGTATAACATTCACATTAAAACAATATTGAAATAACTTTATTTCTTATATAATATGCTAATTGATCAGCATCTTACACACACCTTTTTCCTTCATATAGCACAATCACTGGAATTAAATTTCTGACCAGCTCAGTGACACAGTGTTGATGTCTCCTTTATGTTCATCCTTCATACAGTTCTGTGTATATTCAAATACTGCCATTTATTTTCTTGAGTATTATGGTGGGTTATTGATTCAAGGTAGCTTTATCAATGTCCAATAATATCCTTGTATTTCAAAAGAACTCCTCAAGTCCCATAATGCATTTGGCCAATGCTGCACTGCTATGCTACAGGGAAAAACCTTTCCTCAAAAATGTAGAGACTAAGCTATGTCCCAAAGCTTTAAATGTGATTGCTCTTATTTTAGTATATATGACTGACTATTGTTAGTCATGAAACTGGTTAGCCTGTTTTGCAGGTCCTGTTACAATTTTTCTCTGTGGTTTAGTGAATGCACTACAGGCTTGTGAATAAACACTTCCATTGCTGCCTTAAAAATACAAATATTATTGATTTATTTTTAGTTGGTTTGCTGCCTTTTTCCATATGCTTTTTTTTTCTTTATGAGAAATTATTTTTATGAACTACTGGCAAAACATGTCTTTTCAAATGTTTTACATAAAACCAAATATAATTACCTTATGAATTGTTAACATGACTTTATAATGTTGCAGTCTTTCAGTCTAAAAAATCGAAAAAAAAAAAGTCTTTCTTTCCACACTGTTGCTGAAATGCTGCATAGTTACTTTCCATCATGTGTCAATGTATATTTCTGCATTTGTGCATGTCTGTGAGAACAGGCTGAAGACTGTTTTTCATGTATTTTTCCTGCATTTGTATTGTGCAGTTATGAAAGTACTTTGTCAATAATAATATTGTATTCCAGTTCAATTTTAGCAGTTAGCATCTTTTGGTGAACATATATGGATGTCAACATTATATACTATGGTACTCTCCTTATCTGGTGGGGGACTGGTCAAAATGTATGCACTTGGGTGTATGATAACACACTGGAAAAAAATTGTATACTTCTACAAATGTAGTCCTTTGCTTCTATTTACAAATTCTATGACTTCTCATGCAACAACAAAAAAAAAAATCTAATGATGAGCAAGCAGTGTAAGTGAATAGTGGCTAACTGAATAAAGAAACTCCTTTAGCAATAACAATATGCAACATATATTATCTGAAAAATCTCATACCTTCTGCAGTCTATAGAAACCCTGTAAAACATCACTATGAATTCATGCAACCAGCACTGCAATTCATCAAGCAATTAAAGGCTGTGTTGGTATGTTTTGGTCCACTGAATATGCTGTAACTGCAACTCCAACTCTTACATGAATGTGACTCACATAGAAAAGAAGCACAAAAACCACTCCAAACAACAAAAAGAACAACCCCACTCCCCCTAAAAAAGTAGGGCACAATCCCGCACAAAACTGGATCTGAGCAAGCAGATTATTTTCAACCTAGGATTTTACATTTTAGTTCCAAAAGCTATAGTTTTGAAGAAGTCTGAAATGGATATCTCTTCTCATCCTCCAACTAAACTACAAGAAACCTAAGAAGAGATTAATAAATCTCCTTAACTGGATAGAAATCTCTGAAATGCAAATTCTGAGTCCATTAAAGCATCACAGATAAAAGAGGTAAATCTTTTGGTTGCTTTTGCGAGCAGTGTTTGCAGAGAATTTATTGATTCCCAGTATTTGATAACATCTGCTTTGCTTGCTGTGGTCAACAAAGAAGAATTTAAGGATTGCACACAATAAACATCCATCATTTAACTAAAATTATATTTACGCATGTTCTTGCATAATGAGGCTAAGATATCATGGTTAAGATTAAATGGAAATATTGAGCTGGAGACACAAAAACTATGCAGTCTAAATAACGTATTCATTGTATAACTTTCTGATTATTTAATTTGAAAATTCTGGTTTGTCCTGTAATTAAGCATTTCTGAGTTCTTTAAATATTATTGTATTTAATAAGTCATTGTTATATTTGACAGGATGGTATGTGAAATAGGGAGCACAGAAAACTCACTGAAATACAGAAATTCACAATATTTAAAATCCAGTCTCAGTGTCATTTAAGTACTGCTTTTGTAAAGAGGGAAATAAAAGATCCATTTTTTTTCTTTATGATACAATCCATTTACAATATGAAAATGACAAAGAAAAAAGACATAATTTTTAAAAATAAAAAAGTATCAACCTGTACATTGCTTAAAATGAAAACCATTATCTGAAGAGACAAATAGAGGTAGTATGTACATTTCTATGTGATTCTGTTATTCAGTGTCTTAAATTTTATGTAATACACAATTAAGTAGAAAACTATTACTGCTCTTATAATTTTTCAAAACAACTTCCCACTCTCTGTTGTCATTTAATAAGTTAAACAAACAAAGTTTACTGTAGCTTATTTTATTTAAAACTTTCTGCAGTACTAGATTTAAAGGATGTAAAAAATGACTGAAGGGTTTCCAACAGTATATTTTTTTCTTGTAGTCTTGAAAATACTTCTTGCATGCACAGAACTGAACCTTTACAGATTTTTTTTATTTTTCATGTCCTGTCTGGACATTTCATTTGCATTTAATTATGTATTCCATCTATACACATGCCAGGCAGAATTGTGTTCCTTTCACATACTTTCAGTGATAAATATAATCTCTTTTTAATTCCCAATAACAAATGAAGAAACAAAAGAGACAACATCGGTTGTTCTACTTTACATTTCTGCACAAATTCTCCTGTCTCTTTTGAAGAGCAAGAATGTGTATATAGAGATTTTACCCTCTTTTCCAACTATAAAATCCAACAGTTAAATTTGTTGCTTTTAAAACTTCTTTTCACACAGAGGGAGAATATGTTTATCTGTAATGGTTAAAGTGTTCAAGAGAAAGTGGTAGAGTCTTTACAATAAGTATTTCAGAATAAATAACTTCTTCAATGTGGGTGAATCCCACAAGCTGCCCATTTTAATTAACTGCTCCAGCTTGGTCCTTTTAACAGGGTACAGTGCTTCAGGAATGGATTGTTCCAGTGTGGGTCCCCCATGGGTCACAAATCTTGCCAGAAAAACTGCTTCTGTGTGGACTCTCCACAGGCTGCATCTTCCTTATGGCCACATCCACCTGGTCCAGCATGGGGTTCCTCATGGGCTGCAGTGCAGATATCTGCTCCACCATAAGTTGTAAGGAGCAGCACTGATGAGCTAGAGCTATGAAAATGGCAGATTCTTTCAGTGCAAAAAGTCGGGTTCTGTATGGGTTTGCTTTGGTTTGAGCTGGCTTCAGCTTCTTGTAGTAATTACTGAATGTCTAATGATACCGCAGACGTCACAGTCTTTGAATGAGGACCTCAGGAATCTGAAAAATTGTCTTCAACTTCCCCCATTCTTCTTGAGGAGGAGAGAAATAAGTCAAAGGTCCCATATAAACATTGGAAGGGTGAGTAAAGTGCTACAGAAAATTAATAGATACTAGCAAGATTTTTTTGGCATAACAATTTCAATTGTATTATCTGTGAGGCTTCCTTGTAATAATTAGATAAATCCGACTATAAGACTATTAGACTGTTAATTGGATTACTGTTAAATGTTTGGTTTTATGTTTATGGTTCAATTCCCTTTTGCCAGTAACATGTGTTGTGGTTTAACCCAAGCTGGCAACTAAAAATCACATAGCTGCTTGTTGCTTACATCTCCTGGGATGGGATGGGAGAATCAGAAGAGTAAAACTGAAAAAACTCATGGGTTGAGATAAAGAGAGTTTAATAAACAAAGCAAAAGCTGCACGCATAAGCAAAGCAAAACAAGGAATTCATTCACTGCTTCCCATTGTCAGGCGTTCAGCCATCCCCAGGAAAGCAGGATATAATCATGTGTAATGGTTACTTGGGAACACAAAATACCGTCTTCCCTTTCCTTCTTCTCTCCCCAACTTTATATGCTGTGGAATATGCTGCTTTATATGGCGTGGAATATTCCTTTGGTCATTTGAGGCCAGCTGTCCTGACTATGTCCCCTCTCAATTGCTTGTGCATTCCCAGATTGCTCAATGGTGGGCAGGTATAAGAAGCTAAAACCAGCACATATGATTCTGAGTGCAAGCATTGTGTGACTTTGCCCACTCAATACTAACAAACCCCCTTGATTTGCAAATGGAAAGATATGCCCATGAACAGGACAGAAACCTCTAAAATATAATCTAAAAAAAAAATTCATATTTTAAGAAATAATTTATATTCTAAGTCTAATGCGTTCCATCAGAACGTGATAAACAGCTATTATAAAAAAAGTTAAGCCAGTTATATTATTGGGGATTTATGTATATTCTCCCTTGCATTGGAGTACAGTGATCTTGTGGAGTACAGAGATCGTTAGGATATACAGAGTAAAATTTAGGAAGGCAAAAGCCCAGCTGGATCTCAACACAGCCATTAACATAAAGGACAACAAAAAAATTTTTTATAAATACATCAACAAAAGGAGAGTTGGGGAGAATCTCCATCCCTTAATGGATGTGCAAGGAAGCATTGGACCAAGGATGAGGAGAAGGCTGAGATACTTAATGCCTTCTTTGCCTCTGTCTTCAATAGTCAGACCAGGTGTTCAGCCTCCTGGGCTGGAAGATAAGGATGGAGAGCAGAACAACCCCCCTATAATCCAGGAGGAAGTAGTTAATGATTTACTTATGCACCTGGACACGCATAAATCCATGGGGCAGGATGGGATTAACCCAAGGGTACTCAGGGAGCTGATGGGAGAGCTCACCGAGCCTGTTTCCATTATCTATCAACAATCCCGGTCAACGGGAGAGGTGCCAGATGACCTGGAGGGTGGCCAACATGACGTCAATCTACAAGAAGAGCCAAAGGAAGATCCAGGAAACTATAGGCCTGTAAGCCTGACCTCAGTACTGGGAAAGATCATGCAGAGGATCATCTTGAGTGAGCTCCCACAGCAAGTGCAGGACAGCCAAGGGATCAGGGCCAGCCAGCATGGGTTTATGAAAGGGAAGTCCTGCTTGACCAACTTGATCTCTTTCTATGACCATGTGACCTGCCTCCTCGATGCAGGGAAAACTGTGGCGATTGTCTATCTGGACTTTGGTAAGGCCTTTGACACCGTCCCCCATGGCATTCTCCTACAGAAGTTGGTGAATTGTGGCATAGACAAGTGTACTCTTCACTGGGTAAAAAACTGGCTGGATGGCCATGCCCAGAGAGTTGTGATTAATGGGG
>JAOTQQ010000001.1:168551084-168580850 GCA_026546715.1 Gallinago undulata
CAAGTCCTATGAGGAGAGGCTGAGGGAACTGGGCATGTTTAGTTTGGAGAAGTGGAGGCTGAGGGGGGACCTCGTTGGCCTCTACAACTACCTGAAAAGAGCCTGTAGAGAAGTGAGTGTTGGCCAGTTCTCTCAAGTGAATAATGGCAGGACCAGAAGAAATAGTCTATAGTTGCAGCAGGAAAGGTTTAGATTAGGTATTAGGAAGAATTACTTTACTGAGAGAGTGGTCAGGCCCTAGAGCATCCTGCCCAGGGAGGTGGTGGAGTCACCATCCCTGGAGATATTTAAGAAATGTGTAGATTTGGCACTTCAGGGCATGCTCTAATGCCCAAGATTGTTGTGTTTTTTTCTGTCTGTGAGTGGTTGTGGGGTGTGTGTGCTGGTTTGGGTTGTGGGTGTTTTTTCTTGGGTTTTTTTTGTTTGGTTGGGGGGGGTTGTTTGTTTGGTTTTTTTTGTGGTTGGACTCGATGATCTCAAAGGTCCCTTCCAACCACAATTGTTCTGTGATTCTGTGATTGTTTTAAGTCAAGAGTTTTGCCAATGAAGTAAATGTAATGGGAGTGTAACTAGACCAGATTACACAAAGTTATTGATTCCTTATTTAAAAAATATAATTGTTATTTTCAGTATATTTCAGTATATATATTTCAGTAACCATTTTGAGAATTTTCTAGAGTATTTTTCTTTTGAATTTTAACACACATTTTTAAACTAGTTTGCTCTAGAGGGTAGAAAGACAGCAGAGAATTTGCCCTTTAGAATGTGCTGCACATTAATCTTTCCCATTTATAACTATCATTCCCTTGTCTAGTAATGGATGTACAGCTTCAGTAAAGGGTATATAAGGACTCTATAAAACCTTGCCTTTAATTTCAGTCATTAATTGTGTTCTGTAATTCAGTAGGTTTGAGTCTGAGCTCCTTCGTACTGATGAGGGTAGAGAGATCAAGGGTCTTATCTCCTGGGAATGCTTCAGATGTTCAAATATATAGAAACTTGTTAATTTTTCCCACTTTTATTGTTCATCTGTGTTTTAATAAGAAAAGATGAGCCCTAATCTGTTCTTTTGAAAATCGATTGCAGACACCTGCCCAAAAAGAGGGTTTTATGTCTCTGATCCTAAGAACTTGGACAGCATTTACCTCTGGTTGTAACTTTGAGGACTAAAGGCCACAGAGGTGTAGGACTTAAGACACATCTCTGTCCTCAGTGTTTTCTGTTACATAGATACAGGTGGATCCTACAGGAGGTTGTTTTGGTGTTTTTTGGGGTGGTGTTGGATAACATTTTTTAGAGTACTTCTCTATACCTAAAAGATGAAGAGAACATGTTATGGTTTAGCAAGAAGCTAAAGATTGTCTAAAATTTGACAAAGATATTTTTCATGTGTTGTTCTCTTTGGATTCCTTGCATGTGCAGGATAATTTTTTTTTACTGGATCAGCAATCAAATAAGTGTTAATAGCAAAGCACTGCAGAATTTCTATATTTTGACGCGTTAATGAATTTGATGTGACAGCAAACTATGATCTTCAAAATGTACTTTTAGATGTAGTCTAAATTCATATTTTTTTCTGAACCTTAAACTACAGAAATTTATTATAATATTAAATTAAATATTTTCCTGTTCCAACTCTGTAAAATTTTAGAGAGAGCTGAGAAACCCAGAATATCTCTTTTTCACCTGTTTATGGATAAAAAGTGTTAATTGAGATATATGCTATATGCATTTGCTCCTTTCCTCCCTATGCAACTTTTTTAATCACTGCATTGGTTTTTTGCTATGGCTAGACTGAAATATTGTATGTTTCATTGATTATATGGCTTGCAGTATGCAGAAATAGCTTCAGTTTTCTAATGGAGAAGCAAGATTCTATATGTGGTTTCTACTTAGATGAACAGTTTTACTTTAGGGACAGTAAAGCAATCCTAAAGCAGCTTTCTTTCTTATATGAAATCGATTATCTAGAGATGAATCTTTTCCTTCTGAGATTCCTCAGGCACAGCAATTACACGGGGACAAATCTAATGACTTAGAAAGGACAAAAAAAAATCAAATTAATCATATATATTATATTTTTAGACTTCACACAGTACTAGAAAATCCATTTAATTGCCAAAATTGAGTAAGTATTAATTCTTTAGTAGCCATATTGGTGAATTTTAAAACTACCCTTTGGTCTCAATAAAACTAATTTTGAGTCAAACAGTAGTAATTAAAAGGTCAATCTACATGACTCCCTGGATTACTTTAAAGTTAGCAATCACATACTTACGTAAATGGCTGGGATGATGCAAAAAAGACAATGAAAAAGTAAGAAAAATACTGCAAATTATTTTTATGTACTTTATTAATCTAAAATAACTTTGATTTTGTCATATTCTTATACTATTCAATCTATGTTTGTCTTTTTGAAGTAATTTTTATCTGTTCTGTTCATAGAATCTGTTTGGAGAGAAGCGTGTACACCTCTCTATGTATATTCTAGAGTTCACATTAATTCCTGATCACTTATACACATCATCACGTGAGAAATATATTCACACAGAGTGTATTCATCCAGATTTCTCTTCTTGGGAAGTGAGAATGGAAAGAAGGATCTTTGTCAGTGAATACTCAAAAGTTTAAGTTAAAGAAGATTGAATTGCTGAATTAAAGATGAATTAAGTTGAATTTAAAAAAGTAATTTGTGGCTCTGTCCCAGAAACATAAGGGTTTAGAAACTGAAGTATAGACTTACAGATTTCAAGCAGATTTCTGTAAAATCTTATATTACATATACTAATAAAATGTCCATCCCAGACTATGAATTAGGAAGGTCAAACTTTGCCTGAAGATGAAACTGGTGAGAGATATCTAGGACAACAGGGTCTTTAATAAAAAATATCAGTAGAAAAAGTAGATCAAGAATAATGTTAAATAGCTGCTGAATGAAACTGATGACCTAGTGACAAGTGAACCAGGAAATACGAGATACAAAATGCCTTCTTTACATAAGCTTTTGCTGGATAGGTCTACCCTAAGGTTTCTGAGCTCTGGAAATTTGGAGGAAAGGCAGGCAGTTTCTAGTAGAATATAATCAAATTAGTGTCTACTTAAGTACTATAAGGCAACCAGATGGGATTTATATAACTGTGCTGAGTTATCAGATAGAATTTTAAGGACTTTTATCCTGTTTGAAAAGTTGGTGGTGGTTGGGAAGGCCCCTAATGGCTGGAAATGGACAAACATGACTCCCAATTTCAAGATAAAGGGTCCACAGAATCATAGGATAGACCCTACAGCTTCACCTTAGTCTTTGGGAACATTGGAATGTCAAACCCATCAACAAGAAGGGATGATAAAAGGACTTAGAAAGCTATGGGCCCACTAGCCTTACTTAAATCCCTGGTAAAGTAATAGAACAAATCCTCTTAGAAATTATTACAAGCCAAATGAAGGAAATGACTGGGAAAAGTCAGATTTATCTAAGGCAAATCATGCCTGACAAACCTGACCACCCAATACAACAAAGTAACACTTTCTGTCCACATGCGGAGAGCAGTGGATTTTGTTTAACTGTACTTCAGCAAAGCATTCAACACCATTTTCCAGTTTGCTTCCTATTAGACAGACTGGCAAGATATAGATTGGATTGGTGGTCTGCGAGGTAGGTGAAAAATTGGCTAGCAAGTCCCACACAGAGGGTAGTAATTGATAATTTTTACTCAGACTGGTAGCCTGTCACGATCAGTGTCCCCAGGAATCAATACTCAGCCCCATGCTGTTCAATGTCTTCATAAATGGTTTGGATGATGGGATTGAAACTGCCCTCACAAAATTTTCTGATGACATCAAACTGGGTGGTGAGGTGGACGTGTCAGAAGGGAGATATCTTACGAAAACACCTGAGCAAGCTGCAAGAGTAGCAAGAACAGCACAGAATTTAAGAAAGACAAGAGTAAGGTTCTGTGCAGAGCCCAGTACAGGCTAGGATCTGTGTAGCTGGAGAGCAGCCCAACTGAGAGGGACCTGGGGTTCCTGGTGAACAAGCTGAACTGCTGTAGCAGTGCACCACTGTAGCTGCAGTGCACCATTGTAGCAACAAAGGCAAAACAAATCCTAGGCTGCATCTGCAGGGACATTAGCAGCAGAGACAGAGACATAATCATCCTACTCTACTTAATGCTTGTCAGGCTGCACCTAGAGTACTACGTACAGTTCTGGTCCCCATAATTCTAGAAAAAAACAGGCAGACTGGAGTGGGTCCTAATGAGAGCCACAAAGATGACTGAAAGGCTGGAGAACCTGCCTCATGAGGAAAGACTGAAAGAGTCCTTGGAGAAGAGAAGGCTTGAGGGTACCTCATCAGTATTCCAGTATTTAAAGGGTGGCTACAGAGGGGATAGAGGCTCTTTCTTCACAAGAAGCCACATGAACAAGACAAGTAGCAACATGTGTGAGTTGCACCAGGGGAGATTTCATCTTGACGTAAGAATTTTTTTTACAGTGAGAATAATCAACCACTGGAAAAACCTCCCCAGGGATGTGGTAGAGTCCCCATTGCTGTAGGTTTTCAAGACGCAATTGGAAAGGGTGCTAGGCAATCTCAGGTAGGCTCCCTTTCCCACAAAAAGCTAGACCATGATGAACTTTCAAGGTCCCTTCCAACCTGGGCTGTTCTATGATTATAGAGCAAATCTTCATGGAAGAAATTTCCAGGCACGTGAAAAAAATAAAAAGGTGATTGACTATGGTGAGGGGCATAACCAAGAGCAACTCATAATTCTCCAGCACGATGGTATGTTGTGAGGAAATAACTGGCCTTCTGGGCAAGGAGAGAGAATTGAATTTTCTTTACCTTGACCTTGGCAAGAACTTCGTTACAATCTGCCACACCTGTTCTTATAGCCAAAGTGGTGGAGTACAGACCTGAAAGCTGGAAAGTGGAGTATGGACCTTTTGACCTGAAAGGGCTATAGTTAATTTTTTCAAGTACATATACATATACATATACATACACATAAAACCACATATATATACATATACATATACATATATATATATACACTTGTTCTAAGTATATTTTTCCAATCCTGATCATAAAGGATCAGTACTGGAGCCAGTATTATTTGACATCTTCATTAGAGACCTGGATTATGAGGTATAATGAGCAAAGGCTGAGAGAAAATTAATTCTGGTCTGAAGAAGGCTCAGTGGGGATTTTAAAAAAGTCTTGAAACACTTGATGCGAAGGAATGAAAAAGAAGAAAACAGACTTTTCTCAGTAGTGCTCACTACTAGGACAAGAGGCAATGGTCAAAAACAACATGGAATTCCACCTGAACATGAGAAAACACTGGGTTTTTTTTTACTGTAAGGGTGGTCAAATGGTGGAATAGTCTGTGCAGGGAGGATGTAGAATCTCTGTCTGTGGAGATACGCAAAACCCAACTGGGCACGGTCCTGGGGAACCTGGACTGTAGCTGACTCTACTTCAGCAGAGGGGTAAGACCAGACGATGTCATTGCCAATGTTCCCTGTTGCTGAACAGTGCTTGCACTGTGTGAACCCTTAATCTTTTTCCCACTCTATGCCACAGTGAGCCGGCTAAGGATGGACAAGAAGGTGAGAGGGGCACTGCTGAGTCAGCTGACCTAAATTGATCAAAGAGATATTCCATACCATATGATGTTGTCCTCAGCAATAAAAAGAAGGAAGGTAAAGGGACATGAGTGGTTATGGTGTTTGTCTTCCCAAGAAACTGTTACACATGCTGATAGCATGCTTTCCAAGCATATGTTAAACATCTGCTTGTCAATAGGAAGCAGGAAATAAATTATTTTCTTTCTTTTTTAAAAATTGTATTTATTTTTTTGTGCATGCAGCTTTTGCTTCACCTGTTAAACTGTAACACATGCAATCTTAATGTTAATGGGTGTTAAACTGTAATCTCAATCTGTGAGTTTTATCATCTTCCTTTAATTTTCTCCCTGTCATATGGGGGAGGGGAGTGAGCAAGCCTCTGTGGGTGTAAGGCTGTTGGCTAGGTTCAACTCCATGCCGACTTTTTGGCACCCAGTGTGGGGCTCTGGAAACAATAGCCTTGATTGGAGCATACTAGACTGCATTTATAGTTACAGTTACTCAATCTTTAATTGGCAGGGTCCTGGGTTAGCCACAGAGATTTCTAGCTTTGCTGGGTATCGTAGTCCAGGGCTTGTTAGTGACTGCTTTCAATTGTACAAACGTGTAATAATGCCATTTGAAATGTTCTATTATATTCTAGGTGGCCTCTGGCTGCCAGCTCAGAGAGGTGCAGGTTTCCTCTAAATCCTATGTCTAATTTTTTAGACTCCACATATGCCTCAGATATCATATGGTATCTCAAATAGCATAAGACAGCTTCATGTGGACAGATGAAGGCATAAAGCCTGAATTTAATTTGTATTTATTACATGTTTTATTAAAATTGTCAAGATTATTATCTTTCTCATGAAACTAACACTAAAATATCACAAATGATGGTTTTGTATTTCAGTTAAATGCTATGTCCTGGATTCACTTCATCTAACTTCTGCTAGCTAAAAGTTAAATGTTCAGGATAAACTAGTCATCTAAGCTGTCTTTATGATCCATGAAAAGAAATAAGCATTTCCAGAGGCAGTTCATCTCCTTTTAAGATTGATATTGTACACGTAAGTGAATTGCTCTATGAAGGAGACTATTTCTGTTCATGAACAATAAAAAAAGTCTAGCAGACTACTTGCATTGGAGATCTTCTTTTTACATGCCAGAAGACAGGCAAGATGAATCACCACAAATTTTGCACCTGCCCCCTTAACCTTTCTTTTCTTTAGTTTGCCATTGGTACTATGGGCATACAGTGATTGACTTGGCTATTACAATCTTGAGGTGATTTGAAACAGGAAAATTATTAATTTGTCCAAAGTTAGGAAAACCTTTAAAATATAAGGATGGTCTTAACTAAAAAAGCAAACAAACAGCATCAAAAAAACCCCAACACTAGTGTTGTCCAGAGGAGACAATTTATTTTGCATCATTAAGTTTAGCAGCTGCCAGTGGACCACAGAAAGAACAGTCAGCTCTCAACAGTAATATTGTGCAGAATAAAATATGAAGCAATTACTCCATCCTCCACTAATGGTTCTTAATCATGTACAGTCTTTAGAATCTCTAGTATCTAATTGGTAGATAAATACATGATAGAAGTATAACTGAAAGAATTCAAAATATGAAAACAAATAAGAAAGAAAATAGTAGTGCTTCAGTGCTGCAAATGATAGAAGATGGTTTGCTAATTGAGATTGACTGTAGCTGTAGAACAATAGAGAAGACAGTTATTTCTCTTATATTTGCTTCAGAAGAATTAAAAAAGATGAAAATGTGAAAATAGGAAATCAGATTAGTCAAATAACTTCTACTTGGTATATTTTATTAAATTCTTAGAGATTGAGGAGCCAGCTGTATGTGCTAGCTAGTTTTCCTATTAAAGTCAAGAGATATTTCCCCTTGATTTCAAAAAAAAAAAGAATTAAAGAATGAAGAGTAAGATTCATCATTTATAGGTTTAGCTACCTGAAAATAAGCTAGTTTTCTAATTTCTAATTTCGTCTAAATTATGCAGAATTTTTAAATCTTTTTTTTAAATTTTAAATTTTTAAATGTTTTTTTAAATCTTGTTAAAATTTCTTAGTAAAATGAGATAAATACCACTTGAAAGCCACTGCTTTCTTCCCAGAGTTCTGTAGCATATGAAGGCATGGACCACTATTATAACAAACACCCAGCTTTTATAGTACTATGGTATCTTCTTTCCCAACCAACATGCTCCTGCAACCCCCAGCTGCCAGAATTCCCCCCAGTCAGTTGGGCTGTTAGGCATTGTTTATGGGTCGTTAGGACCTGATCACCGGCCGTCCCCTGCCAGTGGTCCTCCTTCTTCTGGTCTCTGCTTCTTCCACAATCCCGTTCACCCACAGAGTTCAAAGAAAACTGAGCAATTAACAAAACAGTTAATTAAATAGTGTTCTACCCACGTGAAGTACTCATAACAAACACATAATAAAACAAAATAAAAACAAAACAACAAAAAAAGCAGAAAAGTGAGATGGAGTTGCTTTTGTAACGTATACAGATTTCTACTTCTTATCTATAACAATATTATATTTTGATGTCTGTAGTTTGTAGTGATAAAAAATGATGGAAAAAGCACGAGATGTTGTATGATCCATTTAGGTCCTGAAATGAGTGATGTAGATACTAACAAGATATAATTCACAGATGTACTAACCAATTATTATCCATGTTTTTGTTGGTCCCAGTGAAGCCTTCTGGAAGAAGCAGTAATGGAAATGCCTTCCTGAGAATGTCTGTCATTTTCTACTGCGAAGTCTTATTGTAGATGACATTGTAATGACTTTGCCTAACTGTTATGTCTACATGAAAATATAAAAAAAGTCATAATTTCAATCTAAATTATTTGCATAAAAGTCCTAAAACTTTAGCAGACTTGCAGTTACTTCAATAAAACTTTCTTAGCCATTTTTAAAATCTGTGGTAGTTTAATATTTAGATGCTCCATTTCAGAATTTATTCATGTACTTTATCAAACCTTTAGTTTTCAAATTTAGTGTTTATATTGCATGTATACCAAAAAGGCATCTTTGCTGTTTTTTAATATATACATACATAAATACATACATATATAAATATTATTACTTTTTAATAATACTATAGAACAATTTGTGATTATACTTACACACAAGTAACCCAAGAAAACATAAGTGAGATTATTTCCAATATATGAATATGATTTTTCATCTTTTTAATCCACAGTACCTCTTTGTAGGGAGAGGTGAGTTACCCTGACTAGAGTAGTTTGGACTTGATCTAGTTAATAACGCTTTCTGATTTGCTCAGTTGATTTTATTTTAAACTCTGTCAGTAGTTTAACTTTGTTGCAACTTCATTTCTTGCAGTTCTTTAAGAAGCCTGCTCTCTGGAGTGCCTTCACATGTTTTCCAGCAAGAAAAAAATGTGTTACCAGTTTAAAGTGATGTGAACTCAAGCAATCAGAAAAATATATTGGATGATGTGAGTGCCATTATGGAGAGTCAGTGAAGGATGAGAATAATGAATCAATCTGATAAATTGTGATTGGCCCTTAAAAAGACCTGGTAAAGAAGTAAATCCAAATTGGTTGGGGAATGTTCACAGTACCAAATAATATTACATTGTGTCTGCCCCTGTACACCATTCTGTAGACCTGATCTTACAGGCAGAGTGTTGTCAGGAAAAACATAGTTAAAACCATAGAATGAAATGAAATCTAAAAAAACTCAATCCAAACAAACCCTCATAACACTAAAAATAATTCCCTGGTGATAGTGTAGAACAGCAGCACACAGCATCTTTCACCTTTAAGCGCTTCATATATATCTAAGTTGATATATCTAAGTTGATATAAGTATATAGATATACTTATATCTAAGTATAAATCAGTTGAGGAAAATTCAAACTGAATTGAAGATGTCTAGGAAAATACGTCTGTGGCTAGGGTTTTTTAATCACAAAGGTAAGAAGGCTATAAAACGTGAGGAAGCCAGAATGTTGCAGCAAGTAAATGTCTCGGACAAGATGAAAAATGAAATGTCCTCCAGTACCCCTGAGTATAAGATATGAAGGGACATTTTTCTTAATCAGAGAGAAAACCATTAATATCCTAAGGGTCCAGTAATTTACAGAGTTAACAGATAATGTTTCATGGCTTAAAGAATATGATCTATTTTCATCCTCTTTTCTGGACTAGGCTGTGTATTCTTCTGATACATGGCCCCCTCCCCTTCCCTCACCCATTCTCTTGAAGTCTTCCTTGCCTCCATTTCACTTTGAAAGAAGTTAAATGAAGAATGCATTTTCATTCTTTTTTCTGCCCTTTTTTTTATTTTTTACATCATAAAATTATAACATAAGGCTCAAAACATTAATAATCACTAATAATTTTAAAGTATAAACAGCTTTTTTCTCTGCTCTATCAATTGTGACTGCTGCAGTTTTTAACAGCAATGGGACTTGGATATAATTCAAAAGCTCTTCCTTAAAAATACCTAACACAACAGTATTACACATCTCTGTCCAGAAAACCGTGAAATTACATAAATTAATCTATCCAGATACACAATTAATATAAGGAAATAAAAATTCAGGGAAAGAAAAACATAATGGTCTTGATTTAGCTGCATAAACTGGAGAACATAAAAACTTAATGCTGTTTACGTCACAGGCATTCATGATTTCTGTATGGGAAAGACTGCTTAGGATGGGAGATCTGTAGGGGACCATGCCCTATCTGGAATGTCATCTGGTTGCCAGGCTACATAACCTTTGATGTTTGAAAAGGTATTAGGCAATTATGGTAAAGCAAATGAAAAGCCCGTTGAATAGGAGTATATTTAGTAAGTCACTTAAATCTAGACATCTATATGAAGGTCCTGTCTGTCATCTAGATGTCTTAATTCCCCTTATAGTGAATGGACATGAAATTTTATTTGGTCTTAGACTAAAACAGGCATTTTGTGTCATTTGAGATACCACAAGATAACCCAGCCATTGTCTAGCTACTTCTGTAATACATGAAAATATATGAAAGTACATTAAAGCAATGAACACAAAAATACATGAAAGTACATGAAAGTGTGGATTCTCTGTCATACCTGCCAGCTTCATTCAGAAGTCTCAGATGTGAGACATTAAAGACCTGCTTCAAGATGAGTTCAATTCTTCCTCCTGGCTTCATTGAATATATCAACTAGGAGAAAAACATAAGTATCTTAACCCCTCCTGAAATGCTCTGGGATACTGTAGACAGTCAGATGAGGCAGGTAAACAGTGTGAGGAGAATCATGACCTAAGTAGCAGCAAGAAGGTTAGTAAAAGATCGTAAGGCATCTCAGAGAGCACTAAATGCCTCTGTAAATAACTCAATCAAAGCCTATGTCTTTCATGACTTTAAAGCATTCAGAGGCTCTTAGCTTCTACTTAGACACATAAGTAAATTAATTTTAGATTAAAAATTATTATAATATCAAGAATTTAAAAAAAATTGAAGAGAATCACAGTAACAGCAATTCATGGAACTATCGAGAAGAATCACAACCTCCTGAAACCCAGAACTTGGTTTTAGCTGGTATGTTATTGTTGCGGCTGTAATATGCATTACGTTTTTGACATTTCTGTAATGACAAAATTTTCATGATCTGACTTTGTCTTTTTGTTATATCATGTAAAGGCAAATCATTATTTTCCTCTGTAATGGGACACTTTCACATCTTGATATAGAACTTACTTCAGATATGAATTATCACTGATATCAGAATTTAATGCCTGCAGCTTAACCAGTCAACAAACACATTTTTTATTATTTTATTATTTACTAATTAATTTATTTGTATTTTTTATTCACTGAAATAAGTTCTCTGGAGTATTCAGAATCATATTGTGATTCTCAAAGAATGGATAAAACTAAATGAAACTTAAAGTTTTACAATGGAATGAGCAAGTATAGCATTTAATTACCATATAAAACTTCAATATCTTGTTGGATCATTACTTCAGAATGTGTTCATACATGAAGAGACAAAAAGAGGAGCTTGAACTGATTCAAAACTATATTGTTTTCCCTAAGTAATTTATATTCATCAGAGCCAGGTATTTAAACAGTAAAGAAACTAATGAAGCACTGGTGACTGAACACCTATTGGTATGCTTCTTATTATTTTTCTCCTTAAATCTTAATGTAGTGTAATTACAGTTTCTCGTATTTTGTCTGGAACATGCATTATTCTAACAGAGAGTAGTGACAAGTAGCTGCGTCTGACTTCATGAGCAGCAAACTTACTGCAAATATGTAAATGAGGAACAACAAAGAAGAGCCTGGAGATATTAACATCTGTGTGAATGAAGCAACCATTTCACAACTCAGTGGACCTTAAACAAAGCAGACATTGAAATCTGTTCAGTACACAGGGTGGATTTTTAAATATGTTCAATTACTGCTTGTCACACAGCTGTCACTAGAGCACAGCTTCAGTCACACCAGGGATTCTGCTTTGACATTACCAGCATATAAAAATGGTGTTCTTTATAAATAGTTTTCCAGCCTAGTAAAATAAGCATTTTTCACCCATGTCTGTAAGTTAGACATCTGCTAATACTTCCTCCCTATCTCTGGCAACTAAGATGAGTAGAGATGGAGAGGTGTCTGCTAGGAGGAGCAAAACAGATATTTTACCAATCAACCTAGTAACTATCTGGTTGTCTCATCTCTGTGTAATACTTAAGAAAATATATTGATTTTGAGGAGAATATGAATTTTGAATGAAAGAAAATTCATCCCTTTACAAGGAAGGGAAAGAGAAAACCACTCTTCTACTCTCAGTAAAAGTGTATTTCTGTACTCAACTTTTTTCACAGAGTGAAGCAGAAGATAGTATAAGAACTGGTTTGTGTCTTAGTATATTGTCCTTTAAAATAAGTAAATGCCACGTGTTGGTTGGAGAAAGAGCTTGAAGATTCAGTTAAGTAATCTTTTCAAATAATTATAACATTTATGTGGTATTCACCTGTATTATTTATTTAACTAATACTGTTCTCTAGTATCTATTATTGTTACTGGTAATAATAGTGGTATTCATCACAGGGATTCATCACAGGGAATTAGCTAAAACTTATTTTATATTTGCTTATGAAAAAAATTATGAATGCTATCAATAAAATTTGTGAATATAATTTGCCAGAATATTTCCATTGTTATGTCATTTAATCAGAATAACTGAGAGGCAAACAGTATTTTTCAGTAATAATTTGGTGAAACCTTATGTTCACCAAATTATTTCCTTTAAGGACCGTTCTTAGATATTGGAGAAGTGTTTTGAACATGTATTAATAAGAATTCCTGATTTAGGTTAGGATACTCCAAGCATAATTTATCTTTACTTCTGTCTGACTATGTTACTCACTTTCACTGAATTACTCTTAAGTATCTAATACCTTCATCTGCAAAGTATTTCAGGACTTTAAGTGACAGACATTGCAGTGCCTGTCACTTAGACATCCAATACTAATACCAGCCTTAACTTAAATGTCTAAAATATGAATACAACACACGGAGAGAATTAGGCACCTAACACAGAATCACAGAAGCTCTCACAGAAAGGGAGGAACTGCTCAGGGAGAAAAGGAAATGCACACACAAAATTAGTGGCAACAAATCTCAGTAAATAGTTATGGTACTCTCTTTTGTTGCTCTTTGACCTAACGAAGCAACAATACTCTGCTTGAGTTTCTTTTTAGCTTTGAAAGAATATTACTGTGTGTCATAAAATACCACATCAATAGACTGTAATACACGACTTATCCAGCCAAACTCATTAGTTGATGTTTGTAATCAGTCTGTTGACTCAGATGGGATATTTTACTTCTATTTATGTCTAAAGCAGGATGAAAATAGTTAGAGACAGTAAATAATACTAAAATACAGTGACCCTATTTTGGTTTGTGGATTAGGATTTCATTTGCAAATTTATGCATATAAACACTTTAATTGTGATTCAGATTTCATAAATAAATGTTTTCAAGTGCAGGACTAGAATCTGTAGTTCCCTGGGGTCACATTTTCTTTTTCAGTTTTTGATTACCACATTTTTGTTCTAGGAGATTTCTAACAATGGAAGCCTGGATGCAGTCTTTCCTATAGTAAATTCTGCCTGAATGCTGCACAAAAGGAGGAGTGACATAATAAAAAAATAAAAATAAAAAATCCATGCCATTCTGGAAGATATCTTGTGTAGGTCAAGCTTTCCTTTGTTTCACTTCATCTTTAAATCGCTGTAGATTCTGTTGCCAGATACTGAAAAAGTTATATATTTATCCCTGGCATCCCTTTTGCTCAGTGACTGAAAACTGAACCAATACCAGGGTATGACCCAGACCCAAAGCTCCCTTACCAAATAGAAGGACCTTTTGGATCCAGCCCCATGGAAACTACTGTCATCATAAATGTAATTTAGATAAAAAAAAACCCATAATTAGTCCCTCCCTTCTCCAATCTTAACTAATAGATGAGTTGAAATAGAAAAAAAAAACATAAAAATAAATGTTTTGATCTGGCATATCTGTATTTCCTGAACATCTTATTATCATCCAAGGAGTGTCGATGCTGCAATTCACAAAGTAATCTAACCCACAACTTTTTGATGCTTTTCCTTGTTTTATGGCATTTGCCATAGGTGAAGAAACATTTTGACAATAGTATAAAAAAAAATTTCACTGTATGTTTTTTTTTTTTTTAAGAGTTGGAAGGGACCGTAGAGATCATCTAGTCCAACTCACCTGCTGAAGTAGGGTTGCCTAGAGCTAGAGCATGTTACTCAGGACTGCATCCAGGCGGGTCTTGAAAATCTCCAAAGAAGGGGACTCCATGACCTCCCTGGTCAAATATATTCTAGGTTTGAAAATAAGCAACTAAACCAATAATAACTCATTTTCCTTTTTATGAAAACTAACAAAAATTATTAGTTGATACTGCAATGGGCTATTGAGGTAGATCACATCCCGAAGAAATTTTAGTAAACCATATTTTACAATCTCTGTGAAACATTGGATTTTTAAATTGCCAAATTATTTATTTCAAATATGGACTGCAACAGGTCTGGGAAAATTGTATCTCATTTTAAAAAGTGCTTTGCTTAACTCTGAAATCCATATTTAAGCCTAGGAGAGTAAATACCAGTAAGGAAGTACAAACTAAGCATTAAGTACAACATTGAATGCAAATGTAGCCTGCCTTGTCTTATGTAATAGTCACTTATAAACAGTGTCCAATAAATTCTACTGTTGATAGCCTAGTCAAAGATAGTAATCTAATCTCTCTGGAGAAAAGTTGACACAGCCCAAAATACAACCAGGAAGTGATGTAATAATTAATCATAGCAAATGAACTATTTTTTTTTGTTTACACTGAAATCCAGGTTTTCCTGGTTTTAGAAGAAAAAAGTTTACCTCCATGTATGTCTACACTGTCACTTAAATCAGGACCAGACACTGTTCTCTGTACTGAAGATGACGTAACCCAGACAGTGCATTCATGCTATATAATATTTAGTCTTGTGTACATTCCTATTTGCCACACCTTTTTTGTGAGGGTTTTTTTTTTTATAGTGGTATTTCTTTCGTTCTTTCTCTCTTTCTCTCTATTTTTTTTTTCCCAGGCATCTGAACTATTGTGAGATCTGAGTTATACAATATGAAATAAAATTTAAGGTGTTTGTGGCATGCTCTGGGGACTTAAAGACATGCCCAAGTGACTGTAGGAGTACCTAAGAATACAAAGACTTTTGAAGAATGTTCCTCAAAGTTGAGAAAAATTATAGGATTTAGTGATGCTAGTATAAAATGCAACAATTATTGGCAGAGTAAGAAATAATGCAATAAAAAGTTCTTGCTTTCCTAATTCATCTTCTGACTGCCCTCAAAGTATTATGAAAGCACTTCTGAAAGAAACAATGTTGTCAAGGTGGATTATTTTCAGGTTCTGCTAGGGGAAAAAAAAGATCAATTTTGTCAGCAAAGGGGTAAGCAAGCCCTGCATTTGGCCAGACATGAGAATACTTTAAAGTAATCGACTGAAAAAGAGCTGTGCTTTCTGATGATGACATATCTACTTAAAATTTAACAAAAGAAAGAAGAAAGAAGCTTCTTTGAAGATTCTTCCAGTTTTAAAAGCTGCTCAGAATTAATTTCAGAGAGACTCAAGAAAGGATCATACAGTATTGAATAATGTGGAGAAATCAATACAATTTTAGAAATAAGCAGTATTGAGCTGTATGTACATAATCATCAGCAAAACCACAGTAAAATTTGTGAATGGACACAATTTTTGGCCATTTCATTCAGAATTTATATTTCAAGTTCTGAGTGTCCTCTTGTTGAGAAAATAACTTCTGTTCTTGTGTAAGTTTCTCTGATTGCCCACTCACAAAGGTCACTAAAGAGGGGAAGAAGTCCCATCCCCTGGCTCATAAATTGTGATTTGTATTAAACAAACCAGTATTTTTCCATCTCTGTTTGAAAATATCTGTGGTTCAAACGTATAACAATTTATTTCAAAAACATATAAGTAATTTAAAAGCAATTAGAATGCATGGAAAACACTAGGAAAAAATAAAGTTGAATAAACTGCAACTATTACACTTGAAGATGCTGCCTGGCTTTTCTACATAATTAAGATCAATATGTGAGTCTACGCCACATTTTAAAATCATAGAGGATGCTTGCAAGGGCATTGAAACAAGATAGATTGATCTACACACATAAACACACACACGTGCAAACATTCTCACAAACACATAATTTATCTAAAAATCATTGGAGAAGTATTTAAAAACCCGAGGTTGTGTCATCCCATCAGCTTTTGAACAGAGCTCCCTATTGAGAATTCTGATTAAAAAATGGTAATATTATATTTAGTAGCTTTCCAAGTTAATCACAAAGATTCAAAGTTTTAAATGACTTTTCAAATAAGTACCACTTGCAGGGCTCTGAGAGACTTACTAAATCCTGACCAACCTCTCCTGAGGCCTCCAGCCACACTGATGAGTCCAGAAGTTCTGTCTCAGCTCTACTTGGGGCCATCACCCCCTTCCCAACCTATGTTCAGGTAATGTCAGTCTCCAGCTCAGCCACTGACATGACCCTGCCTGGCCATGGAGCCCCACCATCTGGAGCCCAACTTGTGGACCCCTAAATCCTGCTGTGTCCTGAAAGTGAGTTTAGGTTTTCTTGAACCCTGAATTGAAGGCCACAGAGTTGGCCTGGACATAATATCACAAACCTTATCAAGGACCAGCCTTTTCCTGGTCTCTGATGAAAGGGAGGTCCTGCCTGACCAACTTGATCTCTTTCTATGACCCGCTTTCTCGATGAGGGGAAGGCTGTGGATGTTGTCTACCTGGACTTTGGTAAGGCCTTCGACACCGTCCCCCACGGCATTCTCCTGGAGAAACTGGAGAATCATGGCATAGACAAGTGTACCCTCCACTGGATAAAAAACTGGCTGGATGGCCGTGCCCAGCGAGTTGTGATTAATGGAGCAAAATCTGGTTGGCGGCCTGTCACCAGTGGCGTCCCTCAGGGCTCAGTTTTGGGGCCAGCCTTGTTCAATATCTTTATTGATGATCTAGACAAGGGGATTGAGTGCACCTTCAGTAAGTTTGCAGATGACACCAAACTAGGTAGGAGTGTTGATCTGCTTAAGGGTCAGAAGGCTCTACAGCAGGAGCTGGACAGGTTGGATCAATGGGCCAAGGCCAATGGGATGAGGTTTAATAAGGCCAAGTGCTGGATCCTGCATTTTGGTCACAACAACCCCGGGCAACGCTACAGGGGTTTTTGGTTGGGTTTTTGTTTTTTTTTTTAATGTGGTTGGACTCGATGATTTCAGAGGTCCCTTCCAACCACTAAGATTCTGTGATGCTGTGATTCTGTGATGTCCCTACAGTGCTGGCCCTTCACCCACACTCAGGTTCTGAAGTCAATCCCCTCTTCATACTGAGGTCTCTGGAGCTTGTCAGGAGTGGCCTCAATCCCCTGAGCCATAGCCCTTTCATTGATTGCTGTTCTTGCTCTTAGTCAGTTTCCTGACACACTCACCATACCATTTCACACCCCCAGGATCATCACTGCTATCATAGCAGGGCCGATCTCCACCTCCCCACAGCCATGCTCTGCCCAGTCATGGGCCTTGCAGGGCCAGGACCACCCGTGGGCCCACATGCCATCCCAGCCTTTGCCCATCCCCATCGAGGTGCCTATTGCTCAGAACTGAGGCTGCCAGTAATAATTTCTGAAACATACTCCTTATCAAAACTGTTAATGAAAATAAGTATCAAATACTTTAGCTAAAGCTAATATTTACAACAATCTTAGTTTCCAAATCTGCAGCCTCCACATAACTAAAAAATGCAATTCTTCCACTTAACATTTTTAATAATTGTCTCTAGAAGAGATGATATCAAATATTCTACTATAAAATTTTTGAGGGGCAATCAGTAAATTATTAAAGCAAAAACATTTAAACATACATATGGTATCAGTGGACCACAGTATTTTAGTGTTGTGGCTTTCTTGGGTGTTTGTGGGTTATTGGTTTTTTGTTTTTGTTTTTAATACCATGAAATGTAAATGCTGATTAATTAGTTATGGAAATACTGTTGTTTTTTCAATTAAAAAAAAAAAGTAATCTCAACCTCTCTGACGTTCTGACGTTACAAACAATTTACCTTAAGCATTCTCTAGCTTATTACTTTCTTCTAATCTCCCAAACTGAGAATTCCATACTAAACCATTTAATAATAATCTTGTTATTTTTTTGATTATACTTTAAAATATATTCAAGCCTTTGAGTTACAATTGATTTTAACATTTTCAAATTTTTGCAGAAGAAATCTTCAGTTTTGCACATAAACTATGCAACCTTTTATTTTCCAGAAATGAAACAAAAAATAAAAGATATTAATAATTTTAATATTGGGAACTGGCACATAGCTTAGGAATGTTACCTGTGTAGAAATAATAATTATTAGATAATGATCAAGATAAGAACTTTTATCATCTAGATGGCAGAAAATACAGATTTCTAAAGTAGAACTTCGGAATTTCCAAGCATTCCAGTTCTGCTAAACCCATAAAAATCAAATACTCTGCATTTGTGGATATCAGGAGTTTACAAAAAGGTAGCCTTTATCATACCATCAAAATTGTTGGCCCAGAGGTCTAAATAAAGTAAGATTCTCATAGGTAAAACAAAAATAAGACAGGAGATAACGTGCCTACTATCTTATGCCTCTAGTTAACTGATATTAAGCATACAATATCTAGGACATGGTAATAAGATGTTAAAAAGTGTGTCTTATAGGTGCTGTGATATAAGAATGAATTAATATTAAAAAAGAAAGAGAAGATAACGAATTAGATTTATCAGTCTTACGTACATTCAGTACTCCATCTCAGTCAAATTTCAATGGGACACTCACCTGTCTGGGTGCTGGCCTTTTCAATGACTTGTATTTTTCAGTCATTGCTTCGCTCTAGCTTGAGGAACGTAAAAAGTAAACCTATGCTATGTGCCTTGCATCCTAAAATTAATCTAATGTTTATGTCTGTCCATATTCTTCAAGCAAACATCAGAACTAGGCAGTATATTCTAATTCACAGAGTTGGGTTAGCTTTTTAATTATCCAAAAATGTCTATCATATGGGTTCCAAATAAGCAATGGTTTAATCATTGTTTGTGTAAGACTCAATAAAAGAGAATCCCATTATCCTTTTACTGTATTTTTTTTGTGTGAAAATAACTTCTATGTTAATAATGAGGTGCCTGGGAAGTACAAAAATATTATTTCGTAAATTATATAGAAGACTAAAGAAGGTATTTAGAAGAGGTACTTTGAGTTATCCTTTTTAATATTTTTTTTAAAGTATGATTTACTTCTCAGTTTTCAAATAAGTTATTTTAGAGGGAGAGTGATAGCTGCATATATATCACTTAGGAATCAACATCTGGTACGTGTATGAACATTAACATCAGTATTGCATAAGTGCTGAGAATTAAATGTTTTCTTATGCATTTTAAATTGAAGGAGTTCTTTCCTACCTGATCTTCTGATTTTGGTTTGTGCTTCATCCTGACATCAAAATATACAGGACAAGCTCTTCCTGTCTTTAAAGCATAGCTTGCTCTGGTGTTAAAGAAAATGGCGTCTCTGATGCTTACAGAAATTTTCCTCTCTTTATTCCTCCATTTCTTAGTGTGGCATGGACAGCAGGAACAGCAGGCAGGGTGGAATGGAGAAAATCTTATAAAGAGATACAGTAGGTGACACATTTTACCTCTAGGTCTGACATTTTGGAAAGGTAGTATTACTTTAGGAAGGCAAGTAACTCTCTCCCATACTGTGGTAATGAGCCTCCACCTCAACCTTTAATCTCTTCTGCACCTAACAACAGCAACTTATTAGTTCATTTTGCAGTCTCTGCTGTCATGAAATAACTAGTTATAGGCTTCTGTATAGGTGTGGAGTCTTACTGCTACAACTGTAGTACTTATTTGCTGTCAAACTGTAAAGATGACTGAATGTTATCATTGGTTTTTGTGCTATAATGTGATAGATGACACAGTTATTTTTCCCATGCATCACTCAAAAATGTTCCTGGAAAATTATACTGTTTAGCTTATGGTTTGGCATAGATTTAACTGGTAGATATTTCTTACCTAAAAATGATTAAAAAAGTTGTTTGCAGCATTGCATTTCTATTACCAGAACCTTCCGGTAAAGTAGCAGAGGGTTTGCACGAGATGAAATTATTCTTGTATTCATTATGGTCCTTTAATTGGATTTCTTTTATTTAAATGTAGAACAGTGTATGTTGCTGACATAAACTAATCCCCAATATTTGTGGAGAGGAACTGTGAGACATCTGTAGTCCTAAGGGGACAAAATCTATTTCACATGTGTCTTCCATCGTAGACACACTGCAAGCTGTTGTGTCTGAAGGTTAAATCATAGCTATTTATTATCCATTCATGTTCTATGCAACACCTGTTGCATCTCCTACGGATGTTTGCAACTTACCTGAAAAGAGTTTCAAGGACAGTCGGGCGACCACTAGCCTGCATTCTATCCTCAGCTCCGATAGTAATCAAGAAAACCTCAGGTGCTACCATTTATGCTCTTTCTTTAACAGAACAATGAAAAATGGGGAGACAGACGTAACGGGTAGATTAGAAAAAGAAAAAGCACACACACATGCTCTTTTTCATATGCATCTACACTTAGAAAGTAAGACAGTAGGAGAGAAATAACAGGAAAAAGAGGAAAAAAAGGAAAACAAAACAAACAACCCCATATCTTACACAACAGAGATGTATGTAGAAAATATGCATAAAAAACAGCTTGGATTTGTCAAATCTGCTTAGCAAAAATTATGTGCTGGAAACATTTTATGAGATGTTTCAGGGTCAGCATTTGTAATTATACTGATATAATTTTTGGTATCCTTTTTTATAATATTTACCTTACAGGATTAAAGTTAGGCCTTTTAGAGGTAACTAGCTAAACCGTTTCAGTGAGCTAGATTTTTGACAACACAGAGATCTCTTTGAAGTTTCTGACTTCTGATGTTTTACTAAGAGAGCATGCTGTGAGGTCATTAATTCAGCAACTCTGACATCATAATCTGGAGAAATGACACGTTATCTCAGTTTGCTGCTTTAGATTTTCCGCACACTGGAAAGTTGACCAGAATCAGGCTTTCAGGTATCCCCTCTAGTTTACCGAGAAAAGGACTCTGAAACTCATTAATACAGAATTTCTAATAGATTGTTCTCAATGCAGATACATAGAATTCCTTATTCTCAAACTGGGGAGAAGAAAATAAAAATTAAAAAGGGAAATAAAAAAGGAAATTTGTCATTAAATTTTTTTGAAGAGCTACATTAATGATGGCAAGCCTGGCTTTTCATTACAGGTAAGAACCTATATAACTGCTTATCTTAAGTTATTGATAATTTTAGCACACTTTCTGATGTAAAGGTGTAGATCTCTTCTGAGATTACTAATACAATCTTTTTTGTAAAGTGAAATTGTAAGGTGAAAGCACTGATAATATTACTAATTTCCAGAGAATATTTTTGTAATCACTATTAAAAAAGCATTTAACACCTTTGTAATTTTCTGGGCTAATTTAAAGATAAAGATCCTTTAGTTATTGGTCAGCACTTTCTACCATATTTGAAATGGCTCAGTTTTCTTCAAAATTACTTCTTCTACCCTCGTACTTTTTTTGAGCATATGTAAAATTGCAAATTTGCATTAAACTCCCAGTTCAGCATTACTAATTCACCTGCATACTTTGGAAGAAAACAAGAAATCATGCTTTAAATCACATAATAGAAAAATTAGATGTCTAACCTGAACTAGATATTAAGTTAGTCATGTAAGATCTTGCTATATTTGGAAGAAAACAAACAATTGTTTACTTCATTTGAAGGTAGGTATCTAAAATATAAAAACAAGCACACAAATCAACACACAAAAAAAAGCCAAACATCTCACAATCCCCAAAAAAACACCCCCCAAATAAAAAACACCCCCCCAAAAAAAGGTTTTTCACCTTATTTATTTTTTCCTCCACTGTTTATAAAAGGCACATAGGGTACACCACTGCAGGTTAGAATTACATAATGAGGTTCATATGGTAAAGTAAAAGAATCTCACTCTGAACTTCAATTTCGCACTTTCTGTATCTGATATGCTGAGTTCATATCATAGAACCATAGAACCATATGAAGGAATCAAATGATTACTGAGCAAAATGAACTCCTATACTACTAGGGAAAAGTGGGAAGAGTTTTACATGTGTCACTGACATCTCATCCTCAGCGGTGTTCCTGATAAAGCCAATGGCTTTATCTGTAATTAAAAAACCCATAATTTCTTAAGTGCTTTGCAGGGGAAAGAACTCACTGAAAGCTGCTTTATTTATTTTATCCATAAAATCTGTGGTATCAGAACAGAAGTCTGCAGCTTTTGCATGTCTTTGAACACTCTGGTGTAAAATGGAAAAACAAAAGGCCTGAAAGTAGGTGGAATACTCTGAGTTTGAGAATATATTTTGTTCCTTTACTTTAACAGTTGCATTGTGACAGAATTATTTATGGAGATATAGTGATTACAGTACTGGACCAGGAGTAGAAACCACATAGTCAATATTCTATCTACAACAAAGGCCAATAGCAAATGTTTTACATAAATGAAGAATACAGTGGAAAGATATGGGATAATCTGAATCCGATAATAAGTCCCATCAGGATTTCTGGTTGGAATATAATATTATAATCTCTGAAGTATGAAATTTAATAGCCCTTCTACTTTTCAATTATTAATTAAAACTGTGAATATTCTTGCATATAAAATTGCAGTGATACTGGTCAGATGAAAATTGTGATCTCTGAAATTCAAAATTATTCTCCAATAATCTCAGGTTCATTTAATTTGCTTTATTGATCTTTGCCAGAGTAAGGTACATCCAAATTCTTTATTTCTTAAACTACACACAGGAAAATTTTACTCTAATCCACATTAAAATATAAACAGAAACCAAGCTCAGAATCTTTTATGGAATTCTGAATATTCAGCCCTGTTATACAATATTTTTTTGTGTGTTGACTTTCTGAGGCAATGCATTTTATACTTAGTCAAACACTATATGAGATAATATGGGTTTAGCCATTTAATTCTTCAGATTTTAATTCTACTTTGTTGTTCAGCTTTGAGGCAGATAGAGAAATTATATCTTGTCCATAGTGCTCATTTATGATTAATTTTTATAACATCGTGTCTGTCTTATTGTTCTAAGACATTTTTGAGGAAAAAAAAAAATCATTCCATGGAAAGATTCCTCCACTCTTTTGTCATGTCATCATCTTTTTTTTTAAATATCTTTTAATTCTCATTTTTCCAATATATCACAAATATTTTAAAACATGTAAACACATTTAAATAGGCTTACCATAATATTCCTTGCATTATTCACTCCTCTATTCCATATACATTCCATTGTCTTGTAGGAGCTATTTCACAATAATTGTACAAAGACCAGTGGTTTCTCCTGTGCTGTCAACATTAACTCCTAGGTTACTTTCATGGTTAGTGCTGTTAATGGAAATCCTTGTAGGCTACATGAATAATTTGACTTTTCATCCAGTGTGCTTTTCTTCATTGTTATTGGTACTAAAATTCATTAGTCATCCTTTTATCCACTTAACTACTGCTTTAAATACGTCAAATTTCTCACAACTCTAAGTGGTCCTAAGTAGCTAAATTTTGTGTCTTCTGTAAAGTTTGCTACCTTTCAGACCCTTAAAAATTGGTTCACATTCCATCTTGAGTTTTTGAGAGCATCTTATTCTGTAATACTACTCATGCTGCCTATGGTTCTGCTTTCACTGGAATAGTAAGACTTCCAAACTTGGAAAAATTACTCAAGCTGTGTTTATTAACAAAATACAAGATTCACTATGCAGATTAATCATGATTTTATAAAAAAAAATACAGTGTGCAGAGTATGGGTGTTCTACTACACTAGTGAAATTGTGTTTTCTTTTTCTGCGTGAAATCCACTAGGAACTGCAAAGTGATAGGTCAACTGATAAAGAAATCAGAAGAAAATAGAAAAGTCCTGTAAAACTGTAAGTAGATTATCTAGTTAACAAGCATGTACTATACTGACATGCTGTTAAGGGATTGTTATGCGTTTGGATTTTTTTAAATAGACTTTCTCATTACAACAAAAATGTTAAGAAATATAAATATAGCTATTTGTTTTGCAGCATCTCCATTCTTTCAGCACTCACCACATTAGCTAGGAAATTATTGCAAAGTATATACTATTTAATTGCAAGGTGATAAGAGTCTTACTGGATTAGCTAGGCAAGAGGGATTGAGAAAGTTATATCTTGTGAATACAATGAATGGGGCCATTTTAAGATTAACATTTGCTGATTGCTAATTTGATGTACAATCACACCATCAGTCTTTAGTAAAGTGTTGTAATTACTAATCTATGTTAAACCACATTCTGAGCTATATAATGTGTGAAGACCTTCTTTAGGTGATGTCCTCAAGAAAACCTATGGACTGTTAGAAGATTATAGATTGAAAGTAGATGTTTTCTGTTCAAATGAAAATGTATTGGGATGTTTTAAACAGATGCAGCCTTTACATGTGAGGATCTGTTCTCACATAGGCATGCACCTCCTGCACCTGTCCCAGAAGGGGAAAAGAATTTTGGGGCAGCAGTTAGCAGGAATAATTGACAGGGCTTTAAAATAGATATGAGGGGGGAAGGGGAGATAAGGAGTGATAGTTTGGTAACCACAAAAGGGTCTGAGCATGGTCAGGGGGGTATTGCGGCTTGGCCCCCCATAAAAGTGGCAGGAAAATTAGCCCAGCTAAAGTGCATCTGCACAAATATGCACAGTATGGGCAACAAACAGGAAGAACTGGAGGCCATTGTACAGCAGGAAAACTACAATATAGTTGTCATCATGGAAGCATGGTGGGATGACTTACACAACTGGAGCGCTGCAATCAATGGCTACCAACTCTTCAGAAGGGATAGACAAGGAAGGAGAGGCGGTGCGTCGGCCCTCTATGTTAGAGACAGATATGAATGCCTAGAAGTTAATAATCGGAATGATAGTGTAAAGTGTATATGGGTCAGACTCAAGGGGAAGGCCAACAAGGCAGACATCATGGTGGGAGTTTATTAAAGACCCCCAAACCAGGACATAGAAGTCGATGAAACTTTCTATCAGGAACTGGAAGAGCTCTTGCAATCACTTGCCCTTGTTCTCATGGGGGACTTCCCAGACATCTGCTGGAAATATAACACAGCAGAGAAGGAACAGTCCCGGAGGTTCCTAGAGTGTGTGGAAGACAACTTCCTAACACAGCTTGTGAGGGAGCCAACTAGGGAAAGCACCCTACTGCACCTGCTGTTTGTTAACAGAGAAGGTCTTGTAGGGGATTCAAAGGTTCAAGGTTGGCTTGAGCAGAGTGATCATGAGATCACAGAGTTTTCAATTCTTGCAGAAGCAAGACGGGGAGCCAGCAGAACTGCCACCTTGGACTTCTGAAAGGCAGACTTTGGCCTAATTAGGAGCATGGTTGAGAGTGTCCACCGGGAGACAGTTCTGAAGGGCAAAGGTGTCCAGGAAGTTTGGGCATAGTTCAAGGAGGAAATTTCAAAAATGCAGGAGAAGGCCATCCCCAGGTCCCATAAAATGAGCCAATGGGAAAGACCGGTCTGGTTAAATAGAGGGCTTTGGCTGGACCTCAGGGAGAAAAGTCTATGATCTCTGGAAAAAGGGGTTGGTTAATTATGAGCAGTATCAAGGTGTAGTGGGAGGAAAATTAAAAGGGAGAAAGCCTAAGCAGAACTTAACTTGGCTACCACAATTAAAGATAAAAAAAAAGAGGTTTTTTTCAGTATATCAGTAAAAACAGTCAGGCTAGGGAAAATGTAGGCTCACTGATGAATGAAGTGGGTGCCTTGGTGGTGGAAGACATGGAGAAGGCAGAGCTGCTGAATGCCTTCTTTGCTTCCGTCTTCACTGCCAAAGCTGCCCCTCATGAATCGCAGACCGTGGAGACAAGGGGGAAGGTCTGGATAGAGGAAGACCTCTCTCTGTTGGGGAGGATTGTGTTAGAGACCACTTGGCCAAACTAGACATCCGTAAGTCTATGGGCCCTGATGGGATGCACCCGTGAGTGCTGAGAGAACTGGCAGATGTCATCACCGAGCCACTCTCCATCATTTATGAGAGGTCTTGGGGAACAGGAGAAGTGTCTGAGGGCTGGAGGAAGGCAAATATCACACCGGTCTACAAAAAGGGCAAGAAGGAGGACCCAAGGACATAGAGGCTAATTAGTCTCACCTCTGTCCTGGGGAAAATAATGGAACGAATTGTTCTGGATGTCATCTCCAAACACATTGAAGATAAAGAGGTTATTAGAAATGTTCAACATGGATTTACCAAAGGCAAATCATGCTTGACCAATCTGGTAGCCTTCTATGATGTTATAACTAGATGACTGGAAGAGGGGAGAGCAACAGATGTCATCTACCTTGACTTCAGCAAGGCTTTTGACACTGTCTCCCATAACATCCTCATGAGAAAATTAAGGAAATGCGGGCTAGATGAGGAGGCAGTGAGGTGATTTGAGTCCTGGCTGTGTGACAGAACTCAGAAGGTTCTAATTAATGGAACAGGGTCAAGTTGGAGGCCTGTAACCAGCGGTGTCCCTCAGGGGTCAATACTCGGACCAGTCTTGTTCAACATACTCATCAATGACCTGGACAAGGAGACAGAATGTGTCCTCAGCAAGTTTGCTGATGATACAAAACTGAGATGGCAGGCTGACACTCCAGAGGACTCTGCTGCCATCCAGCATGACCTAGACAGGCTGGAGAGCTGGCCAGAGAAGAACCTAATGAGATTCAAGAGCAAATGTAAGATCCTGCACCTGGGGAGGAAGAATCCCAGGCACCAATATAGGTTAGAGGTGGATCTTCTGGAAAGGACTACTGAGAAAAAGTATTTGGGAGTCCTGGTGGATGGCAGGCTCTCCATGAGCCAGCAATGTGCCCTGGTTGCCAAGAGGGCCAATGGAATCCTGGGCTGCATAGGGAGAAGTGTGCTCAGCAGGTCAAAATTGGTCATTGTTCCCCTCCACTCTGTACTGGTGAGGCCACAACTGGAATACTGTGTCCAGTTCTGGGCTCCCCGGTTTAAGAGGGACAGGGAACTACTGGAGAAAGTCCAGCATAGGGCAACCAAGATGATTAAGGGATTGGAGCACCTCCCTTTCAAGGAAAGGCTCAAAGAGCTGGGGCTCTTTACCCTCAAGAAGAGAAGGCTGAGGGGAGACCTTATTTATAAGTATCTAAAGGGTGGTTTGAAGGATGTTGGAGCTGGACTCTTTTCAGTGGTTTCCAGCAATAGGACAAGGGGCAACGGGCTCAAGCTGGAACATAGGAAGTTCCACTCAAATATGAAGAAGAACTTCTTTACAGTGAAGGTGACAGAGCACTGGAGCAGGCTGCCGAGAGAGGTTGTGGAATCCCCTTCTCTGGAGATTTTCAAGACCTGCCTCAATGCAGTCCTGAGTAATATGCTCTAGGCAATTCTGCTTAGCAGGGAAGTTGGATTAGAGGATCTCTAGAGGTCCCTTCCAACTCTGTCAAATCCGTGAATCTGTGAATCAGAAAATTTGTTGTGAATATTAATTAATTATGATTTTAACATTTCTGCTAGGTAGAGAGCAATTGACTTTAAAATATCAATGTAGTACATTAATATTACACTAAAACATTTTTACTTTCTCTCCATAATTCTCTAAACACCTTCAGTTTTTTTAGGATTTTATGTATATGTTAAAATGTGAATATATTTAAAACCAAAAGGTAACATAGAAGAAATGAGAAAACTTGAGCAATACTGAGTTGAAAAAAAAATCACGGTAAGATATAAAATAAAATGTGCTTTACAGTATATTTGCTGTCCTATATCCAAGAGCTTTTTTAAATAACATGTCAAAATTTGGTCATATATTTTTCATAAATTTCTCATCATAAGGAATAGAAGCAATGCATTAGAAACATGGATGTTTCTAGTAGACATTGTACCTAAATAAGAAAATCTGTCTGAAACTACATGCACCTTTTAGCATCTTATGAAACAGGTTTTGGAATATCAGAAGTTTGTTGAAAATTGAAATAATTTCCTATGATTTACAAAAGCTAAAGGAATACAATTCAATTTTTACAGTTTAATGGAAATTTATATAAAGTTGAAAATAACTATGTCAGAAGGGGTATTTTACTGTTTATGGGCATTTGGTGAAATGCTTTTTATTTAGCAATATTTTTTTCCAAAGTAACAGTCCATCAGTTTCTTGAATGTTTTCACAGTCCATTTTTCCAGACAATTTCTGATCTTCCCTCTGAAAGCTTTGGCATGTAGATGACCCTTTGGTAGTTGCAAATAGTTGCACTGAGCTGCCTGGTAACGAGTGAAAGGGACTGAAGACTTGATTGTATGACAAAAGACTATATAGTGTTAAAGCTGTCAAGAAAGCGAAGATGAAATTAATCTCTCTCTATATATATGATATAGTAGCTGAAGATGCAGGCTCTCTCTCTTTCTATATATATACTCTAGTATATACATAGACACACACACACAAAACTTCACTGTATGCTTCTGGTCCTTAAAGAAAAATGCAAAAATGACATTAAGCCAATACATAACCTGTGGATCTGGGTAGATAAATACAAAATATGAAAAAAGTAAACAAAAAAACCCAAACTTTCTGTAAGAAGTTCAGCTTGACAAAAACAGCATCCACATCTATTTTTGGTGTCTCTTTTGGTGTCATTTTTGATGTCTTGGTGTTCAACTTAGAGAATTTATGAATCATAGAATCTAAGCCCCACTAGACCAAGTATTATTATTTTTGTTCTGTGATGTTTACAAGCTAGCACCTTCTAAAGCAGATTCATTTTGGAGTCAGAACTAGTTAAAACACTCTCAAAAAGGGCCATCAAAACAACTAAAAAGAGGTAGAATGCATGACCAAGCTCACTCCTTGCATCTACTGTGGTTTAACCTGGTAGATGTACCCATGCCTAGTTATTTCTTACTTTTGTTAGTACACTGCTTTTATATCAGTAGGTTTACGGTCTTCCTCCATAGCCCACTGGTCACAAATCCCTAACCCACATTGCACTTCAGTCAATGACTGAGTTCACAGCATGAGATGCATGAGACAACGAAAGTGGGGTTTGCACTGGTTTGAGAAATCTGGGAGTTGCTTTTTCAGTGTAAGTTACTTGTTTTCAGGATGATCAGGGTCATTCTTTTTAGCTGTTTGTTCTTGGTATTCCATCAGTTCTGTAATTCTATATGGTATAATTCTATACTGGTATGTTTGCTATTCAGAAATTCTAATCTCACTTTATAAAACACAACTTCATGCGTGAGTAGCAGATAATGATGAGAGGTCCATAATCATAGAATCATAGAATCATAGAATCATCTGGGCCGGAAGGGACCTCCAAAGGCCATCTAGTCCGACCCCC
>JAOTQQ010000001.1:168580950-168616617 GCA_026546715.1 Gallinago undulata
TACCACCCGTCTAATTCCCTTTCACACTCCCTTATCGACCTTAGTCTATTTACTTCTTCCTTCAGTTCAGCCACCATAATATATACTTCTGATAATCCAGCAATGTGTTAATGCATATAATGCCATAAAAACTCCTTGGTAAAAGTCAAATTTTCTGATTTAAGCAGAATTTGAGTGGTTCCTCCTATGCAGAAGTCAAAATGGTTACATACTACGATACAAATGCATCATTAAATGTATGTTTCCATTCCAGACCTGCCATTGGGCAGTCACACTGACTTTTAGTAAATAACAACTGCTTGAAGAGTACAGTTAAGATTTTTCCCTATAACTACCAATAATTTTTATTACTTTTTAATTTGTGATAGCCAAAACAAAACCCCAAATAATCAAATAAAACAAACCATAAAGTATAAGGAAATTAAGAACCAGATACAAAGTGATAGAATCTGATTGGTAAGCATCTTTTTGAATCCATGTTGTCTTCTGCAATGCTAAGTATCAGTATCGGTTTTCCTGAGTGGAGCAGAAAGTTCTCAGAATAAGATCTTGAGAGAAATAAGGTGTGGCTCAGTCAATAATGCAATTAATGACCTAGATAATTTAGCCTTGTTTCTACATATGGGATAAATAAGATAACTATTTTATCTTAAGGACACATAATGAGATTTTTTATTTGTTTTACTCACTGTAAAGTTGGGAGATACAGAGTTATAAATTGTTCTTAAATTTTTCATTAGGACTAGTCTGTGCATTTGCTTTTGGTGAACCATCTTTATTTACTTCAGAAAGGATATTTATTTTAGTTATCAATTACTTATAAGTAAAACGATGGTAACTGAAACGATACAATATAACTGATGCAAAGTTCCAACATCAAGCTTACTTCTAAACAATTTCAAAGAATTTTCATTATATTTTGTGAACACTGACAAACTTTTTTTTTACTTTTTTTTTTAAATTTTTTTAACGTTTTCCTATCTTGCTCCCTAGCAATAGGGACAATTATGATAGAAATTGGTCAGTAGAAACAGAAGTAATATACTGTAGACAAATGTTTCTCATCAAATTACATTAGTACAAAACTCAATTGTAGTGGAACATCTTGAACAACGCCTGTATAAACACTTCCTGAAGCATGTCCTGGAGATCAATAAAATAGGTTGTCAGCTGGATAATCTTCCAGTAGAGGACTTGCCATTGAAAATTTCCTGATTCCAATTGCTAGGCTAGAACAGAAGTAAAGACCTCATGATAGATGGAGCTTGAATTGTATTTAGGCTGATGGTCTCTTTAAGAACAGGCCATACTACATTTTAAAACAAGCTATGTGGACAGCTATGTATTTCATTCACTAAACCTTCATCTTTAACTCTAGTGTACTAAATCATACTTCCAAGGAATAATAGAATAACAGAGCCAACATCCATCAGGTGTTCAAGACTAGGTTGGATGGGGCTTTGAGCAACCTGTTCTAGTGGGAGGTGTCCTTGCCCATGGCAGTGGGGTTGGAGCTCAATGATCTTCCAACTCTCTAACAGTTCTATGATTCTATGAAGATTTCCCCTTTTCTACTTCTTTATCAAGATGAAGTATAAGAGAACAAATTTTACTGTTAATTAGGAAACCTTCAAACCAGAATACGGCAGGGACATGATTTCTTAGAAACCCACAGAGTAAAAAGTTTTATCTATTCTCTTCCATCCATGTAAGCAATAGTATTTAATCATGTACTCTGTATGTTATTCCATTCAAGCAGCGTCTATGTATATTATATTAAGTATATATCACAGCTGTAAAATCTTAACTTTCATGCAATGCATTATGACTGTGGATACATACACCACCAATCAGTCATCATGAAGATGAAAAATATCAGTATTGAAGTCTAACACTCCTACTACTTCAGTAGTGCCATCTTGAATAATTTCATTGTCAGTACTTTGTAATGCCCTAGTATCTAGGGGTTCCTGTCAAGTATCACAATTTCAGCATTCTAAGAGCAGAATATAAAAACAGAATGAAAAACACATTAAAAAGAACAATAGTGTTTCTACTGAACTGAATTACATTGATATTATGTCAAATATCTGATAACATACAGCCCCCTTAAGAAATATGTTTTCAAATGTAACGTCATTGCACGCAACACTAAAATATTTTTGTAGGTAATGAATAAACTGAGAGCATTAAAAGTTCTTTTTTAGCTTAATGTTTGATACTGAGTAGTATAAATTTTAAGTGTTGGTAAAGATGTATCCAAGACTTTTGGATCAGTTTAAATTAGGAAACTTTTTCAAAGGTTATCTTCAATGAAACCCAGTGTAACTTTTTTGATGTGATTTGTTTTTTCTTATCTTTCCTTTACAGCAATATTGTGGCTTTGTATCAAAACTGGTAGGCAGCACGTGAAGTCATTTGAAAAATTCTATCAGCCATCATAGGAGTAAAGCTTATGAAATACACAAACATTGCTACAAATATGATCAACTATTTGTAATGCAGAAAAGTTTCACACATACATATACACTGTAGGTACATACAGATGTATTTACATCACACATACATTTAAAAGACAAAAGAAGGGAAGAGAAGGGAAGCAGCAGTTCTTAGATGAGAGAATCAAAACCACTGATCTTGTGAGTGTTCAGCTCTACCAGCCATGTTTACTGAGGTGGGAGGAAAAAACTTTAATATTAAATATAATCCTAAGGAACTGTATTTTTATTTTCTTGTAACATTTTGAGAAAGCATGTTCTTTTATGCCTAAATTTAGATGAATGCTAAAGCATACATTCCAATAATGTTCTTAAAACATGCATATTCAGCTGTAAACAAATGACCTGTTCCCCAACACACTTACCCACAAAATTAAAGGTTTTCATTTCAGCTGTACAACTTCTCCAGTTAGCCACATCAAATGCTGCAGAAAAATGTCTTGTAGATCAGTGATAGTGTGCACATAAGAAGGTATTCCACTGAGGATACTTTCTGATGCAGTGCATGAACAGTTCCTGTTCTTAAGCGCAAACGTGACATCCAAAGAATATTATATTTGTAGCACCTAAGTAAATGAGTAAGCTGAAAATTCATGATTTAAAAATTACTTTTAGCCTACATGCACATATTTATTGTAAATGAATTTTCTTTTAATTTTTATTTTTTTAACATGGGGAATAGAAAAAGATATATAGAAAGCAGCGCAGAGGTAACAAAAGGCAGTGTTTCCCATGCCTTCTATGCAGGTATAAAAACTTCCTTCTACTTGCAACATTATGCAATGACCACAATAATTTTCTTCCTTTGGTTGATGTTTTTTTTTGTGCAAGCAATTATTTCATGAGCACAGATGGAAATCAAAAGTTTGCCCAAAAAGCACAAGGAAGGTACAAAGACAAATCCTCACTGTCCTGTAAAACAGATGAGAAATGGAAAATAAAATAGTGTTAAGGAATATGAAAAAGAAAAGTTATAAATTTTGTCTTAATTTATCATAAGTACAATTTGAGTCCTGAAGTACTGATCATCTCTTATTTTGTTGACAAGTATTTCACTCATTGCAATAATCTAAGAATTCGGCATATTCTTAACCTATTTACACATTGTAGAACAATAAAATCAGTATCAAGTCCTTCTTAAAAAGTCAGGATTTCACCATTAAATTAATTTTACTTCTTTCAGAATTGCATATAACTGTACAGAAAAGACACAAACAGCATTTAAGTTTTTACTAGGAGCATTTATTCTAATTTCCCCAAACACCTATTATAAAAGGTGGGAAAGTCTGTAGCCTCCATGCCACATGCAGTGCTTCTAATCAAAAGAGTAGAAAACAACAAAATGAATGTGAAAATTTGAAGGTTATCCCAGCCAGTTCCAACTTCGGAAATTACAGTGGCAGATGCTTTGCCTATAATCTCTAGCATCATTTAAACACAGTTTTATTACTCATTTTGCTTCATTAAATGTAGCTTTTTTCAGGCAATATGATACATGACATTTTTCTTATCTAAATATAAATTTAAAAAACACTTTCCAAGCTGGAAACAATATATTTAATTCAAGAATTACAAAAATAGCAAGAAGTTCTTTGGGTACCTGGGCTGTTTTTCCTCTGAAGAGCTGCCTGTTCCAGTAATTACAAATAATTAGTCTGATCCCTCTGGGAATACCCTCGCTGTTGTGCTATGCTCTTTACCTTGATTATATCAATTTCTTAGGGGACATTTCTTTTAGAAAGAAAAGAACATTTAATTTGAAACATTTCCAGTGAACATGAGCAACTCCTACTAGTAATTTTATCAAGCACTGAGGAAGCAGAAATAATCAAAACCGCTAAGTAATTCCAATGATGCTTTTTAAGGGAATATTGATGCTGTGTGAATTTTAATAGTTATATAACCTGCTAGAATGGTGTCAAAAAAATTAGATGTTTAGAATGTGGTTTTAAACACATTTAAACCAGAGACACAATAAAAAACACATTGTACATATATGTCCTTTATCATTAAATATGTGTATACTCAAGCAGTTTAGTATACATTACACATAATATGTGTATGCCTCTAAAAGCGTATATACCATAAGAATAACATATGTATAATATAACATAGTATATGCTTACATCATTTTGTATAGCTACAGAAGAGCATTTTTATGTTCTCATGTGAGAATTTATGTGTTCTTTAACAGTTAGTACCATTAATTGGAAACAGTCTGATGCTGTGTAGGAATATATTTTTATGTCGTCCACTGGGATAACATGTGTTTTCTTTTCGCTTTTATATTAATAGCCATAAAATTTAATGTTGACATTTATAACCTAAATGGTTGCGAATATTCATAAAAACATAACATCTCAAAGTTTAAAAAGGGAACTATAAAATAAAAATTTACTCTCTCCTTGTGGATTTAGCTTGCAAACACTAATGCAGTAGTTACAAATCAGCTATTAGAAAAACAAATGTAAAAATTATTATACGTTTCCAATAAGTAAGGAATGTTGTCTCTTGTTTGTAAGGCTTGGGTAATGGTCATGAGATTTTCAGAGCACACCTAAGACTTAAATAAAGGGGAAAACATTTGTATTCCAGAATACATAAATATATATGGTTTGGCTGTATTTTTTTTTTTTGAAATTTTAATTATTCCATTTTATAAAATGTAGAAGAAAGTAAACACAAGTATTGATTGATTTGGAAAATAAACTATTTTCTCCACAACATATTCAGGACTCTAACTCTAGAAGACTTGCCAGAAGGCCTAGCTTTCAAATCAGATTGGGCCTAATAACTAGGTTTGAAGATAAATTCAAGTGTTACTGACCTGTATGCAGATGTGCTCTGTCACTACTGAGATGTGTGCTATGATGCCCTTAGCAATGATTTCTTTACTGACACCAAAGTAAAGTTCAAATCTTTCATCGTTACTTTTATGTGTGTATAGTCATTTTTCTACTACTGTTTGGAGAAGAATTGAGTAGAACTGAATATATTAATCACAGTAAATATGATAAGTAATAAAAACATTCTTGTTCGGGACTTTTTCTCCTGTCTTTTGGTATAGATCAAGGATAGACCATTATTTCCATGGGGATGTTTTCCTTTATGATGAGATCATTTAACATTTAACAACATCATTGTTGTATATTCATTCAAAGTTTCTTGAGTTTAGTAGTGCAAGCTGTTTTTCAGAAATGACTTTGCCTGACAGTTCACAGAATGGACATATATTAAAGGACATAAAAGCTTCCTAACACAACAGCATGGAGGATTGCATCTTTCCCAATATTTTAGAAATGCTGTTTGCTTCCAGAAAAATCATAGAATCATAGAATCATATGGTGTTAGAAGGGATCTCTGGAGATCATCTAGTCCAACACCCCCCCCCCCCTCGCCGGAGCGGGTCTACCTAGATCACATTGCACAGGAACTTGAACACACAAATTCATACACCTTCAGTTCAAAGATTTTCTTTCCAGAATGATGACTTTCTCAGTGTGAAAATTCCTCTAAGGAATTTTTGGGTGGGTGTTTTCTCTCTACGGCTGACTTTAATGTCTTTTATGTTCATAGTAGCAGTATAACATCATAATAGAATAGGCTGTGAATCCCTATTGTGCATAATTCCAACATTATAATTTCAGTAGACACATTATGTTTGGCATTTGAATGATGGTTATTGCTAGACTGTGGAAAAACTGAAATGAAAGAGTAATAGAGGCAGCCTTTTTGGAAACTATATTATTCAGTCAAGTTTGAGTTACAAGTTTTTTTACATTCTCTAGTTCTTCAGCTTACTCCAGACTTGGCAGTTTTTATTTCCGTTGTTCGTGACAGAAATAGAAACAAACTCAAGCTTTTATTTATTCACACTTATTAGTATATCAACATTTTTTTTGTTTCCTTCTCTCCATCAGAAAATTGCCTTTTCTTGAAGTTCTACTTCTAGGTCCTTTTGTTGGGATATTTTCTTCTTTTTCTTAATGAAAATCTTTAAATTGTCAACTTCATTCTTAATATGTAAAAGAAACATTATAGTCTTGAAAACCTGAAAATCACAGTGTCAGTACATAAACATTTTACAGACTCTGGAACGTTCATGTTCCATGGGGAAGCCAAATAAGGCCAGTCTTCAGTTCTAGCTAGACATAGCAATGAAAACTTTTCCCAAACAGTTTAAAAGAATCTAAAGAGTCTGAAAAATATTTATCTACAATAATACAAAAAAAAAGTAGATTGGGAAATATAGTTCTGTATTCATTAAAAAAGTGGAGATGAAACTTCATTTACATATTAACTTTCATATATGTGGAAGTGCAGGTTATAGGGAAAGATGTGTGTTCAGAATGGATATTAGGGTAATAGTTCTGCTCGTCCTATTCTTTCTGGGACTGTGAATTCAAACTTTCTGAACTCGATTTATTTGACTGTGAAAGTTCTAGAGCATCAGGAAACTGTGTAGAAAGTTCACATTGCTATCTTATTCTCTACCTGTGTCTTTAAGAGGAAAATTATTTTAATATCTAAGGATTCAAATTTGTGTAAGTCTCTAAACTACTTTTCACAAAAAATGTGTTATCCCATGCAAGAGCTAAATTTTATATACACATCTTTAAGGGAGAGTTTAGGGATGCTGCTAGCTGATTCAGCATGCTAACTGCTGTGGATCCCAACAGAGATATCTTGCTTGGCTTTATAAATTCCTTTCCTGCAGATAAGTGAACAATTCAGACATTAAGTAATGACTGACTAATTACTTACAACCCTTGCCTCTCTATTTTTTTGAGATGAGAGTTGATCCTTGGAGCTAGATCATAGTAATTTTACTGTAAATCCTACCTGCTGCTAAAATTGTTCTGTCCACATTCTCTTACCCTGACCGGTCATATACAACTAAAGATGTTGATGGATGCTTGTTTAATGTTTCCTATGTCCAGTGTAATTCCTTGCTTCTGTTCATCCTTAAGAAATAACCTTCCTTTATTCCTAAGTATTTACTTGCTTTTGGTTTTGTTGAGTTGTTGGGAAGAGGACATACTCAAACCCATTAACTTTATTAATATTGTGGGATATACTTAATTGTCTCAGGACTGTTCAAAGCTATCCACTGACAACCATTGAACTTTCTTGAAATACGTAAGTTGCTAATGAATAGTATGCAGAACTTACATTTCCCCTCAGTTCCTCCTGCTGTTTTCCTTACCATATGCCTCCTACAAGACAGTGATGGAACTGGGTAAAAAAAAAATTAGCAGGATATTACCTTTGAGTCTACTTGTTACCACTCATAGAATATAAAGCAGCTTAAAAGATAATATGAGCCAAGTCCATGCAGATACTTTTTTTCAGTGGGGCATAAGCTTCTAACCACTTCTGTGGATCTGAGCTTTGGACCCTACATTTGTAGGAACTCATTTTATTACACTGACTTTTTTGTGGCTTAACCATAGTGGCCTGTTCAAGGAACAGTCTGTACCATGAAACAGCTGTATCCTGATTTACTAAAATCTAATTCATTCACAAAGCTGGGATATCGGAAAAGAACATCTGATTGGAGTAAGGAATTGGAATTCACCCTTCTTTGTCAACAGGAAAAAAAACAAAATAACAAACAAACAAACAAAAGCCAGAAAACTATTTTTATTTTTTCAGTAATTTATTAATAAAATGTTCCAACAGAAGACACTGCAGAAGTGCAACCTTTTGGTTTTAGTTCAAAGAACTTCCACAATAAATGTTTTCTGTCATTTATCTTTATAGGTCCCTGCACTTTCACTGTAAGTTATCATGTGCTATGATAACAAAATGGAATTATGTGTTCAAAACAACAGATGAAAAGATTATACCAGTAAATTTTTTAAGAAGTCATTGGATTGGCTTTTAATAATAATTCATATAACTTACTATATAGTTCAGCTGTTTTGTAATTTAAATATTGGATTGTTTCTTATTCTCACTTGGCATTTTTATTAATCTGTATTAGAATGCACATTCATTAATTACACAGAAAATATGTATTTTTTAAGTAATAGCAAGACAAGAAACACAAATTTGGCAATGTTATTTAGTGTAAATTTTTCTGGTTTACTTGACATGGTTACTATTTTTGGCTATCTAAGAAAAAATAATTACGTTTAAATACCTTACAGCTGGGAAGCGTAGATTGTCTTTTGCTAGATTATCAATACTTTTTCTTCTTGCATGAAGAATGGCTACGGATTCTAAATAGTCCCTAAGCCCATTAGACCTTTTGATCATAGTCACCACTGCTTGCCTTCTGCTTTGTCATATTTCTTGTCCAATCTTTTGGTCTTTGGCTGTAAAATTATTGAATAGATGTCCCGGTTTGATGTAAAACCGAACCAATTTTGTGTTCTGTAATTTTGCATTTTAGTTAGGCCTCCTCTAACTCTCTGAAATTAACAGCATATTGTGGAGAAAACTGCTCATTCTCAGAATGATAAGACCAATTTTTGTGCTAAATGCCAAGGACGGGTATGCAGAGAGGCCCTTGCTTATACTTATTGCTATAACAACCAAGGTCAGCCAATTTTCGTTATTTGCCCCTTAGAGGGTCAGAAATGGAAAAGCATAGAGGGGTCACACCTGTGGGGAGGAAGGGACAGGACAGGTGACTGAAACCTGACCAACTGTTGGATTCCACCCCATCTGCCCCTGCTCAGCATAAAAGATGAGGGATCACAGGGTCAACTTCTCTTCCTGCAATGGCCGACATCCAAAGAGGATCCTGTCTGTTCGTCTGCCTTTGATCCTGATCCATGTGTTCCTGACTCCAGAGCTGGAACCCAGTTCCCATCTGTTGCTGAGTCCTGGGACTTCTCCAGTGCCTGCCGGTGACAGGACTGTCATCCTGGGAGCTTGATACAGTTTTGTATATATTGTATCTATTTCATTATTATCTTCTTTTTTATTTTAATATTAATTCTTTATTAAAGTAGTTTAGTTCATTCTAAACTTCTGTATCTCCTTACCTCTTCCTCTCCTCTTTCTTGGTGGGGGGAGGGAGGGAAGGGCCATCTGTCGGTCCGGTTGTGGTGATTTCAGCTGAAACCACAGCATAGATGTACATCAAGTGGTACCATTGTATTCTGATTGGTTAGCAGTTTCAGAGGCTACCCTAACACCTTACAGAATTGATAGGCTCAAATAACGAAAAGTGTCTGTAAAGGTATGTAAAATGTGAGAGCATCTGCTTCATTAAATTTATCAAACCAAAGTCCATTTCAGTTCAAAGGCAATAAAAAGAGACAGAGAAAAATATAAAAAGAACATAGAGACCAAAACCTGATAAGTAAGACAATAACAAGGAGTAAAATTCTTCAGCCACTGATTCATGGGTCATTTAGAAACTATAAACACAGATTAGGAGAGAGACAGACTTGACTTTGTAAGTGATAAGACTGGGGACACAAGCTGAACATAAGCATTATGAATATTTGAGGTGAACCTACCAGTCCAGAGGTGGGCCAAAAAGACAGGCTGGAGCACCTCTCCTATGAAGACAGGCTGAGATAGTTGAGGTTTTTCAGCCTGGAGAAGAGAAGGCTCTGGCAAGATCTCATAGCAGCCTTCCAGCACTTAAAGGGAACTACAAGAAAGCTGGAGACAACAGCTTTTACAAGTTCATGTAGTGATAATACATGGGGTAATGGACAGAGTGCACCCTCGGCAAGTTTGCTGCTGACACAAAACTGTGAGGAGTGACTGACACACCAGGAGGCTGTGACGCTATTCAGCGAGAGCTGGACAGGTTAGAGAGTTGGGAGGTGAGTAACCTAATGAAGTTCAACAAGGGCAAATGTAGGGTCCTGCACCTGGGGAGGAATAATGCCATGCACCAGTATAGGTTAGGGGCTTACCTGCTGGAAAGCAGCTCTGCAGAGAGGGACATGGGAAACCTGGTGGACAAGTTGACTATGAGGGAGCAATGTGCTCTTGTGGCCAAGAAGGCCAATGGTATCCTGGGCTGCATCAAAAGAAGCATGGCCAGCAAGATGAGGGGGGCGATTCCTGCACCCCCCACTCTGCTATCATGTGACCTCACCTGAAATACTGTGTCCAGCTCTGGAGCCCTCAGCCCAGGAAAGACATAGGTCTGTTGTAGTGAGTCTAGAGGAGGGCCAGAAAAATGATCAGAGAGCTGGAACACCTGTCCTGTGACTACAGGCTGACAGAGTTGGGATTGTTCGGCCTGGAGAAGAGAAGGTTCCGTGGAGACCTTATTGTGGCCTTCAGTGCCTTCCTTATAAGGAGGCTTATAAGAAAAATAAGAAAAATGGGGACAAAATTTTTAGTAGGACCTGTTACAATAGGACAAGGGGTAATGGTTTTAAGCTAAAAGAGGGTAAATTTGGACTACACACAGGGAAGAGTTTTTTTACAATGAGGGTGCTGAAACACTGGAACAGAGAGGTGGTAGATGTTCCATCCTTGGAAACATTTGTGTTCAGTTTGGATGGGGCTCTGAGCAACCTTATCTTTATCAATGATCTGGATGAAGGGATCAAGCGTTCCTTCAATAAGTTTGCAGATGACACCAAGTTGAGTGAGAGTGTTGATCTGCTTAAGGCCAGAAAGGATCTATGGGTGGATCTGGACAGGCTGGATTGATGGGCCAAAGACAATGGTATAAGGTTCAACAAGGTCAAGTGCTGGGTCCTACACTTGGGTCACAACAACCCCAGGCAGCGCTACATGCTTGGGGAAGAGTGGCTGGAAATTTTTCTGCCCAGCAGAAAAGGACCTGGAGGTATTGGTTGACAGCCATCTAAATATGAGGCAGCAGTGTGCACAGGTGGCCAAGAATGCCAATAGCATCCTGGCATGTATCAGAAATAGTGTGGCCAGCAGGACTAGGGAAGTGATTGTCCCCCTGTACTCAATACTGGTGAGGCCACACCTTGAATACGGTGTACAGTTTTGGGCCTCTTACTACAAAAAAGACATTGAGGAATTAGACCTTGTCCAAAGAAGGACAACAAAGCTGGTGAGGGGTCTAGAGCACAAGTCTTATGAGGAGCAACTGAAGGAGCTGGGGCTGTTTAGTCTGGAAAGTGCAGGCTCAGATGAGACTTTGTTGCTCTCTACAGCTACCTGAAAGGAGGTTGTAGCGAGGTGATGTCGGTCTCTTCTCCCAAGTAACAAGTGATAGGATGAGAGGAAACAGCCTCAAGTTGCACCAAGGGAGATTTAGATTGGATATTAGGAAAAAAATTCTTCACTAAAAGGGTTGTTAAGAATTGGAACAGGCTGCCCAGGGAAGTGGTTTACCTACAATCCCTGGAGGTATTTTATTGACATGTAAATGTGGTGCTTAGGAACATGGTTTAGTGATGCATTTGGCAGTAAGGAAATGGTTGGTCTCAATGATCTTAAGGGTCTTTTCTCACCCAAATGATGCTATAATTCTATGAATAGTGAGTCCCTGTCTGAGGAACAAGGACTGCTGGGAAAGGACCTCTGTATCTGACAATGTTCTGTTATAAATACTACTCTGAAATATGACAACACTAGTATTCAGAATAGGTAAACAATCTAAAGGAAACAGCTTCAAGAAAAACAGTTGAAAATACATCTACCAGTCCATGCAGTGGAGAGGACTAGGAACAATTCAGACTGAACCTTTATTACTAACCCTCATTGCCTGGGAGATAAAAGTGCTAGATAAGAAATTTTTATCCTTCTGAAAGGACTTAATTTTCCAGAGTACTTATCATATATCTGAGCAGATAATGAATTATCAGTGTAATCAAGAAAATTAAATTAAATGCCTATTGAGGAGAATCAAAGAATAAATCTGGTTTTCAAAGTAAGAGCTAATACTTCCTTCCCTTTTCTTTGTCAAGAAAAAAATGATCAAATCTAAGACTTAAATATATTTAAAGCAAGTAAACTCCTCTACCATCACTTCTGTGATGTTAATGAATGAATTGGAATATAATAGAGTTCTCTGAGGGGAAAAAAAAGCACAACTTTTTTTACATTTTTTTTACAAGGCCTATGCGATTTACATATCTCCCTTCAATGTATATAATATTCTTCTTTTAGACGGTAGAGATAAATTTATTTCACTATCCAACAAAAAAACAAACCAACCTTAACTAACCTTAACTAATCAGTTTTTCCTGACATTTCAGAAATATATGGAATAATTCTTAATATTAGGTTGTATTACATATGAAGAACACTCTTTGTATATAGATATTAAAGATATCTAATTAGTAATTGCTCTGAAAAAAAAAGACGTAAGTCCAAATTTGTTAGATCCTTTTTCTCAAAATAGATCTCTGCATTTAATGATAATTCATCTGTCCCTGAATAAAAACATTGATTCTCAACATTTATGCAGTGCAAGGAATTTAAAACAAGTAAGTTCTTATCACTGGTATCTTATTAGGATGTTAAAGTAACAGCATCAGGGAGAGATGTCTCTATGGCGGACAGCAACTCATCACACTCAGCTGGGAAGTCAGTGCAACATACAGAACACTCCTGGCACATGGCATGGGACATGGGGACATGGGACAGGAGTTAAAAGGATGGAGATGGGAAGAAGGGATAACTGGAGTTGAATTAATGTTCTGATTAAAGCCTACCCTTTAAAGGTGCCGTTTTCCCACTGACTAGCACTGTAAGTCTTCCTTTTTCCTTCTTTTTTCCTTCATTTCCGCCCCTCTCCACTCCCCCCCACCCCCCCCAGAAGTACTCTTCTATGTAAATTTATATGACCTTCTATGAATATATATTCTGGTACAATTCAATTTTATGAGCATTTGGAGGCAATGAAGACAAAAGTAATCCAATAAATTGAAACACACAGGGCATTTCAGAGAATATTCATTAATATTTATATGTTTATTTGTAGCACTTATTTTTGTGCTGACACCTGTTTCAGTTTAACTAAACACTTTACTGGCAATATCTGTTTGAAAACACAGAAAATATTCAATCTTATCTTCTTTAAAATAATAATCTATACAGCGAGCCTGGAATTTTGTATGTCCCTCATACTCTTTCATCTTGAAAAGTAATGATACTTTTGGTTCTTTACATGGTTGCTGGAATTATTTCTTGTGCTCTGAACACTTCAAAAAGTACTTTGCATAACAGCCAACAAATAGTCACGTTTGTCAAGCAAATTTGGAGAAAGTCTTTGTTATAGTCCTTGCAAATAGGATGATTAATTAATTTTTTTCTGCTTCATATTACTGTAGAGGATATTAACACTTAAAACCTGTGTCTATTGTTTGAAGAGTAATGTTTTAGTAACTTTTTTAAAGAATATTACTCCTCTCCTTGTTGTTTTTTTTGTCTAGATTTTTGGTTTCTTTTATTAATCTGATTTTGATTTTATATTTACAGGCCTTTATTAAGTACCTGCAATTATATGTCTCTATAAGCACTGTGTTAAGGAAAAGGAGTGAGGTACCCCAAAGGAATGAGCCATTTCTCCCTTGAATTATGCAGGTTAGATTGTTTTGTATTAGAGAAAAAATCCAGAGATTGGACCTTTTGTTTCTTTTCCTCTTTTACAAGGAAAACAGGATCCTTGTGATTAATTAAGCCTATTTTGTCAGAAACTTCCTTTACATCAATGAAACAGACCAGATCTAATCAAAATAACACTGCCACAGTTATTTTCTTACTGCCCTATTTTGTAAAAAACTGCTTTAGGACTGCTTCAATCTCTGGAGTTGTTTCAAATGGAACAATCCAAACTTGTATGAAACAAAATGTTATTGGAAATGTTTGTTGTATTTCTGCCAGTTCACTAAATTTATACTTTTTTTTTTTTTTTTAAATCTATTCCTACCCAGCTGGGTATTTAAACATATGTTTACTTCAAATGTGTAGGTAACTTTCACATAAATGTGTTCAGCTAATCTATTGAATTATACATATTTTTACAAGTTTGACTGTAACATTTTCCCACTTTTTCCCAGGTTTAATACCTTTAAAAAAAATCTAGTTCAATTTCTCTATGCCATCGTTCAGAAAGTTTCACCCAAGTGCCCTAGAATAAACACACAGTATTTAGTTACTAGAATAGTCTTTCTTTTATGAGAGAAGTAAACTTTGTGCCACAGGAAGGGAGCATAAGAAACCTAAATATCTTTATTTGGTTTCAGTGTTGGAGGCTTTCATAAAGGCAAGAAATTCTAATTATGCAAGACCTTCCTGGATTATGCCTAAATTATCCTTTCAGGTAAATAATGCTTCCATATGGAAAAGGATGAACACTTTGAGAAAATTCCCTTTTGAGTTGCATCTGAAGAAAAAGTATTTTCCCAATGCAAAATATATGTGTCCATCAGAGCTTGAGCTGGTGAGCAAGATAGGGTAACCAGTGTCTGTGTACTGCTAAGGAAATGGGTCTGCTTCTCTCGTGTCTCCCATTATATAACCTACACTTGATGTTCAGAGGGAAGAGCTGAAAAAATTGTCAATCTTCACCTCTGAAGGGAGAATACAGGATAGGATAAAATCTTCTTGAAACATATTACTACTAATTTGCTTGTAGTCATTCTCTTGCCCAGATCTGCAAAAATTAAGGACAACACTTAATATCTTGATCTGCTCAAAGGTAAATAAGATACCTAGGAACAACCGTCTTACACCATCACAAATTTCATTGCCAGAAAGAACCATCCTCAACACAAACCTCTGGTGCTTCCTTTTCAAGTTCATACAGTGAAGAAAGTTTATCTGAAAGACTTGATTAAAGCATTCTACTTTTAAAGACAGGTAAACTAATTTTAAAGACTGCAAGCACTGGTTAGTCCATTGCCTCCCATGGAAGTATTCCAGTGTTTAATTACCATCACAGCTAGGAAAATGCACCTTATTTCAAGGTTGATTTTTTCTGATTCCAGCTTCCAGTTATTGACTCTTCTACATTTGCTTATGTCAGTAATGCTCTACCACACTGGTATCACATCATTTTTCTATGTATGCCTATGAAGACTAAGCAATTCTCAACACGCTTCTTGGAAAAAGGAGTATTTGAAGTATGTACGCTCCATATTGTAAAGCTTATATCCTGCTTTGAATGTTTTACTTTAATTAATGTGAACCCTTACACCACAAAATACTTTCTGCCATTTCCATGTTCTTGTTACTGTTAGCCTTGATATTGCATATAAATATTAAGAATTAAAATAATTAATAAATAATAATTAAAAATTAAAATAACAGCAATGATCCATAAGGGAATTCTATGATTGGAAGCATTTAATGAACAAGAAGACTCCTCCCTGCCTGTTTTGAACTGTGTACTCGGAAGTAACCTGAATGAATCTGGCACAGATCCTTCTGTCTCTGCTAGGATATATTGTAACGCTAACATAAAAACATTTGATGTATGATGGCAATTTTTACTTTATAGTCTACAAAAGACAATTAGCTTTAATATTACTAATCAATGCTTCTTTGGATTAAGTACTTTCAATAATCTCTGTCTCAGACTTCAACAGATAACATAAATAAAGAACAAAAAAGAAAACTTTATTTAATATATTATTTCATATTTCCTTTCTCTCTTTTGGGGACTCTTTTTGGTGACTTCTTATTTCTTCATTACATATATTCATTGACGCTTTAGGAAATATTGAGATGTCTCAAATGGAGATTTAGGAAATGGATATTTATTCTAAACTTTTGTCACTGATACTCAATAGTTTTCAAGTTCAAAAGTGTCAAAAGTGACACTTTTGTTCCCTCACAGAGTGACACATTCAGAAGGTAAGATTTCTTCATAAAAATATGGTACAGAAAAAGTCCTGGTTCGAAAGTGGTAGTTCTTTCCCATCTGAGTTCTGTTACAAGTAATAAGCTTACAAGAGATTACATATCCATTACATAGCAAGAGTTAGTTTCCTTAATTCCAATCTGTAGTTACAGTAGGGAGCAAAAGTTCAGGGTTTTGTCCTTTCAAGAATAAAATCAAACCTCTAAACATATTTAAAACTATTGAAGTTCAATCTAATTTTACACAATTGCAACTTTCCATAGAAAGCGCAAAGGAATCTTTTAGTTTTTTCTTTCTTTCTTTCTAAAGTCAAGTCTTTTTTTACCAAGACAATATTTTTTTTTTCTTATGGTTTCAACCTCACAGAAGAAAAAGCTATTTTTCCACACTTTTAAATATGTTGATGCTTACAACTTAGATAAGACAGACTTTTAAGGGATTTATTTCTGAATTAAGAGCTCTACCTTTGAGTTATAATAAAAGAGCGGCTGGAAAGCTGCTCAGCAGAAAAGGACCTGGGGGTGTTGGTGGACAGCCAGTTTAACATGAGCCAGCAGTGTGCCCAGGTGGCCAAGAAGGCCAACGGTATCCTGTCCTTGTATCAGGAATAGCGTGGCCAGCAGGAGTAGGGAAGTCATTGTGCCTCTGTACTCAGCACTGGTGAGGCCTCACCTTGAATACTGTGTTCAGTTCTGGGCCCCTCACTACAAGAAGGACATGGAGTTGCTGGAGCGTGTCCAGAGGAGAGCCACCAAGATGGAGAACAAGTCCTATGAGGAGAGGCTGAGGGAACTGGGCATGTTTAGTTTGGAGAAGTGGAGGCTGAGGGGGGACCTCGTTGCCCTCTACAACTACCTGAAAGGAGGTTGTAGAGAGGTGGGTGCTGGCGTATTCTCTCAAGGGAATAATGACAGGACTAGAGGAAATAGTCTAAAGTTACAGCAGGGGAGGTTTAGATTAGATATTAGGAAGAATTACTTTACTGAGAGAGTAGTCAGGCACTGGAGCATCCTGTCCAGGGAGGTGGTGGAGTTACCATCCCTGGAGATATTTAAGAAATGTGTAGATTTGGTACTTCAGGGCATGCTCTAATGCCCGAGATTGTTGGGTTTTTTCTATCTGTGGGTGGGCGTGGGTGTGTGTGTGTGTTGTTTTGTGGTGGTGTGGGTTTTTTTTGGTTTTGTTTTTGTTTTGTTGTTTGGGTTTTTTTTTGTGGTTGGACTCGATGATCTCAAAGGTCTCTTCCAACCATGAATATTGTGTGATTCTGTGATTCAGTGAATATAAGTTGTCAATAAGTATGCATAACCTTGTACTTTAAATGAAAAGTGTTTGAATATTGGAGCCTGTGGATCATTTCTTTTTCTTTTTTAACTTTAAAAATAAGTTAATTTAGAACAAGAGGCAGTTTTGCATTTTTTCTCTATTCAAGGCCACATACAGAGGAACAGATCCTCTTCGGTATAAATTAACACAGGTTCTTGAAGTCATTCTTCTCATAATGTGCAGTAGAAAATACTTTCTATTATACACATCACTTAAAAGAATTTTTCAATGTAAAAATTAAAGAACACTTCAAAAGGATATATTTGTAATGTCTGTACAAAGATGCTTTTGAAAACATTGTTTATGCATATTACAAATGTATCTTTGTGATTAAATATCTTTGAGGTATTTTATTGCCAATATAAAAGTATATTGATCAAAGGATTTCAGTCATAGGTTAAGCTGGAGCTGCTTAGATGTATTTGCATGCACAGATAGTGTCCAGGGACATTTTTAATGTTTTCTTATAAAAGACAACACCATAATCAGTAAAATATTGAGCTCTTGAAAGACTCACAATGAAAAGAAATGCTAAATTATATAGTAAACTTTGTCATTATGCCTCCACATTGTGTATGGCTACTGAGATGAAAAGAATAATTGAACTTGGATATGATACAAGCTGCAGTTCATAGGCATAGGAGATAAAGTAAGTGTGGTTTCAACCTTAACTGCAGTCTCACTGCTTTTATGAATTTAAGCCTGACCATTAATGCACTTTTTGTGATTTAATTTCTTCCACAATCATACTTAATTGCTTACCATGTCGTATAATGTTCAATAAAGCAAAGCAATGAAGCAAAAAATAGCAGGACCTCTTACAATGGCTAAAATTAAACTCTTATTAAGACAAGAATGAATAATGCCTCAGTGCTAATTACCATAGTATAGGCAGAGCCTATAAACAGTGAGAAACCTCATTAAGCTCTATTAAAATTTGCACTTAGAATATATGTGGTCAGATAGATGAATAAAAATGTGTTGTTATAGTAATCCCTACTATCAACCCTTGCTTCTCAGCAGGAGAATTCCCAGGTTTTGGTTACTGAATAATATGCAATGAATGAAGTTTCCTATTCAAGCTTCATAGAGTAACAGACATTCTATATATAAAATTCAAGAAAAATAAAATATGTTTTGATGTTCATATAGCTTTAAGGAAAAAAAGCTAGTAAAAATAATGTTTGCAACTTTGAAAAAAAAATCAATGAATAAAAAGGAAATATTTAGCAGCATTTTAAGAGTGTTCCAACAGAAATTAGGGGATTTGTTTATTCTTTGGTCAAGTTATTTCTCTATTCTCATCTCTAAAAGTAAACTTCTAAAACTCACATTGCTCTGTCAGTCACTGCAAACTACATCCATAGGTCAAAATTATTACACAAAAAATAGATGTTCATCAATATTATTATCATTCTTTTAATTAGTATCCTGGTGACTCAGTTTCCCAGAGTGAATTAGGCATATTCTAGAATTATTATGATTGCTTTTATTAATAATATATTATGGTGCATTAAACAACCATTTCCTCATTTAGTAAATGTGGTAAGGTCCTGAGAAAAAAGGCCAATGGTCAAAGGAGACGGACATGTCCTCTGGTAAATGTAAATGAGAATACTGATTGCAATAAAATGAGGTAGTAAATCAAGTACATATGTCCCCATCTTGCAAAGTCATGAGCATATATTTAATTTGAAATGGAATAATCAATAACTCCACTGACTTTAGCAAATTTAGATAACGATCTCTTTCCGTACACTTTTCCCACTCTTCTAAGGGCAGGCAAAGCAGCTGACACCACTTTGTTGAACTGATTCTACATTTTGTGGACGATGATAGGAGTGACTTCCTTGTCTTTGAGACAACATATCCAAATCCTTTAACAATGTTGTAAAGTTTGTAGAAGAAGTCAGTGCTGGTCTGAGTTCTGGTAGTGATTTTGCAGGGATTGGCTTCCTACCAACTCTTAGAAACATTTTTTCAAAACTGCATTAAAGGTTTTGATGACTGGATCAGTCTGGATATACCTGCTGGGACACACCTCAGCTCTCAGCTGATCTCTGCGCTTTACATTTATTTCTACAGTGTGTGAACCTACAAAGGCTGGAGCGAACTTGGACCTTGCCTTGGTTAGGGTGCAGATATGACATGAACATGAATATAGGAATTAGCTAAATAGTCAAGACATTTAACGGCCATTCTTTGTGTGTCAATACTGCTAAATAATGCTGAGTCCTGGGTGTATTTTAGCTTTACATTCAATTCAGCCTGATCTAAACAGTATTTTAAACATAATTAGTACCATATTTTTATATATTATATTATTTTTGAATGCTTTGCCTCTGGCTAAAGAGTATCTTACTCTTCTGAGCAAGTAAGGAATGACTACCACAAGCTTTGGGCTCGGTGTTCATTCAAAGGAGATCAAAGTCTGAGTACAAGGTATAGCTTTGCTATATTAACATTTGTATTGGGTTTGCGTGGCAAAGTCTTCTTAGTGAGGGGGCAACAGGGGTGGTTTCTGTAAGAAGCTATTAGAAGCCTACCAGCTGGCTCCAAGATGGATCTGACGCTGGCCAATCAGTAAGGGTGGTAGTACCTCTGTATTTAATGAGGGGGGGAAATTGCTACACAACAGCAGGAGGAGATAAGTGAGGATATGTGAGATAAATGCTCTGCAGACACCAAGGTCAATAGAGAAGGAGTGGGAAGAGGTGCTCTAGGGGCCAGAGCAGAGATTCCCCTGCAGCCCATGGTGAAGCCTATGGTGAGACAGGCTGTCCCCCTGCAGCCCATGAAGGTTAATGGTGAAGCAGATCACCAGCAGCCAGTGCAGGACCCGACTCCAGAGCAGGTAGGTGCCCAAAGGAGGCTGTGATCACATGGGAAGCCAATGCTTCCATGCCTTTTCAATTTCCCCACTCTTTGCCAGTGTAGAGGGTCAACTTACTCAAGTTTCTGCAATAGAGTTCTGGGCAGATGAGCAACAGCGCAATGAAAAATTAAGATTGAATTTCATGAGAAAGTCCTGAGCAGGTGCCTATATTGTAACACTTTTACTATTCATTTTTATTTAGTGAACAGTATTTTTAATTCTTCATTTAAATAACTAGGAAATTGATACAAATGTTCTCAGTTTTATTGTAGATTGTTAATTCCTGCACCTCACTCTCTGGAAACAGAATCACAGAATTGTAGGGGATGGAAAGGACCTTCAGATTCCAACTTCCCTGCCAAAGCAGGCTCACCTTGAGCAGGCTGTACAGGAACATATCCAGATAGGTTTTGGATATCTCCAGAGAAGGAGACTCCGTAATCTCTCTGGGCAGCCTGTTCCAGAGCTCAGTTACCCTCAAAGTAAAGAAGTTTTGCCTCATGTGGGATGAAATTTTCTGTGTTCTAGCTTGTGTCCATTGCCCCTTGTCCTGTCACTGGGCACTACTGAGAAGAGTTTAAACCCATCTTCTCAGTACCCACCCTTTAGATATTGATAAACGTTGATAAGGTCCCTTCTCAGTCTTCTCTTCTCCAGGCTAGAGAGACCCAGACCTCTCAGCCTTTCCTTATAAGAGAAGTGCTCCATTCCCTTAATCATCTTGGTAGCCCTCCTCTGGAGTCTCTCTAGTATTTCCTTAATAACCTTCCTCAACCTGCTGGCCACACTCTTTTTAATGCATCCCAGGACACCATTGACTTTCTTGGCCACAAGGGCATGTTGCACATTTTTGTGCACTTCAGTGGTGTGTTTGGGGAAATAAGACATTTCTTTCTAGATCTGAATCTTCCTAGCTTTCCTGTCATTTGGAAGAAAAAAATCTGTGATTCAATATCAACCATGACCTCTTCCCCATCTGATGACACATTCATTACTTTTTGCTATCTCAGTACAAGCTTAGCAAGAAAAGTGCCTTTTTCTGTGTGTGAATATAATATTTGGTAGCGATAATGCCAGTCTGTTTTCCTACAGAAATAATTTTTTATATGTGTACAGATGTGCATTAATAGTTAGAATTTTTAATCCACCTGGGGCAATCTATTATATTTCACAATAAAAAGGCATAGGGTTTGGTGTGGGTATTTTCTTCATGCAAAATCTGCATTTGTTTGGAAGTGAGCAACACCACTCCCATAGTTTTATGGAAGAATTTGGGGGTTTTGTTTTATTTTGTTGTTTTCTCTTTTTTTTTTCACAGAAACAGCCTTCAGATCACAGTTTGCAATCAGTGAATATTTATATTAGCAGCAATTATACCCAACTAATTATCTTATCACAGAGGAAAAGGTTAGAATTAAGTTTTTTCATTGGACACCTGCTGCGTAGATAATTAAGTATCTCTATGGTTTCTTTCATTACTGCATTCAATAATAGCTAAATACCAGGGAATCTAGCCATGATCAGCCATGATTTGATGAGATAAAAGGTGGGAAGAAAAGATAAAGACAAACAAAATTTTCACAAGGAGGCACTAGGGCCTATGTTTTCCATCTTAAACCCAAATCAGCTAGGGGAGAACTGTAGAGAGTTCCAAATAGTAATATCATCAGCTAGCAGCTTAAAATAACACATAAACAAGAACATTCTCCAAAGGTACCTCAGATTACATTGGATTTTTTTTCCATCTTGTCTTGCTCTGCCCCTTTGTCCCTTCCTGACAATCAGCCCAGTGGTAGAGTTGTGTCATTGCCCACTGTCTTGTGTTGTACTTCCAAAATAATTTTTACTTCATTCCTCCATTTAGATTAATAGTTTCTAATTAAGTTTCCCATCTTCCCTGCATGACAAACTGAGATTATATTTGCTGTAAAAAAAATCATTTAATGTGATTCTATATTATAGAATTTTTCCCATCCCATGGTCATCTAATACACATCGATTTTAAGGTCTTCAGAAATCTATCTGCTGTTTTGTACTTACATGGAAGAATCCAGGCTATTTAATGTTGACATCAGCCAGCAACCACAGCTCAATTCAGTTGCGCAAACATAGGCACATAATGTGATTTGAGATGCCCTATAATATCTCACATGGTCCCCATGGCATGGATCTTGAATATCAAGGTCATACCAAACACTGTATTCTCATATACAATCAAATGAATTTCGTTCCTAAGGTTATGGAGATATAAGGCTCTGCTTGAACCAGTCCTGTACAGACATGTGCTTCCATTTGTCTTGCCCTAGTGTGTCCAAGGAGCAGTGAAGATCAGGTGAAAGATCCAAAGTTGTGTCAAATGACATCAGTTGCCTACTTGCAGGGTATTGATTTATATTGTCAGAGTATGCAGTGAGCAGAACATGAAGATCTGTCTTGCTTACCCTAAATTAGAAACCTAAATTCAGCTACTGAAAATGAAGCAGATGTCACTGTCATAAGCTTCCTGCATGGTAAACGGAGACAGGTAGAAATTTTTTAATATTTTTAGAAAGTGTATGATTCCACTGTCACAGAGGCTTATGAGAAAATGAAATTGGGCAGATGATAAACTCAAAATAAACTTTATTCTAACCAAACAACCTTGTGCTAACTAAACTGTTTAGTGCTCTGACAACATTAATAAACCACAGGTTCAAGATGTAAAATGAAATGCTACACAGCTGACATAAGAATTCTTAAGTTTTAGGAATCACTCACCAAGTAAGGTGAGGGATCTCAACCCGCAGAAGTAACCATAGGTGCTATACCATCCTACGGGCAGAGTGCCCAACTGCAGACCCACTGCTCTCAGGGGTACTGACTCATATTGCCCTCCTGTGGGGCTCCATTTATACCCTAACTGAATCTGATCTGTGGTCATATACGGTCATGTTAGTCCTCATTGGATTAGGGTTTTAACTTCCTCATTTTTCGATCAAAGTGTGTATGTGACTGTAGTCAACATGTGGCTTCAGGAAATTTCAGTCCTTCATGGGGATGGATGTGTGTGAGGGTGTGAGTGTGTGTGCACTTGTCACACCTATATAAACTCAAGCCTCAAATTTAAATAAATTATGTCATCTTCTGATAGTTTTCGAAGATACCAACATCTTTCCATTTACAGTGCAATCAAAACACATTTAGGATGGGTTGCTATACACCTACAAATTTGATTCAGGGCAAGTTTCTGAAGCATGTACATTGGACCTCATGTAGAGTAACCAGAACAATGTAGCATCATTCTAAATTGGGCTTTTATTCTCCAACATTAATATAAATGATGAATAATAATAATTCACCATAAGCACTAGAAGAAATAGGAAATATTTACATGTAACAATAATGTCACTTTCAAAGTGGATTCTGGTTATTTTGCTTCCTCATTATAACTATTTTCTTTAAAAAAATCCAAAACTGAGTAAAGGTTTTAGGAAAACCAATAAGTTTCAGGATAGAAACAAATGTAGATCTTTAACTGCACTCCTACAAATATGTAACATCCTAGTTCAGTTATATAATATAAAAAGATACATCTAATAATTCTTATTATCAGTCATGAAATCATAGAATGGTTACAGTTGGAAAGGATCTTCAAGACCATCTAGTTTCAACCCCTCCTTGCCTCTGGAATGAGCATCTTCCACTAGACCAGGTCACTCAAAGCCCATTCCATCCTGGCCTTGAACACTTCCAGGGATGGGCCATCCACAACTTCTCTGAGAAACCTGTTCTGGTGTCTCACCACACTCACACTAAAGAATTTATTCCTGATATCTATCTGTCTATCCTTTTTCAGTTTAAAAATGTTACCACACACCCCGATAAAAAGTCCCTCCCCATCTTTCTGGTAGGCACCTTAAGGCACTGGAAGGCTGCTATAAGGTCTCCTTGGTGACTTATCTTCTCCAGGCTCAACAGCCCCAAAGCTCTTAGCCTGTATTCACAGGAGAGGTGCTCTAGTCCTCTGATCATCTTCATGGTCCTCCTCTGGACTCAGTCCAACAGATCCATGTCCTTCTTATTCTGGAGGATCCAGAGCTGAATCCAGTTAGGGTCTCACCAGAGTGGAGTTGAGGGGCAAAGCCACCTCCCTCAACGTGCTGGCTACACTTCTTTTGGTGCAGCCCAGAATGTGGTTGGCTTTCTGGCCTGTCATGCACACTGCTGGCTCATGTTGAACTTCTCATCAACTGACACCCAAATCATTCTCCTCAGAGCTGATGTCAATTCACTGTCAGCCCAGCCTGTATTTGTGTTTAGGACTGCCCTGATCCAGGTGCAGGACCTTGCACTTGGCCTTGTTGAGCTTCACGAGGTTTGCACAGGCCCATCTCTTAAGTCTGTCCAGGTCCCTCTGGATGGGACCCGACCATCATAATGATTTAAAATGAAACAGTGACCTTTGAAATCTTCCACTCTTAGGTAAAGATAGCTTTGCATAATGTTTTTTAAAAAAAAAAAAAAAAGCCAACACAACCCCCCTTCCTCCCCCGGAACATAATCTCATTAGATTTGCAGTCAGAAGCACTTCCTTAAAAAGATTAAGTATAGCCAGAAGCTACTGTGTGATATAAATTTCATGGAAGAGAGATAAAAATTAAGGTCAAAACTTTCAAATCTTAATTTTTAAAACAGATTCCTATAAAATCTGTATTTTTACATCCAAAAGAAATTTACCTGGTTTTCAGTAATGCTACAATAAATTTCAAAAATCAAATATGATTGCCAACAATATCTTCAGTTACTTATCTATTCAGACTGCATAATCTTAATTTTTTCCTTTTGCATACTCTGAATAATAAAACTTTTTTTTTATATATCTAATGTGAACTGTACACAAAAAATGAGACAATAGTTTAATATTTTATCATGCATATTTACTGGCCAACACCTATATTACTTGTTCAAACTGTACTTTTTTTAGTTTGATAATCAGTGTTTCTGTTTAAGGGTCTCAAATATGTTCCCACTATCGTTCCTGCTATCCACAAAGCATTACGTAAACTTTTCAGGTAAGAGTTCCATATAGTTGGTGAAGTCTTCCCTCTCCCTGAAGTACTAACTGGTCTGGAATCATGCAGAGATACCTAATTCCTTCAGAGTTAAATAGGCTTGTTCATGAAAAATATATGGACATGCCATTATGGTCTTGCATGCAGTTAAGTCGTTTAAAGACAGAAATAATTTGTCTGAAACAGTTCCTTGATTATGCAATTTTGTTATTTCCATGTTCCGGGTTAATATCCCTCTGCATTTAACAGCTGTTTTGGAACTGTTGTGGTTCAACCCCAGCCAACAACTGGCATTACACAACCACTCACGCAGTTCTCCCCCTCCTCCCCAAAATGGCAGTGAGAAGAGGGAGAAAAAGAGGTGAAAGGGAACGTGAAAAAAATCCATGGGTTGAGATAATGGTATAATAGGACGATTATAGAAAAGGAAAATAACAATAATAATGACACAAGTCTTTGTCACCACTCGCTGTATTCATACCTTCCCAAGCAGTGACCATGAATTCCTGATCCCTGAACAACCCCCATTGTCCCAACAGGCTATGCTCAGAACCTTGACCACACACCAAACATTCATATTGCCATGAGTCTGTAATTTCTTCCGTATGTACTTTTTTTTTTTTCCTTAGAAATCAGATGATGCAGATAACTTAGTAACAACTTCATTCTTTGAGCACTATCTTCTGTGAAACATAATGCCAGTTTTCAAACACTGATATATGAACCTGTGAAGGGAATTTTAAAGGACAAAGACATAGTTTTTCCCTGGTGAATTTCCATTAACTGATGTTATTAACAGTTATAACACATCTCCCCTCAAAAGATCACCAAAAGTCTTTTAAATTGAAAAAGTATTATCTTACTACACTTGTAAGGTCATTAGCAGTTCTTACAAGAACAAAGACTCTTAAATTGTTTCCACTTCAAAATAAAGCTAAAAGGATAAAAGTTCAAACATTATGTTTCAGTTAATGAAAACAAACACATTTCCTAGGTAAAAATATAATCAATCTCCTGCTGAGGAAAGGAAACCAAGAAAAAATAATGCAAATGTGTTTTAAAACAGCTGTTATAGGACACCTATATCTGTAATGGTTCTTAGTTATCTGTTTTGTGTTCTGAAAGAGTTGCATTACTAAAACATTATAGCAAAATGTGTGGAATTACATCACGTTTCTCCTGAGGTCTAAAAATTTCTTTGTCAATATGTCTGTGAAATAAAAACGGAACTTTTAGCTTCTGGATTTTTATTCTTATTATGCAAAGAATGTTTTTTTTTTCTGTTATTCAACACATTTTAACAGTTTCTAGGTGCAGTGCAGTTAAATCACTCCACATATTATGATTCAGTGTTTTGTCAAATGTGTTAATCAAGTTGAAAAACAAAACTCCCATGATGAATATTTTCAGAAAACCTTTGCCATACTAGCAAAGTTATGAAGCCTGTTTACCAGTATTTCCAGTAATTTTTTCCAATCAGTACTTGAATTTCTTTGTATTCCTCCATAGGAGAAAGGACCTTAATTCATATATCCTTTTTTTTTTTTTTCCTATTGAGGACTGAGTAGGTACAAGGTCTTGCAAATAAAAATTTGGCAGTGTAAAAGATGAAAGGCAATATAATTTGATGAGCAATGATCTGACAAGCTTAAATTCTATCCTGGAGGAACAAAAAATACAGTCTTTCATAAATTTCAGATGAAGGATGTTCCTGATGGCTGCCTGACCTGCAGTTTGAATCTTCTACAGTTTTTGAAGTACACTGGCTGAAAGATGTACAGGAATACATTGGTTGAAATGTTTTTTAATTCACTACTATCAGGCATGTAGAAATAGAACAATTTCATAGGGAATGCATATTACATTTGGGTGAAAAATCTCTGTATCTGTGAAAATGCTGAAATACTTGCAATGGAGTGTATCTCTGTGGGGCCTGGCTCTTCTTTTCTTTTTGTTGGTGATGTTGTTGGTTGTTTTTTTAAATTTCTCAGTTACAGCAAGATTTGAAACCGAAATTGAGTTCAACATTCAACAATATTAATACCTGTAGTGGGCCTGGGTAGAGAATGTTTTGAATCTGCAAACTCACTTGCAAAAAAAAACCCATATAAAAGTATTTGGCATTTTATTATTGCCAGGAAAGCTTTGTGAAAATAAGCAGAAGCACAAAGAAATGTGCTTTTGCATTTGGAACATAGAGTCATATTAGGAGTACATGATACATCGCACAAGAAAGAAAATTTTAAAGGGACTGGACATAGAATACAGCTTAATTTGCAGAATCCCATAATCCTAGTGGGAGTGACACCAAAGAAAAACATCTAGATTTTTGCTTTTCAATTAAGAATTTTATGTTCCATACCAGACTAGTCTATACAAGTGGTACAAAGAAGCCTAGAATCTCTGTGTCTTCAATCTGAACATAGCTAATAACAGCTCAAAATCAGCAGACACTTAGTAGTACTGTGCCTGACATCTGGCTTGACTTTTATTTTCTATCGTTGAATATATAATACAAATTTGAAGTGAATCTTCATGTGTTCACATTTTTTTTTCCTGATTTTCATAGTATAAATTCTGTGTCTGTGATCAACATTTCAAAATTCCTTTAGAACCAACATATTCATTTTAGATTGATTCCCTGTGGTCTTAGCAACTTAGAAACAAATAACGGGAATCTCTAGGGAGAATTTCAGATTTTAGGTGGGCTATTTCTCTTCACTATTTATGGAAAGTTCTGAAAATTTTGGTATCTACTTCTGCATACATTAAAACACCAGACCACCTCATATATGGGATTTAAGTGTAATCAGCATCACAGTTTCTAACTGTGACTGATTTTAGTTTATGAATTCAGAAGACATTAGTTAAAGTAGAGCCGACAAACCTTTGCTGCTAATAATTTGTAGGTAGAACTTATAAAATAGTTATGGAAACAACAGATGATATATAGACTCCCTACTGTACTGGAACTGTAATCTTACCAACACTGTTTTTATTCTTTTTGTTCCAAAAAAATCCAAAGCTTTAAACATTTTTTCTTTAGAATAGTTGACACAAAAATGTCATTTTTTAACATTTCTTTCTCACTAAAATACTGAAGAAAAATAAATCCACTTTATATCTTGTCTTTTCCAAATTTCTGAATAGATTCTTGCCAGCAGCCACCTTTAAGCTCTTAAATACTGCATGTCTTGTCTGACTGCTTATTCATTTCACTTTGTCATTCTTTGCTGTTTCAAACACTTTACTGTAGTCCTTTCATTCTGCAAATATATTTATCTGACCTTGTCCCCTTGAAGAGTAGCAAACACCTTAAAATATGCATTCTGAATGTGTGTTTCATATGAACCACTTAGACCAGCTACGTTAGACTGAGATGTTTTCCACTGATACGCCAGTGTCATACTCTAGAAAGGTGTACTTTTTTATATTGACCAGAGAGATGCTAAAATGACTGGCTCAGAGGCAGTCAATGCCTACATGCAGACTTTTAAAGCTGTTGAGATAATTTCTCCCTTCCCTCAAATGACTGGCTAGCTCTGATCTCCACAAGTGGAAGTACAGGAAGAAGGTTAACCCTGCAGTGACTGACAAAGATAAATGAGAAGGAAAGAAAAATGGAAGCTTTGAAAAATAGATTGTGGGCATGACAAAAGCAAATAAAAAGGACACTAAAAAGGAAAAAAATACAAAAAGAGACAAAAATACAAAGGCTGATAGTGAGGCAAACTTTTCTGTGTGGCCATTGTGATTCTGTGGAACTGAGGTAGAAAATTTGTTCAAATATGTATTTTAATGCTTATTATTTTCTTTCTTTTTCCTGGGCATAGGCACCTCTAAGTGCAATCTTTCTCATGATATTTGCTTGGGGAACCACAAATACACAAAAGTCCTAACAAAAAAACAGAAATAATAGTTAGCATTGCTAATAGTTTATCCAGGCTCTTCAGTTCTAATCTAGGTTACCAGTTTGTACATGTTTTATTTTTTCACTGGAACTTATGTCCCTGACCTGAGATGCAAACCAGACATTCAGGCTGGCCCAAAGCTCAGCTTGGAAGTCAGGTCCAAAGAGTGTAGTTCTCAGGGAAGTGCTGTACATCTATTTGTTCAGATGGACATGGCTACACTGTAATCATCTATCAGTATATTATCAGCATATTTATCGGCTCTAATCAGTTAAAAGCTAGGTAAGGATTAGCTAACTTTAAGCAACAAATTAAAAGTGCTAAGTTTTGAAAATCTAGAGACATCTGTTAGTTCCTCACATGGCAGTTGACGTTTCCTGCAAATTGGGCTTGAATGTCTCAAAACATGACTTCTAAAAGGTATAGTACTTTACAGTTTAAATAACCTTCAAGGCAAATAGGACAGAATCAACTTCTATGTAACAACAAATAGAAAATTAAGAAAAATGATACCGATAATATTTGGCTGGCTTTTGTAGCAAGCTGTACTCTGGAGTTATTTGCAAAGAAAGTGACATAGTAATTTTTATTAACTGCAGTATTTATCTAATGCTTTTAAATTAACCCATATAGCAACTGCTCCAAACTTCTGTTTTTCACTGACTTTAAGTGCCATATAATCTTTACAGCTTATGTGCAATATTGAGTGTTCTAAACTGCCTGAGTTATGAAATAATAAATATGAATAAAACCAAAATAAAAATAAAATGTTTCTAAACTGTAGTCATGGAAATTGAGGAGCAGGTCTACTATGTGGTGTTTGTATATATGTTATAAGGAAAGCAGGAAGGTGAAAACACAGAAAAGAGGGGAAAGAGGAAATACAGAGTGAAAAAGCAGAATAAAGTACTGAGTCTGAAAGTCAGACCTATACATAGTTCCTCCACATATTTCTTTAGTCACATAGTAGAGATTATTAAATGTCATTCTTATAGGAATTTAAGCAGAAAGCTCAACAGTACAATGATTATCAGAAAAGATTTTCATGGTTGGTAGAGCTGGGAAAATTTTGCTCTCCTGTCATTATGCCACAGTAAACTCTGTTATGTATGCCCTCTGCCAGTGTAAAACATAACTTGCTACTACTTGACTTGTCCTGGGAAAACAAATAACTTTTGTATCTCATCAAAACGAAATATTTTCACCTCCGTTTCTAATAGTACCACTACAACACTGCAGTGGATAAGCTTTAATGTAGATTTAGGTCCTGAATCATAACACAACAGATCATGTGAACATTTTATGCATTCAAATAACTCTTACATATGCATAATATATGCACAACTATCATAGAAGTTTAAAAAGAAAGACCCATAACTGCCCATCCCTTTCTTTTTGTTTGAAGGGAGGCTCAAGCATCACTTATTTTTACTGTGGCTAGGAAAAGAGTAACAAACCTCCTTGTTTCCTCTATGATTCCTTCTTGTTTCTGTTAGAGTAAAGCACAGTAAAAGCCTATTGACATCTCCTTTCTCCAATACCATGTCAAATGCACAGAAAGATGGAAGTCTTTTTACTTTTAACCTTTTTAATCAAAGTAGAAGCTACTCTATGATTAACCTTGATTTTTGGCATAGTTCACACTCAGCTATCAGATTGGTTATCCTAAAGGTTTTTGGATAAATTATCCTAAATTTGTTCCCATTAATCTTTACACCTAGACTATATAGTCTATATTTCTTCTCCCTCACCCCCACTCCTTTTCTCCTGCATGAACTCAGATCTGAACACAACTTCATTGATAACTGGTGAACAGGTGGAAACATTCTTCAATGTCTTCCAAACTTGGGTATCTAGTTGTATAAAACATTGTTATGTTGTATGGCAATTTATATCTCCAAACCCCTTCTGCAGGTAAAATCTTAAATTCACTAAATGAAATAGAAATGCTTTCTTTTATATAGTGGATCTGTATGAACTACAACACTCGTACAAGAAGAAAGTAAACCTATACCCTACTAGAGAGTTCCTAAGCCACTAGAATAGCAGTCAGGCACAATACAACCTCCAATTTTCTTTGTGAATATGACCAGATATTTAGAGAGGAAAGAATAAAAGTCTCTGATTTAGAGATACAGTATAACTTCTTGATAATCAATCCCCTGGTAGTAGAAAAGAATTTAGTTCTTCTTCCCTGCTCCCTGTATTGTTTTATCAATGTCCCCTCAGTGCCAAAATAGTTAAATTAGTTCCTAAATGACTCCTCTAGAGGAATCAGGTTTAAAACTTATCTCTTGACATTTCCTGTTGACTGATTTCTGGTGGCTCTGTTCTCAGTATGTTGATCCTAACTGTTTCTTTACACCGCTTGCTAGGAATTCTGTTCTGATGCCTCTTATTGTCTGTGCACTCTGCATGAGTGCAAGTGCTTTACTCAAAATTTTGTATTTTATTCTGGAAGACTAAGGGGTTTTTGTTTGTTTGTTTGTTTGTTTTATTAAAATACATTTTCAGAAGTCTATGTCTGTCCTTAGCTCTCTAGAGACAGAAATATGCTTCCAGAATTAGTTGCAGGAGTTGACATGAACTTCATGAGGTTACTGTTTTCCCATTTATCAGCTGTCAAGGTCAATCTGGATGGAAGCCTTGCCTTCCAGCATACTGACCACCCCCCACACTTTAGTGTCATTCAGAAATTTGCTGAGTGTGCACACCATCCTATCATCCATGTAATTAATGAAGACATCAAACAGTATTGGGTCCAGTACTGATCACCGAGGGACGCTACTAGTTACTGGTTGCCAGGATTTTGTACCACTAATCATAAGGCACAATGCTGGGGACAACACTGTGAGAGGTCAATAGTATTTAATATAGTCGTTAGTGACTTGGACAGTAGAATGATGTGCACTTCTGGCAAGTTTGCAAATGAGACTAAACTGGCAGGAATGACTGATACACTAGATGGTTGTGACACCATTCAGAGGCACCTGGGAAGGCTGAAGAACAGAGCACAAAAGAAATCTTATTAAGGTTGACTAGTGGACAACCAGTTGAACACAAGCCAGCAATGCATCTTCACAGCAAAGGTGGCCAACACTATCCTGGGCTGCATTAGGAAAAGTTTTGCCATCAGGTTGGGGCAGATGACCCTTCCCCTCAACTCAGTACTGGTGAGACCACATCTGGTGTGCTGAGCCCAGTCCTGGGCTGCCCAGTACAAGACATGTACTTACTGCAGCAAGGCCAGAGCAGGGCTTCAGGGGCTGAAACATATTTTGTGAGGAAAGGCTGAGAGAGTTAAAACAGTTTAATTCTGGGAAAGAGAAGGCTCGGGGGCCTGTGATTGACATGTATATGTCCTGATGGGAGGATTTCAAGCAGATGGAGCCAGACTTTTCTCAGGTGCCCAGTGATAGGTCAAGAGACAATGGACACAAATTGTAACATTGGAAATTGAATATAAGAAATTTTTTTTTTACTGTGAGGTTAGTCAAGCGCTTGGACTGATTGCTAAGGGAGGTTGTCAAATCTCCATCTGTGTAGCTAATCAAAATCTGGCTGTACCTAGACCTGGGAAACCTGCCCTAAGTGACCCTGCTTGAGCAGGGAGGTTGAACAAGGTGAACTCAAAAGCTCTCTTCCAACTCAAAAGATTTGGTGACTCTTTAAGCCAAATGGTCCAGACAATTTTTTATCAATGTAATAATAAAGCAAGTGAAAATTAAGAAATATGTTTCATAATCGCATAAAAATAGTGATAAATCATGTACGTTTTGTACAAGAGAAGGAAATGTGATTTTGTGTCAGTGATGTTGCACAAGCACACAGGTGTTTAAATTTTTTTTTAGAATTAGGAGTAGAAAATAAATCTCGACAAATCTTAATCTCTGCTATCTGAGGGAAAAACTAGCATATAAGGATTTTGAATATACTATTACTAGGATTTCTGAGATCAGTGTTCACACCATACATGTACAAAGACAGCAAATAACAAACGTGTCCAAGAGTAATCAGGGTAATCAGGCAATAACCAGAAACCTATATTCACCAATTCTAGCTTTAAAATATTTCTTGATACGTTAAAAAAAGCATCCTTTGAGAATGAATTCCCGGTTTTCCTTGTTACAGAAACAATCATGAACCTAAGAGAAAATTTTCAACACATATTTCGTATATTGACATACACAGAAGATAATCAGGAAAAAGAAGAGAATTAGTATTTATTATCAACTTCTAATTCTTCATAATGTGACTGACATGGGAATGGGTCTTTGAAAAAACTTACATAAAATGGGCATTGCAGTGCAGCAACAATAAATTCTTCTGGAAATTCTTTAATTATTTCAAGTACATTAAAATAGCTGTTCATAAACGTTGATTCTTTTGTCTAATTCAAACCTCATTAAAAGTACAAGCTTGCAAGTTTCAGTCTTATGTATCTTATCACCAAGTGTAGTCAGGGAATTTTTTATATATTTAGTCCTGCAACGATACAGCAGAGGAAATGAGATTACTCAGATATAGTCTTCCACTTTAGTAAAATTCACATGAATATTACATATATACTTAGAGACATTCTGTAGAAATAACGAGATTACAACTACTCTACTCCCTCTAAGGATAATGAGAAGAAAATACAGTAATGTATGTGATTACATTTCTTAAGTCTTTTTAAAAAACTAAGGAGAGGATGCACTTTTATAATACTAAAAGTGCAAAGGTGTAGCTATTAGTTCTTCACCGAATTAGCTCTTACAATGTTCTAGCGACACATATAAGGACAGTGAAAGTCCATTTTTTTTAAACTAGTCAAATTAGAAAATATGTAGTGGGAAAAAGAAGCCTGAACCCTTAATAGTAATACTATCACCACTTTAATTATATTGAAAGAAAAAAATCACAGGTAAATAAACTAAGTATGGTTCTACTAAGATAAGTGATAAGTCTTTTTTTCTTCTGTTTTTTTTGGTTTGTTTTGTTGATTGTTTTTGTGAGGGTTTTTTCTTTTTTTTTTTTTTTTTTTTAGGTATTTTGATTTGGTTATTTTGGGGGTTCTTTTTACTCAAATAGTTAGCTGATCTGTTCCAGTTAGAAGGAATTGGCTGTGGTACAAGGTTTTTTGATGCAATACTAACTATTATAAAGAATATATAAAATCCCATTTTGCTGAATGCAGCAGAAATGAAATAACAACAAAAAAAATTTCTTTCCTACAATGTTGAATTTGTTTGTTTGTTTGTTTGTTTGTTTTATCTATCAGTTAGTCCACAACCCAGTCCACTCAGACTCATATATAAGAATTCAGGTTGTTTGATGATTCTCGATGCCTCCTTATGAAATGTTCTTCTTTAAGTTGTTTTCTGTTTTAGATACAGAAACACAGAAGTGTATTTCAGTGTACATTTCAGGTGTATTTTCCTGATAGGAAGAGAACTTTGCATTTATTTTGGAAAATGAAAACAACTTTTTTCTCAAAACAGTTAACTAGCAGCTTGCTGTATGGAATGCATGGCTGTATTGTACTTAAGAGTCCTGAAATTTCAAAAAAACATAAAGAAAATAACTTCTAAAAGTCAGTGAAGATTTCGGATTCATAATGATTAGCTGGGAGTCTTTAACACAGTCTCAACTAGCTCTATCTTGATTCCTATGAGTTATAATCACATCACATGAAGATCATTTAAAAATTCATCATGGTGGACACTTGTCTTGGTAGAAACTGATTGCAATATTTCAATAAATGAAATTACTCAACAAACAACAATCATACATTTGCCAGATGAGATAGTTCAGCTGTACACACAGTTACGAAGTTAAAATCACATATATGGTATATCAAGATGGATATCAAGTTTCTATTTTAGAAGAAAAGGTAAGATTGAAGTGGAGACATACTTTTTCAGGTTTTCTCCACTAAATCTTATTTTTTCATTGCCAGCTTCTTTCACTTAGGATTAGAAATATAGGCATACACTTAAACAACTGGCTTTTATGATACATTATTTATATACTGACTATGAAAAAAAGTCTTCAGTTCATGCTGGATGTAAATGTAGTATAGGTGTATATTACCAATATATTATGAATTTTCTTCCACTTCCTTCTCCAAGAAAATAAATGTGAATACTGCAGTCTGATGTTATTGTTGTTGAAAAGGAAAAGGAAAGGAAAGGAAAGGAAAGGAAAGGAAAGGAAAGGAAAGGAAAGGAAAGGAAAGGAAAGGAAAGGAAAG
>JAOTQQ010000001.1:168625007-168640076 GCA_026546715.1 Gallinago undulata
CCTCGTAGGACTTGTTCTCCAGACCCCTCACCAGCTTGGTGGCTCTCCTCTGGACACGCTCCAGCGCCTCAATGTCCCTCCTGTAGTGAGTACTACAAATAAGAGCACTAATATAAAGACTGTTTTGCCATGTATACAAATGAAAAATAAGAAAGATTTTATTTCTGGAAAAAGATAAAGGTTTTTAGCAAGCTTGATCCATGCAGCTGAACAAATAAAACTCTATTCTGAGCTCTTGGTGCAAGGCGTAACTCCTCAAATCACTGTAACTATTACTACCTCTAGAAAAAGACCTCTAGATAAAGACTTTTATCTCTTCCTGGTCTTTGGAAAGGACTTCTAGTGTCCCCAAGAGAAGGATGAGTGTATATTTTAATATTAAAACATTACAAAAATCTAAATCAGGATCACATTCAAGTAGTTTGAAATAGACTTCAAGAAGTGATGGAATTTAAGAAAAAGTCCTGTGAATAAATCATATCTAATTTCTTCTCTCTTATTAAGTCATGTCTGAACATAATTTAGTACAGAGTGCCTTTGATAAAGAAGTACCCTTGATAAAAAAGAAAAAAAAAACACCATAGCAATAGATACATTTTAGTCATTCATATCACTGTCTCGTTATTAAATTAATTTCAGTTTCCAAAGTTCCTGTCATGTCTTCTGAAATTTGAAGAAATTCCTAAGAGTGTAGATCCATGAAAAGATTTTAGATAATTTATTTTCAGTTATAAAATGCAACAGAAGCTACAGTTTATTCCTCTTTCATGATCTGGCAGAGATAAAATGGTAAACTGTTTTTTTTACTCCTAAAATTCTTAAAAATAACTGAAATTAGATGGGAAAAAAACATCAATATGTTGAAAGTAAAAAAATGAGACTGAGTGCTCAAACTACACTGGACTGCCGTAGCAGATTTCAACTGGATCAACCATCAGTTTTCTATCCAGTTCTGAATAAGGAAAATAATTTAAAATGTTCGAAAGAATGACATATACCTGCAGCTGTGGACAGCCATAGTTAGTAATAAAGCAGAACATTACAGCTCGGCAGAGTGAAATTAAGATTTTAATTGAAGACTCTGACTCATGTAAGAGAGAATTTTGTTACAGGAGTAAAGAAAAACACATAATCAAAGACCTGGGGAGACACCTGCGGAAGACAGTCTTGGGAAACACACAGGGAGTATAATAGAGAGCTACTGTTGGAGACACATGGACAGAGAGACTTTGAAGACAGGGGACAACAGGGATGGTAGGAAAGCACATAAGGCAGAACTGACAGGGCTGCAGAAGAGGGCACCAAAGTGACATCCAGATGATGCCACAGCCCAGCCCCAGGACGGTGCACTGCCTAACTGTGACCAATGGGCTGAGCTGCCTGACCTTCCTCACAGAAAGAGTCACCATGCCTCAAGGGACAGGAAAGTCACACAATGAGCAAAATTGTGCATATTCTTGTGATTAAATTGTTTTGGTGTTTGAGTCCATTTATTTGCTGCACTATCAGTTTCATCTTAACTCTGGCACTCAACTGACACAGCAATATTCATGTTTTTTTCTGAAAATTTTGCTGGTTACATGAGTAATTCTCCAGCACTCCTTTCTTGTAAGTAGCTGAACAAGTTAGATTAAACCACCAATGTTTTCATAAGAAGAGCATACTCTTGACCTAACCAGCTGACACAGCAAATGAACCCCAAAAAGAAGCAGATGCTAGCTCTCACTTGAAATCAGCCCTTCCTGGTCTGAGCAGTCCGCTTTTTCTTCCCAGTGATTTAAATCCCCTTTCACTTTGCCTGAAAAATCATTCAGAGTCACCACCCAAACTGCCGTGGCTGGATCATGTCACCTAATAGCTCTCAGTTTACCTGAGCTAAATGACTGTCCTGAATATCCTAACCTTTTTTAGTGTACATTCAAGTAGATGAAATTTAACTTTCAAAAAGGAGTTCAGATTTCTCCTGCTTAGCTTCCTGCAGTCACTTGCAGTTTTCACATTTTAACTGTTGTTTCTAAACTTTAGTGAGTGACTACCTTGAGATTTTTAGCACTGAAGTCTTTAGTCTTTAATATGGATCTGCTTTATTCATATGGTGTATTATAAGTGTTTAATCACAGGATAAGTGTTCTATTTGCTTCTATACTGTCTGACTTGTGTGCCACTTCAAACTAAATAAACTCCATGGGAAGAGGAGAATGGATATGTGGTGTGGACCAAATGTGGAATTGCAAGATCACGCTGTTCCAGCCATGGAAACATGCAAACATGAAGCTACTGTGTAGATTTTATCACAGCCTAGAAACTCATTTAGCAACCTGAAGCACATTGAGAAACTTTAATATATGCGGGAACTTAACTAAATAATGCTCTTTTGTGAATATAGACTTGGGCTTGTTCTTTGACCTGTGCTTTAGTTTATTTCAATTTTAAAGACAATCTATAGATAATTAGAGCAGCCATTTAGTGCACTAGTATAATGTGGACTAACTCCCACTGTCCTACAACTGATTTTTCTGTAAAATGCCAATTGATTTCAATAGTATTTATATGCCTGCCCAAAAGGCTGACATGATATATCCTTCATATTTTATAGGTTTGTGAGAAGCTGAAATTAAAGACATGAAAAAGAAAATAATATTTTTCAGAATTCAGAGAATCATTTGAACTGTCAGAATAGTTAATACAGAAAACACTTACTAACAAATCATATGTTACAACACAATACAAATAAGTTTCACCAACTAATTTTCCCTTTCTCAAATACTTTTGAAATTTTTCTAAGAACAGATATTTTTCAATTTGTGATGTTCACTGCCAACTACCATAAGAAGGGAGGAGAGGATCTTTATATCATGTAAACTAAAATTGTAGAACGTCACAGTGCTTTCTCAAAAATGTGAAATTGTTCTGAAAGAGAAAAGACTGGGAATAATCTAAAATAACAAACAAGTATATGGTTCAGTTAATATAATTCTCATAGTAGGATGCTGTAGGTAGTAATAAAAAAGTGGCTCTAAGAGAAAGGCAGTAGACTACTAAATATAGTTTTTAAAGTACTGTCCATCCAGACCTCTGGAGGTCCAAGAGGGTACAAATGCCTTGTTTTGACAAAGTGCATATTCAAGGTTTATGTAGATAAAAGGGTTTTCAGTCACACAGTACTCTCCATGGCAGCTGGTAGCCTGTAATAGGATGTGTAACAGCAAAGACATCAAAAATTGAATCAGAAAAATCAGTCTTTTTGATCCAATGTGCTAGAAATAGCCTTGGAATATATAATTAATGTGACTATATTGAGTTCAGTAAATAGTTCAGCATTCAAAATTATTTCTGTTCAAATACATAGGTGAAGAAGGAAATGGCACCCCTGTTTTGTATATTAGCAACTTAATTAAAACATTAGACTAGTAATTATACGTATTATCTTCTATGTCATAGGCTACCAGTTCTAAAATGTACTGACTATGTGCCAGTATCCTGTGTGACTTTAAAGAATGTGCTATTCACTTGATCTGGAGCACTGCATGGGGCATAATAGTCTCTCTCAATCTTTAGTTTTCCTTTGGAAAAATTAAATATTGGTACTCTTCTACTTTATGGACTCATTTACTATATTCAGCTAACATAAGCAGTGTGATTTTAGTGTTGTAAAGTACAAATAAATTATGAATTATATAATTTGTATATAATTATATAAAATGTATTTTATATTTTATTTTCATTATTCATGCTTACAGTTATTCAACAAAAATGTTAAGGTCCTTATCAAAATAATTCTGTATTCATGAAATAATGTACTCAGTTTCTCTTAATTTAGACCAAATATTCAGTACCATTTAAGATGCTGTTGGAAAATGTTAGGTTTCAACAATCATGCAAAAGAAATTTCACAGCAGAGGTTTCAAGATTATAAGAGGAGGAAAGACTGTGTTTTGAATTCAATTACTTCATCAAAACACATTCAGGTTATCTCTTAAATAAGTATTTTTATTATTATTACTGATGCTGCAGATTCACTTTCCAGGGTCCTAAGTCTTTCTCCTTCTTTGTGTATTCATGCACAAACTATCTAGACAAATCACAGTATGTTTCAATTTTCTTGAAACTATTTCTTTTCTTTAGCTATCATTTGCAATGTAAAACAGACCCTAGCTCAAAATATACTTTCCTGACTTTTTTTCCTCCACTTTGTCTTAATGAAAAGCAATAAGCCCATAATTTATTGTTCTATATGCATTAGGTATTAGGTGAAGAAAACCACAAATGTGAAGTACTGTCAAGCATAGTCATAAGCATGTACACTATTTATGTCACTGATAACCTTATAAGTTACTTATAATGATAAATTTGACTTTTGCAAATTAACCAAAAAAATACTGATTATGTAGGGCTTCCATATTTAGTTAAAATAATTATATTTTGTTGTGAATAATTCTTCTGACATTATTTAAAGTATACTGAAATAGTATACCTTAGTCACTTTAAGGTGACTAATACATTCAGGCTATTCAAATACTGAATGCATTAGTCACCTTCTCTTCAAGCACACATGCTTATACATATACAGTGGGACTCAATGATCTTAAAGGTCTTTTCCAACCTAAATTCTATGATTCTTTGGAGAGAGGAAAAATTATATTTCTGAGAGACAACTTAATTATATCAGGTAGAATAAATGTATCTTCTGAAAGTGCGTGCCTCTGCATTCCCTATATAGTCAATGAAAATGAGTATTTCTGAAGACCTGCAGAGTGAAAACATTTAAAATGAGTGTCTTGATTTAGACATCTACTAAGAGAGAAAGATAGCAGAGGTGAAAGTTTTGTCAGCAAACCTCAAAAGTCTAAAAGACATCTAGCTATAAAGCATATATGTCTAAATCTGTGGTCTCAAATATCACCATGGAATTGCATTATAGTCCTCTCCAGAGGCTAATTCATCTGATCTATTTATTCATTTGGGCGGAGATAAATTGCCATCCTGAGGCACTTATTCTTTCTGTTGTCTAAGGAAGATTCTAATGTGACATTCCAGAGATTAAATGAATCTCACCCAAGATGCCATCTATTATAAATAGTTTCAAGAATATATCTCCTTTTTATGGAGAGGTATTATAGCTATCATAGAGCTACATCCTACCAAAAGTGCCTTTTGACATAAACAAAGCACAACTGAGAGTGATGAAGGTGCACCGACATTAACTTTGATGACTAAAGAATAAACTAGACCACAAGCAAGCAAACAAGACTTTATATAAATAATCTGAATTGTTTATTCAAACTAAATCTGGTGTTTAAAGGGAGAAAAAAAATAGAGGTTACTCAGCGTTTTTTATGATTCTATTTAAGTACTACTAAACACATTTAAAATGAATCAAGCAAGCAATCAACCAAATAAAAAATGCCCAGAGTACAGAGGCAGAGAAATATTCATCTAGAATTCAGGTTCATCTATTTATCAACATAACACAACTAGTAAAGGTATTGTTATAATATATTGGATCATAAATTATTTTTTTTTTCAAAATCTTATGAACTTGCACCACTTTTTATCTTCAAACTTTTGTTATCCTTTCCTCAGTTTTTAAAATAGGACAAAGTCTCTGACTTTAATTCTAGAGAGCTCTGAGGTATAAAAATTGAAGATCACTAAGAGTATATGCTTTTAAAAGTTAGGGCTTATTTTTAATACTCTTCTAAAGACTTTGTAAATTCAAGGACTGTTAGGGAGTTAATGCTTGTCATTTTCTTCTTACTCCAGCCATTTAGGCAATTATAAACTTCCAGGATGTATAACTAGTCCTTCTATATATCATGGATTTAATTTCTGTTCATTCAAGTTATGTTGAATCCTCTTAAGGCAAAAGATTAGGCCAGAGGTCTTTGATGGTACATGAGCTCTATGAACAGTAGGAGTTGGGTCAGGAATTTGTAGATCCCTGGGATAGCTGTTCTTCAGAAGCATGGGTCAGTGAAAAAGACCAAATGAAGAACATGGGAGGAGATCCAACAGTATGGAACCAAGCTGGACTGCAGCTCACAAGACTGTCACTGAGAATGTGTTGCTATTCTCTTCATTTCTTTACAGTTTGATGGCTTTGATACTAGCCTTTTGTGAATACACAGAACCACATAATATTCTAGAAGGGGGTACTATAACATTGACCCTGAATCCTGGTCACTTTTTGACAAACATACACAATGGAATAGAGTATTAGAACAAAGAGGTCTTTTTCACATACTAGCAGTTTCTGGATGGAGGTTTTTAAAAGGCATGAACTGTTTGCCAACAGTGATTTGATCTTTTAAATTAAAGCACACCGCCTGTACATGCTAATTATCTTCACTCACTTTACACAAACTTCTTGCTTGTTTAGAAAACACATTGAGTCTTCTAATAAGGCATTAACACTGGTGAACATCAGAAATCTTTTCTCTTACTCGTAGAAATCTATGTACATTTACTTTATTCAGCAATATAAAGCTACCGAGATTGGTACTATTAATTATCCATGGTTTATATTTCTATTACTAGACTGAATGACTCACTTTCAATACAAGGGAAAAACAAACAATGAAATCCCCCTGGATTTTTCAGGGGGAGGAAAAGAAGACAGACTCCTAGTACACCTCCAACATTTTTTTTTAATTATTTCAATGGATATGCAAGTGGGGCCTAGGATCCTATGAATAATTTGCAAGAGAAATCAACAATAATTGATTTAAGTATTCTGAAAAGCTGCCAGAATATGATTTAATTTCAGTCTTTAAGGTTACATGACTGAATATAATGAATATTATGTGCCAGTGCTTACTCTATGACAAATAAAAGCACATTTTTTCAAGAAATTGTTTTCAATAAATAGTAACTAAAAGGTGAAGAATATTGTATTATGGAATGTTTTATGCCAGTAAGAATGCTTCATCCAATGAATGTATAATTAATTAAACTTTTATAGGTTATAGTATTAATTGGTATGCACTACAGGTGTGACAAAGAAGTATCTGAAACAAGTCCTTAGATGTATTAAGGGACAGCTGTTTGTCCATTAGAAGATATCATTTAATTGAATATGTTTTGAAGAGAAAAACAACTCTAATATTATTGTATGTCATTCAACTTCTGTGACTCATAAAGACATAATAATTAGATACAATTTACATTAATAGAACCCAAGTCAAATGCTTTTTTACCGTAATTTTTGCATGTAAGACATTAACAGAATGTCCTAGTTTCCTTTCCCTCCCCTTCTCTTTTCAAATTTGTTGTCAATTACAGTTGTATTAACAATGAGCTATATAAAGATCATTGTTGATAAGCCTATAGTTATATTGGAAATAGAAAAAATTCCATATATGGATTTAAATATACACTTAAAGAAATGTTGTTTGTTAAATTACCTCCTTAATGTCAACAGAACCTTTACTAGAAGCCAGGAAAAAAATAATTATGTACCAAGGCAATAGCTAAAATCATGCAAGAAGTTCCTTCTCTATTTACATTTTTGTAGCTGAAAGCAAAACTATTAACTCAAAAATAGATTTCATTCCTACAGAACAGCTAAGAAAGGGTAATACTATTTCTGTTTAGCTACACATATTCACTATAACCAGTATAGGTTAAGCTCTGGAAAGCCTTTAAACATCCTCATACTTATAACGCTATTGCCTCAGAAATAGGAACCCCAGATTCAGATCTTTCATGGAAATGGTGTATTCCACATTTCACACAGGAAAAAACAGTTCTCTACCTTGAACATTGTTGATCTTGAATAATGTTGAAATAGGTTCTTCCTGAACATGTTTCTTCTTCTGAAGCTGTTCTGTGAATCAAAAATAAGTAGCTTGGTTTTGGTAAGGACAAGAATACAGAAGAGACCATGACTCTCCAGAGCACTGTTTTGAAATTTACCGGGTCTATGTTTCAAGAATTATGCAGGGGAAAAAAAAGAGTATTCTTGCTGTAAATTAGATGCTAGAAGCCAAAATGTTTGGTATTGTTGCTGCCTGTCTTTCAAAGATAGCTAAATTCTACTGTAATCCTCAGTTAACAACTCTGAAGAGATTCACAGTTCTTCCTGATAAAAAGCATCAGATAGGAATCAGAAACCTTAGAATATAAGATAGATCTCAGTAACACTTTAGGAAAAACTTTTCTATACTACAAATTGTGTGAAAAATCAGATCATAATTATTTGTGCAAAAAGATAGAATCATGAATTTTGGAAACAAGATTAACAGAGAATAATTATATTTTATTGTTATATACCAACTTTGAAAAGTAGAGAGACACAATAGAATGTATTTATATAACTTTAAATATATATTTAATAAAATGGATAGATAAATAGTTGGATAGATAAATGGATAGACAGATAAGTAGATAAAAAAAAAATAAAACACACATCCCTCCTGTCTACGATTTCTACTTGACAGAATGACTCCTTTTTGGCAGGAATTGTCTATAACGTATAGTTCATCAACTCAACTTTTGGTTGTACTACAGAATAGTCATCCCCCAAGTGTTTTTTACAGATCTATCTCTATTGATTCATGTCTCAGTCAGTTCTTTGACAGGGTTTCATAGCTGCAGTTTCTAACACTGCCCTTGATGTTGAATACAAATTACTTGCATTGATGTGAACTTTACTGATAGCAACTCGGAAATCAGATGGTAGTAAACTCAGGGAATTGAATGAATGCAGAGCTACTTTATGACAATACATTAGTCATTTCATTTCTCTCCTTAGACTGGAGAACTTCTTGTTCTTGGGTTTTTTTCTTGTTTTTTCTTTTTTTTTTTTTTAATTATTTCTCTTTAGATGGATATTGTGGATTAATTATGATTATAATGAATTCTTTAGCTGGGGTTACATTAACTAGAATTTATTGACATAAAGGGAATCATTCAGTTTAGGTAACCTGCAAAACTAAGAAAGTATATATAATTTAGTAATTATTCTCACAAGCTTGCTTGGTATAAAGTGCTTAAGGGGAAACACAAATAAACAAAATAATTGGCAATTTAAACTGCTTTATGTTCTCATTTGCTCACCAGATTAAAAAGAGTAAATGACAGTGGCAAACTCAGATTAAGAACTATAGTACTATGAAGAACTCGACTGGCATATTCATATACTCATATGGCAGACCCAAGTCAGTATGCAAAAGGCATTCTACTGGAGGATGCCGCCTTCTCCTATTTGCCATGAATGCAGTTTCTTTCATATTTAATACTACAGCAAGAGGAAGCAATATGGATTGTGAGTATAACAAAATACCACACATGATCTTCTCTGCAGAGGAGCAACAGATTTTTGAATCTATTGCGATTTCATCTGAAAAACTAAGTGATCATTAAGACGCACACAACCATACTTCCTCTGCACGAGAAAAAAAAATATGCTGCTATCAAAACTATTGGCAGTTTTACCAGAGTATCTGGACCTGAGTGTTTTTCTAGTTAGTGATACACAGAACTTCTGGAACTGTAAATACACATATATTTATACAAATAAATATTTCAAGTTTATGATTAATTCTGCTCTGTGCATAATACTAATAAAATTGTAAAGAAAGTTAAAAAATAATCAACTTTATGATTTTCAGGGCAATTTGGAAAGTTTAATTTTGTATTCACAAATCAAATGTCTGTGACATGCTGTTTTTTTTCTGTGATGAAAATGGCATAAACTGCTTACAAACAAACATCGAAACATTCCATTAAAGAGGTTTTGATCCTTTACTTGCAGATTGAAACTCTTTTGACCAATTTCTGAACTTCTCTTTCATGGGGACACCTTACACAGCTGAAGTTTATTTATAAACTTTTTACCTGGCTCTTGAAAAACAGTGCAGTTCTTAACACACATATAGAAGAATCCTAGATCTAAAAAAAAAAAAAAAAAAGAAAAAGAAAGATAAGAAAAAACAGATCATATGCAATGAGATTAAAACTGATGTGGTTTTTTTCTCAGAAGTAAATCAGCTGATAACTTTTTTTATATTCAAATGATTTTTTTCTTCTAAATGCTCTCTTCCTTTTAGAAAGTAATCCATATTTGAATTTTGAAACCTGGTGGTGTCTGCAGTGTGCCTTTAAGGAAATGCCCGCAGTTTATAGCAGTAATATGTCACCTGCTAAAATTAGTCATGCTTCAGCCAATAGAGAATAATCTATATATTTGCACTGTTGGTAAAAATCAGTTACAATAATAAAAATAATCATAATCATCACCATCCTTCAAAAGCTTATTATCTTTGATCAAGACATACAGTAACAGTATCTTTTTATACTATATACTTTGTATTAGAAAATGATACTATTATATAAAGTTGTTAAATTGTCTTAAATGAAATAAGTATTGGTATCATACCAATAGCTTTTTGAAGGATTGTAGTATTTCCTTGCTTACCAAAAGAAAAACATAATTTTTTAGGAAAAATATAGGAAAAATATAATGTAACAAAAAGAACAACGGCTGCTAAAGCAACTTATCAATCACATACAGATTTAATATCATCTTGCCAAACTGCTTGAGGATATAACGTAACCAGAGAATATCACTTTATAAGCATCCCTTGAAAGACCTGAGGTTCTGTATACACTTAAGTCTTGGTTACAAAGCTAGCTTAGCAATGAAAGCAATACTGAATTTTACTGATTCAAGTTGCTAATACAAGGTTTATTCTACCACAAAAAGTAGGAAAATGTGTTTAAACAGGGAAAGTGATGGAAATGAACTGGAGAGCTTCAGGAAGGAATACCAATTCCACCATATAAATGTAAATGTAAATGTAAATGTAAATGTAAATGTATGCTCACTCCCATTCTTACCAATGCATATGTTCATGTACAGTCTACTCATTTTGTGTATGTATGAAATTATGTTCAAAATTTGATGCATAAAAAATATCAGATAATTTAAAATACTATCTGAATTGTCTAAAACAGTAGAAAGCAGAACAAAGCACTTTCAATACTTTCTTTAAAAATTATCTATCTGTAAAAAGATATAGAGTCATTGGACCAAATGAATGATCCTTTTATTGAATCTGGCTGATCATCTGCAGTCAAAGCTATATACTATTAGTATATCTGCAAATTTCATGCACCTTTTGATGTATTTTACTTCTCTTTGAGGAAACTACATGTGCGACAAAGAAGCTGAATAGGCTACTCATTTGACACTTCTAATTTTTATCTGTATGGCTATCCAAGTTACATATGAGTGATTTAACCCTTATGAGATCCCTTAAAAAAAAAAAAAAAAAAAGCATAGACATAAGTTTGGGATATTAATTGGGGTATTTGATCATGAATTCTAGTATGGGATCTACTCTGCTAAACTTAATTTTGGGGTTTGCATTTAATTTTAGATATGCATTGACTTCCTAAATTAGGTACCTAATTTTCCCATAGAGATTTTAGACACATATGAGCTAGAAGCCTCACAGGGAGATTCTGTCCACCTATGTTAGGTACCCAATTCAGTATTTATGTGTCCATGACTGAGTGTCAAATCACGTTACTCTGAACTTTGACACCTAGCAGGGGAAGGCTGAGTCACAAAGCATTTCCCATAGAAGCTTATTAAAAGCATCTCCTTTTTTTGAACTCAAGCTACTGGAGTGGCCTTCTATCATGCACATAATTAAGCAGGGTAATAACAAATGATGGCAATGAGTTTGAGGAAGTGAAGTTCATACAAAATTCTCCTTTAGTTCAAACTGTTTAACAGGTTCTTCTTTAGTGAATAACAGACTACAAAGGTTTTGTTTTTAGACAAATAAACCTGTTGTGAAGCAGGAGCTGTCATGAAACCACCAGGGCAAGCTGCCACTGTGCAACAGTACATACAGTATGGGACATGGTCATGGCCAAACACAGAAGGAAGCAAGCTGTAGTGAGCTCTGCACATTGTTTTGTATGATCACTTCCATTGGTAACATAGTGGTGCATGGTTAAAACTGGTTGCTCTCATGTACAGAAAATGTGGCTTCCCAAAAAGCTTCTCATAGTTCCAGGCAGGAAATATCACATATCCCATGCAGTATTTTTCCACTATGTTGTGAAAAGTTTATCTATTCCTCCTGGCCTTTCTCTGATGTTCTGCTGTGGTTTAACCCCAGCTGGCAACTAAGCACCACACAACTGATCACTCGCTCCTGCAGGCTGGGTTGGGGTAGAGAATTGGAAGAGTAAAAGTGGGAAAACTCATTGGTTGAGACAGAGTTTAACAGGTAAAACAAAAGCCATGCACACACAAGCAAAACCAAACAAGGGATTTATTCACCATTTCCCATCATCAGTCAGGTGTTCAGCCATCCCCAGGAAAGCAGGACTGAATCATGCCTAACAGTTACTTGGAAACACAAAATTCCATAACTCTGAATGTCTCCCTGGCTTCCTTCTTCTTCCCCCAGCTTTATATGTTGAGCATGACACCATATGGTATGGGATCAGCTGTCCCAGGAACTTCTTCTGCACTCCTAGCCTACTCACTGGCTGGGTGATGTGAAAAGCAGAAAAGTCCTTGACTCTGTGTAAGCACTGATCAGCAATAATAAAAACATCTCTGTATTATCAGTACTGTTTTCAGCACAAATCCAAAACATAGTCCCATACTAGCTACTGTGAAAAAAATTAAGTCTATCTTAGCCAAAAGCAGCATATGTTCTTAGTCAGGTTTCCTTTGATGTGTATATCTGCAGATATTGAAACAGGCTGAATACTGTTCCTCCGCTTTGTCCATTCTAGACTATATTCAGTTTTACTAAGAAGCTCTGTCTGAATTTAGAGACTATACAGGGTTTGGTTTGGTTTTGTATTTATTTTTGCTTCCTGTTAGAGTTACATGATACCATGAAATGTCATATAGAAGACCAACGCTTCTTACAGCTTGATCCCATCCAAAGGCTGTGAACACAGAAATTTTGCCAGCCTTGATGTGATCAAAAAGAGGAAACACTCAACATTTTGAAGACTCATAGCTATCTAAAACCTACACTGTCTATGAGTTTAAAGATCAACATGAGTACAAGAAGGAAAAAATACAATAGGTCCTGACTCTGCCTGACTGCAGTTATTGACAGGGGGACATAGCAAGCATTGGAAATCTTCCTGACTACAGACACTGAAAAAAAGTATACAACAAGCTACACATTCTGCCACATACTATTGACTTGAAATAATTGTTATACCAGTTTGGGAATATGGGGTCTGAGGTCTCAAAATGCGAATCTAAAATTCCCTGGGGCATTGACCAACCTTTTTCTTCAGGAAAAGAAGAAAGTGTAAAGGCCAGAGAAAGAAAAGGGAAATAATAGAATGAGGTCAGAGTGAAGAAGTCAGAGAGCAGGCAAAGTCAAACAGCTGGGCACAACAGGGAGAGTGCTGGTTTATGAAAGAGACTAATATCTGCAGAATTAATGCACTATGTACAGGCTGTGAGCCATGAGAGCGTTATATTTGGGGGAGGAGTAGTACAAATGAAAGCTTTCCTTTGTGTCCATGCAGTTGATAGAAATATTTCTTTCTGATGTATTATGCTCTTTCATAAAGAAAGATGTTTGCTGAATAAATATGTTGTGCTTTTCCATCGTGATCTGTGTAAAATATTAACTCCACAACATCACATCAGATTTCTTCTACTTTGTTATTTTCACTGTATGCAAAATAAATTCTGTTTCCCTTTAGTGCTCAGAAGAATAAAGAGGTTTTCCAAGAGTTAGAGAGCTATGATACCACTTACTTACAAAAGAAAAACTATTATTTCTTTTAATGAGAAGAGTACAGTCCAGCATGACTTTAAAATACTATCAGTAAAGGCCAAATCACTGTGAAGATCATTGTATGACATATAAATAAGATAAGTAAATTTAGTAATAGGTATAAAACCCCCCTCAGATTTCTGGGCTTCAACTTCTAAACATAATTGTGTGTAAACTCTGCATAAGTCAAAAGAAAAAAAAAAAGTTAAAGCGTGACACATTCTTCCTAGAAAATTAGCTGGAATTCTACTGAGTTAGTGGGAGGTGTCCCTGTCTGTGACAAGGGGTTTGGAACTTGATTATCTTTAAGGTCCCTTCCAACTCTAACCATTCTATGATTTTATGATCTTATCAATGTTTATAAATACCTGAAGGGGAAGGAGTGCAAAGAAGACAGAGCCAGGGTTGTTGTGTATTGTGACTTTTTGCATTACTCCTTGAGGCAACTGCTCCTTATTTCTTTGGGTACAGTCTGGTACTGTCCCTGAGAGCAGGTTTAATAGAGGATCAGTCCGAATTATTCAGTTGTTTGGAGATAATCCTTCCAGACACAGATGAAGTATTACTGGCACTTGGGGAAAATTTTAATCATTGGGTTGTTGTGTTGGGTTTGCTTTCTGCTAAGGTTTTTGAGAAGCGAAACTCAATTAGTGTTTGTAAAATTGCATGGGAAACCTCACAGTAATTACTGAGAACACTTTGGTCAACTGATCTCAGTATAAAAGTGATGTTTCTGACCTGAAAATGGTAAAAACAATGAGTGGCGAGTGGTGGGCAGAAGACAAGGATGACAGGCCAAGTATGGCCTGTGCTGCAGGGGCAGGAAGGAGGAGGGGAAATCTCCCATCTCACTGATGACTGGGGGAGGTCATGCCACTGTTGGGATGGGCCAGGTGGGACTGTCCTATGTCTCTGGACCACAGTCCCACCTCCCATGCAGGTCACCTGCTTTACGCACTTGCAAGCAGGGGCTTCCTGAACTTCTCTTCTTGGGTTCAAATGCCAAATGGCACTTGGGTTCACTACCGGATTTCCTCTGGCGTCTTTGGAGAACCTTCCCTCAGCCTGGCTTACCCTGGCACGTGGTAATCTGTTGATACTGTAGAAGAAGCCAGACTTTTAAAAGTGCAGTATGTTGATTCTACTTTATAGCTCTAGCTCTTGTTTACTGCTTCGCTTTATGATGGTAAGACTTGATTGTTGTCAGTCGTGGTCAGTTTGGGGTGAAAGCACAAAACCCTTGTGTAATGCTTGACTCTGGGCAGGCAACCAGGGGTGAGGATTTTGGGGTTCC
>JAOTQQ010000001.1:168653964-168695704 GCA_026546715.1 Gallinago undulata
GCCCCATCCCTGGAGGTGTTCAAGGCCAGGCTGGATGGGGCTTTGAGCAACCTGGTGTAGTAGGAGATGTCCCTGCCTATGGCAAGGAGGTTGGAACCCGATGATCTTTAAGGTCCCTTTCCAACCCAAATGATTCTATGATTCTATGATTCTAATTAGCCTTTAGTTCAAAAAGAGAAAACAGACGAAAATCTTTGGTTCTTTGTGTACTAGGTTTTTTCTTTGACTGAGATTAGAATAAGAATAATGAATAAGAACATATGAAAGACAGCACATTCTGCCATTGATTGAAAGGCATAAACCATTTATGTAGGTTATTATCGGAGAATTAGTATGATTTACAGAAGGGATCTTTTCTGATGGCTTGATGCTGTTTTGCAGTTGTGTGCATTTTTATTTCTATAGATAACAGGATTAAGCACTGAATAATTATAAGACTTTTAGTGGTCTTTTTCATTTTTTCCCCTTTTCTATTATTTTAACCCCAATATTCATAATATTTGTTTTCACAGGACTTAACAATGAACAATAAAATAAAAAGCTTGTATTAGCTCATTGCCAAGTAGCATACAGTATTATATACACTAAATAGCCTCCGTTATCCTGAATAGAAATGTATCAGCAGCCATGCCCTCATACTTTGAAAAACAGATAAATTTATTTCCTAATGAAAAGCATTCTACAAATAGCTTGGTATGATATGTAGCAAAATTTATACGAAGACTGGTAACTCTAACATTTCCTAAATGCCATCTAACTCATTTTTCAAGACTTTCAGATCTATGTTCATATCATTATCTTTGTCTATATCTTATTTAGAATGCATATCAATGAAATATTGTAATGGTACTGACTTGCCAGTGGTTTTGCCTTTATATTGTTTTTTTTCTTAAATAAAATCATGATTTATACACAGGTTGTAGTCTCTACGTTTTAAAAGAAAGTTAAAGAAGTAGCCTCTCTGAATATTGTGAAAGCTCCTACTAAGAAAATCCAAACTTAAAACTACAGAAGAGAGAGTCAATACTAATAACATAAGCATATAGAATATTTTTGTAAAGAAAATAAATTACATTGACAATATAGATAAAACAGTGAATTTTTACTGTTAGTGAATAGAAGTACGGGAAAGTTTTACAGGGAGGGGTATGATTATTGCCTTACATCATCCACTGCTAGGAGTCAATGTCTGCTTTACCATCTATTTTCAGATTATTTTACTTATAAAAATGTAATTAGCCATCATCTACAACAGATGGGCATAAACTGTGTAGACATAATATTGCTATGTAAGAAATCTCACAAATGGCAATAAATTTTGTCATTACCTTCCATTGAAGCTCAGACTGGAAGATCTATGAAATTAAGTCAGTGGGAACTTTCCCATGAATTTCAGCTGGAGCTGAAAAGGTAGTTCTAAGTAGGTTTGGACCTCCTAGGTGTCCATTAAGACAGCAACATCAGAAACATCAGGATATTACAAGTTATAAAAAGAAGGTGCTAGCTGATCAGAGTTGAGGATCAGACATAAGTTGCAAAGTAAAATTTCTCTCAGTATCTATAGAAAATTGCTTTTCTTCTGTAAATTCTGATGATTACCTATTTTCTTCATACATTCCTGAAGAAGCTTCCTTCTTTGTAAAAAATGCCTGTTTCCATTATACCCTGTCCATGACATCTTGAAGTGTTCTTCAAACAAAGTGAGCTCAGTTTTCCCCCAGGCCTCATTCAAATTGTGCACCATCAAAGAAAAGCCTCCAGAGTAGTCTCCTCTGGTACGTAGACATAGACATTAAAATAAAGACAACACAGAGTAACAAGACGTCACAACACACCTCTCAAATCAGTATTTTTTCAATTTTAATTCCATTGTTTCTATATGTTATAGAAGAGATGAGATTATTTGTTTATTAATATATATTCAGTTCCTAGATTTCAAAACACGTTTATAGAAAGCATCCATAACTTTCTACTGAAGTAGAGTTATAGATTTATAAATTTTTTAAAGCTCGTGGAGAGTTCTGAATAACTAATTAACTACTTAATCTGCATTGAAATATCCTAATGCTGTAAAAAGTGAGATAAAACACTTGTTCTCACATTTCTGACCAATTTTACTGTTTCCCATACCAGTACTGCTTGAGTTTTGTAACTAGTACTATTTGAAAAACAGAAGATAGATGGTGCTTTAAGAACAAAAGTGTTGTTTGTTACTTATTTTTAGAATTCATCATTCAGAAGCTATTTAAAGATGCAAATTATTGTAGCAAAACATCATGGGGCCATAAAGATTTATAAGCTGTTAAATGATCTTCAGGGCAGAAGCAAATAACATGTAACACCTGGCGTAGACAGTATGTTTAACGATAATACAAATCCTTTATGGTACATTAACACCTTCAGAAATGAATAATGTCCTAAAATCAATTCCACAAAAAGTTACAGATGAGGGTCAACATGTAATGTAATTGCACTGAACAAAATTAGGAAATAGAATTTATCTAACTCCTTTATGCAAGCTCTCTTACCATTAATATTTCTCAATAAACAGAATTTAAGGTGTGTTTGTGATGGATGATATTTATTTCCTTGAGGATCTGAACTATTTTGCTATTTATCAGAATTAGAGCTATTACGCATCCTATTCCTCATTACGTGCCTAATTAATTTGCTGTATTAAAAATTCATCTTACTTTGTTCTGATCAGGCAAGCCAAAACCTTTTAATTTCATTGTGCTCAAAAGATTAATTTTCTCTGATACTGTAAGGACTAATAATTTATTCATATTACCTGAATCAATCAGAAAATCACTTTTTTCCCACACACATTTATTGCAAAGCTAGAGGGTTTCTCTAGACATTTATTTTCCTGTAAATTTGAAATATTTAATTGGCAGTAATGGTGCTATATTGAAGTACACAATAGGAAATTTTGCAATGCACAGAGGGTTATATAATTGCTTCCTAGTGAAAGTAACACAGAAAATGGTCCTGCTGAACACCATACCTTTAGTGAAATTAAATGTTTTTTCTTACTTTGAAAGATAACTAAGGGCTTGCGAAAACTAAGCATAACTTTTGTTTTTTGAATAATTAATTCCATTACTCATTTTTCAATGTATCAAGAAATCAGAACAATTAAAATTTCTATGACAACGGTGTCAAGAATTTAAAAAAACAAACAAATAAATAATTGGAGAGACAGTCTACATATTCTTTGCATTCAAAAGTTTAGATAATTTTGATAAAAGATGATCTTTGTTGAAGACAAATATTCAATTCAGCCATGCTATTTGAAAATTTTACATTATAGATGTAGTTGTACGTATTTGAAATGCATATATGATGAAATAAACCATTTTGCTTTCTTTAGATTTTTTAGTCTGTTGGAAAAATATTGTGATTTTACGAATTTTACAAATTTTCTGATGATTAAACTTTTGTCGTTAAACAGTCTTTATTAAGATTTTTATCTTTGACTTCTTAGAATTATTAAAGTGCAAACATAAGTCATTGTGTCTGATCAAGATTAAATACAATGTTAAAACTTCAAATTCTAATATGGACTAAAAACTTACAATTGTATTTCCCCTCACCTTTTTCCACCACCTTTTAGCCCACTGTATGATGCAACTTATTCCACATGAAAACTAACTTTAAAACAAAAAACTGTATAGCTTCTTCAAACTATGGGCTTATATTAAATCAATGTTCAGAATTTTCACTGAGAAATATGATGGCTAAGATGTTCCATTTATCACTGGCTTAGGAAGAGATTTATCTTGGCATACATTAACTATCTTTAAATTTGGCATATAGGCTAAGACAAACTATGGTGATTAATTTCATTTCAGAGTAAAAGAAAAGAGACTGAAGACATATGACCATAAGGTAGATGGAAAGAATAGGCATTTTTAGGTGGTTTTTTTCCATAGATGATTTGATAGATACTTATAGGAGGACTAAGAGAAGCAAGAATCCTATCCTGGATGAATGAAGGGAAAAAAAAATAATCATGCACCTAAAAGCATATCTTTGCAATACAATATAGGTCAAAAAAGAAAGGATTCACTTGTGACACTAATGGAATATTATAATTCCCAGTGTCTAAGAACTTGCCATTGTCTTCACTTTTCTGCAGGATAAAATGCCACTCATAAATTTGTCTATGACCTTATAGACTTTGATTTTAAGGAAACAAATAGTATATTTCCAATATGCATTAACAATCATAACTTTTTTTTGTGGTTTAACCCTCACTACAACAGTCATAAGCGTAGACCCTAAAACCAAATGGGACAAGACCTTTTATTAATGTCATCGACATGTTTGTATAATAAATTCAAAGTATTACAAGAGGTCAAAGAGCTTAATTCTGAAGATTTCTGAGTCTTGTTTGACTTTTCATTTTTAATGTTCTTCAGATTTTTACCCATAACAGAAAGTGAAAAATATGAAATAAATATATTTTTAATAATAAAATTTTACTGTGTTTTCAAAGACCTGAAAACCCCTGTTGCTGTTCAAAGTATGGAGAGGTATATGTTCAATTAAAGGTTTTTTTGTTGTTGTTGAAATATTTTTATTAATATTTGACTTTTTATCTAAAAAGAAAACTTTAATTTCATGTAAAATTATTTATCAAAAAATATCGAAAGCTGCTCAATGAGGGTCTAATCCCATAGCCGTTATTATATAGGGGTAAAAAGAAAAAAAAATAATCAAAATCCTGAACCTGCAGAGTGGAAGTGTGACTCTCCAGCAAAGTGGTTGAAACACAGATCCATAAAGAATGAGTCCCAGTTCCTAGTGCAACACATGCAAATGCTGTTTCATGTAAAACAGTTACACAAACAGGTGTTGGAAAGAAAACTCAAGGTCTGCGTTCTGACATTTTGGATTAGTAGTCTTACCTTTAGGCAACCGTTAACCTTAAACTACTTTCCACAGAAGTAAGAAATTTGGGGATGAATTAGTTTAAGAAATAGAGATCTCCAAGATACTGAATAGTGAATAGAAAGGCACAGCTGTTTCTCCACCTCAAAGCTCACATTTTAAAAGTAAGGTATTTTCTTTTAAGGCAGACAACTGCCTTTTATAAGCAATAAGATCCTGAAGAGCTGTATAAATTATTCTCTAAGAATAGGAGATTCACAGGATTGCACCTCTCAGGCTACATCTATCCCAGCAAACTAAAAAAGCAAGTCAGGGGCTTGAAAGCTGGCCCATGCTTCTCTGTGCTATTTGACTGCCTGCATGCTCCCTGGCATGTATTGTTCCACAATGGTTAACACACTTCCAGAAGAGATTCAGACATGGTGTGGGGGATAACAAACTCACTGTAAACAGTCTGGTCAAGGCCACCATGCTCTGCGACAGAAATAAATCTAGATGTGAATCACGATTTCACTCACCTGTGGGAACAGAGAACAGGTCTTGGCCTCTTTTATGACACACAAACATAGTCTAAGAGAAAAGACCTAGGTTTTGGATCCCATGCTAGGGATAGGCATAAATATTTGTTGCTATGTAAAAACACTTATTTTAAATGTGTACAAAACCTTAAGGTCAAAAGCTGCTTGATTGCATAGTTAAACATTTCCATGATTAAGCATCACTGAACATGAGTTTTTAAGAATCTAATTCTAGATTCAGGTCCTGTAATTTCCACATGTAATTTTGCTTTAGTTACCTTTTCAGACCTCTTTTTTTTTTTCTGTATAACAATCAGATTCAACTTAGTTTTCCCTTGCACTGTCTAAAATCCCAGAAATCATACTTCTCTGAGATTTATATATCAATTATTAGACAATTTCCCCATAAACACAGCAGATGTTAAGAATGAGACATTGCAACACTTGCCTAAAAACATCAGTCATCAGGCAGCATGGGGAAACTAGGCACAGTTAGGTAGCAGTAAAACTTATTTAACATAAGGATTTATGGTGTGATAAGGACCCCACACTGCCTCCTCAGATCTGTATGCAGTTATGTGTTTAAAGGACTCAGCTCTGTTAAATATGTGCATAGGTTTATACACATTACTGTAATGCAATTAGCATAAATGAATTTTTGGATTTGAAAAATTTATTATACAGACATATCTAGGAGATTCTGCTAAAGCACTCCTTGTAAAACATGATTTTAAAATCTGATAACAAAACCCAGACTTCAAGGTCCTTATATAAATTGCCATATAGTATCAAGTCTTTGTTTCAATCAGGCATGATTTTTTAGCATGATACTCTGCAGTCTTTAATTTCTGCCAAAACCAAACCCACATACCTTCATAAACCCCTGATGATCTTTTGTTCTCTAAAGCTCTGTATGCCTCCTTGCAGCCCTCTGCTTTGTTGCATAAACAACTCATAGAAACATCATGAGCTGGTTGCACACATGATTTTTTAATGTGTAAACCACATTTTAATTGTTTCGTTTGCTTAATGGTTCTAATATACTTAAATGATACCATTGGAGTTTCATTGTAGTAATGGTGTTGCATATAGGAACACTGTGATGCAATCATATAAAATTAAGAGGGTTGGGGTTTTTTTTTTGGCTTTACTTTTAATAACAGCTATTAAATACTGTGTATGGAAGGTACACTCTATGGATATGAGTCTTGTGATGCAAACTTCTTTTTATTTGTTCAATTTCACCCCCTCACAATAACTTAATTGAATTTATTTCCTCAGTATACTGGGTGCATTCTGAAATGTTTTATATTGTAATGTTGCAGCATATTCATGCGTGTTTGACTATTAGTAAACAGATATCACAAATAGATATACATTTTATATATATAGCAAGACTAGCAATAAGCTCAGATTGATGTATTACAATATTAAAAAAAAATTATTTCAGTTGAAGCAGAGGTTTTAGACCTGAATTTAGATTTTTGCTAAACGTAGGCTTATATATTCAAAATTGAAAACCTGATAGTCCCCTGTCAACTGCTGCCTGACAATAAATCATAGAAAAAAAAGTTGCCTTGAGTGACAGTTTGACTAGAAGATTCCTTAGTTTCTTCAGGATGTGCTCCTCTATATAACAGAGCTTTTCTGAACATGGAAGAGCTCAGCCGTTCTGTGAGAAAGCTGATATGGATAAGGTCTGCAAAACTTGTAAAAGTATGAACAAATCTTGTAAAATGACTACAGTAAGTATATATGTGTGTGTGCAAATATACATATAAAGAGGAATTGTTCTAACTATTAAGTAAATAACTAGTTAGAACGTTCAGAAAAATGGTGGAAATAATGGTTTCTGTGCTTTCTTCTATTTGAAGACATTTTGCAGTTGCCGTGAAAATACATGATATAACATGATACTTAAGGTAACTATCAGTTCTTCTACTGTAGCTATCATACAAGGTCCAACCAAATAAAGAATTCATAAAGAAATGAAAAAGCAAGAAGGAATTTAGGGATTAAAGTGATTAACATGAATTTATAAGAAAAAACTTGGGCTTTATAGGCAAATTCCACACAGAAGCTGTCCCATAAGTTGGCACTAGATTTAGGCTTCTTCCCAGTTTTGTAAGGTCTATAACTACTAAAGCTACAAAACTGTGTTCCTTTTTATATTTTCTTTGTATGACCCAATGATTCTTGAATTATGTTCTGCAAAGTGGAACCATCCTAATAGACTTAGTAGCTTAGACAATGGTTAGAGCACTTAAGTGGAAAATTGAAATATGTTTTTTAATATACTCACACATGGAAAGGAACTGGACCTCTATCTCCCTCTTCCTAAGTAATTTTTCATTAAGATACAGGCAGCTTTTGAAAAAGCAGGCAGATTCAAAACTGCTTTAAAAAAAACAAGCAAGCAAACAAACAAACCTGAGCTTTGCTCAATTATTTGGAAGAATGAAGGTAGATACCTGACCTTACTTGGGAACTCCAGACTACAAAAGGACCTTTCTGTATCTCCTGAGTGAGGCATTCAAGAGGAAGACTTAAGCTTTGTATCCTCACCTAACATACTGTGAGGGCTAAATCTGAGCATATGTTTTGAAAGATTTGGCCCATTTTCAGTATCTTTACTGTTCCTCTTTTGACCTACATTCACTATTAAAAGGTAGTTGATATAACAGAACTATATTCTAACTTATAGTCCAAACCAGAGTGAGTGAAGTGGAATTATATCTGATTTGTGTCAAGAGGGCTTGTCAGTATATACATTTATCAGGTACAGTGATAAAGATGCAACTTATCATTTGCAGCAGTAGTAAAATCCCTTGGATAATGACAAAATGTAATGACATGGATGCTGAGTGAGGAGGTTGCATCTGAGAAGAAGGTGATAGCTTTATGAAGAGAATAATATAAAAATATACACATCACAGTGCTTGCATCTCTGGAAGCAATTTTTTTGACGCTGCCATCAAAGCATGTAGTATGTAGATCAGCTATTTATGCTGATATGTTATCTTACATTCCATGGAAGATAGAGAACAAAATATAATTGTTTCAATCCAATATACAAAAACAGAACTAAAACATTTGAGGTTTTGAAAATATAAATACATTTCTACGTGGAGACATTATGCATTTTTAGAAGTTAATTACTTGAAACAAACATAAATGTGCCAAATGATAAAATTCAAACCCACTCAGATTTGCATGAAAATAAAAATTCAGTTTTTCACAAAACTTACATTGGAAATTTTCCCTGTCTGAGGCAGTGTTTGTGGCAAATTCTAGAAACATAAAAATATAGCATTTACATAAGGGACCCCAAAGGTACATAAATTGTATAAAATATGATGTTTAATGTGTCATGATTATTCTGTTCCTCTGAATAAACATCCCAAGGCTACTTTACTTGAAAAAAAGAGTAATATGCATAACCTCATAAAATGGCAATATTTTCCCACCTTGAGTCCAAAGAAAGTTTATTTTGTTGATGGTTCATATTTTGCATGAACACTATATACTTATCTGAGCCCTTTTAGATGACCTTCAATAGGAAGATAAGACTTGCAATGATGACAATACTTTTTTTAATGTGAAAACTAAAGACTGCAGTGCTCAATTTCCTTGGTTGAAAACCATCTCATTTTTGATGAGAACACACAAAAGCCAAACCATTTTAATGACAAAAAGCAAGATTTCAATCTCTATGAGTTGGTTGAAAGAATTTTCTAGATAAATTAATAAATCTTCCAAGCTTTTTCCCTGTTCACCTTTTACCATTTTTGTTAAGTCATAAAACTGGATTTTTTTAATGGCACACACTGCCCAAAGTTTATCTAGAAACCTTTTGCAAGTCCTGGACACAGCTCCTACTGTGTCATTAAAAAGGGGTACTGCAGCAAATGTAGCTTTGAGGAATTATTTTCATGGATACTTTTTATCAATCTAGATCCCATCAGAACACCTTTTGCTGATTTCTCTGAGGGACAGAGTTAGATTGACAGTCTAAAAAAAACAGCAAACACCTTTTGTTATTATTATTTGTAGAGAAATTTTACACATTACCTTCTTTACAAAATCAATCTGGATAATTTCAAGTGAAACTATTGTCTCCTCAGTAACCATAGATTTAGGAGAATGTGACAGGTTTTGCAATACTAAGATAAGACATGCTTTAGCCAAAAGGATATCAAGTTGTGACTGTTCAACACAGTAAATTAATGGCTTGATTACTAAATGATTGAGAAGGCAGGTGTTATAAGATTAGAACAGGATAGTAGAAACGGAGCCAGGCTTACGAAATATCCATGGCTGTCACTCATGGACTTGTTGATTGCTTCTGTGTCTCCTATTTCTAATATTTTTAATAAGGAACTTTTAATGAACAAGTTTGATCTTTGGATTTTTTGGGGGAACAGTGTTTCCTGCAAGAAAAAGAGAACATTCTCCTTTGCATATTGCTTTGTAACCATATGGAAAACTAATCTACTTAACTACACTTGCTGTCAGATTGTTCACATTCCTTGAAACATTGAAGTATCATGATAACAGTGTCATTTTGAAGAATCAAACTGACAACTTTTTGTAATAACCTTGGTGTGACCAGAGATAATCTCATATTACAGATAACTTGGAAGACTTTTGTTTCCTATTCTGATCAGTAGCATACTCCTAAAATTTAAAGAATAAATGCTTGCAAGAAAACCATGAGAATCTTCCATGCCCCTGAAAGATACTTTCAAAGATACTTTCAGGTACTCACTTCTGAAGTGGAAGTTAAACAGTTCTGAGGTTTGCAAATGGCAGTAAAAGGCTTTCTGCGGGAACTGATTGAGTACCAAGTTCTTTTTATTTGTGCTAGTTTTTTTCTACTCATTTGCTACCATGCTAATTGAACTGGAGGAACTTAAAAAAAAAGGTGTGTTAAGTTTGATCTGGGAGGAGAAATGCAAAGGAGAAGGATTAATGCGCTCATACTTGAGTGCAAAGCTGAACAGTAAAAGTGTAATATAAGGAGACAGGCAGTCTGGGAACCTTGTTCAGAAATTGTTGTGATAAGAAGTCACACATAATGGACAGAAAGTTAATGGAAATAATTTCACAGGGAAAATGGAACAGGTAGGCAATAAGAAACAACTCCTAGTAAGTGTTTTCTAAAATATATTTTCTCAGGTTTAGTAATGAAAAACAACATCAAAGAAAATTTAGAAGGATCAAAAATCAGGCAGAGTGAAGAATTTCGTCAATACCCTTAGTTGCAGGTAGACATACTGAGAAAAATAAAAAGATACACAGAATTAACACGTGGCTCAGAAACTGAAGCCACCAATGAATTTTTTTTATTTTTTTTTTTATCTCAGGGAACTTTAAATGGCACCAGATGTGCTAGCAACAGACAGAGTACACCTGTCTCAAAGTGGGAGAAAGATACTGGCCTGTGAGTTGGCAGTGCCTGTTGAAAGGGCTTTAAACTAGGCTCAAAGGGGGAGGGGATTAAACACAAGTCCAGCAAAAATAAGCCTAAGGAGAGCCTTCAGCCTGCTACCTCACTTGATACGGGAGATGATAACAGTGTCAGAAGGGTCCATGGCAAGTGGCAGGATAACACATCAGGGTTGGAAGGATGTAGTGATAGCTGTGCTGCACTGACACATTCTGTGAACACTGTAACAAAGGCAAGGTCTTGCAGAAATGGACCAAGAGCCCCTGAGGCAATAGGAGACAGAAGGGTAGTTGGCACAAAGCAAGTTGGGGGACCAGTGAAGGGGAAACAGCCGGCAGACTGGCTAAAGTATCTCTATACCAATGCTCGCAGCATGGGAAACAAACAGGAGAAGTTGGAAACTATCCTGCTACAGGAAATCTATGATATAATAGCTATTACAGAAACTAGGTGGGATGAGTCCTATGACTGGAATGTGGCCATGAATGGCTACAAACAGAAGGGACAGGAGAGGAAGAAGAGGTGGAGGTGTTGCTTTCTATGTAAAGAAGTGGCTAGAGTGTGAAGAACTGTTGCTAAAGAATATCCATGAACAGGTCGAAAGCTTATGGGTAGGAATTAGAGATTGGGACAATAAAGGGAACCTTGTGGTACGAGTCTACTACAGGCCACCTAACCAGGTGGACACCTATCCTCGGTTTCAATACAAACTGGACGACAAGGTATTAGAAAGCAGCCCTGAGGAAAGAGACTTGGGGGTGCTGATGGACGTAAACTGGACATGAGCAGGCAGTGTGCACTTGCAGCCCAGAAGGCCAATCGCATCCTGGGCTGCATCAAAAGAAGTGTTGCCAGCAGGTCCAGAGAAGTGATTCTTCCACTTTACTCTGCTCTGGTGAGACCTCATCTGGAGTGCTGTGTGCAGGTCTGGAGCCCTCAATATAAGAAGGACATGGACCTGATGGAGAGGGTTCAGAGGAGGGCCACAAAAATTATCAGGGGGTTGGAGCAGCTGTGCTACAAGGACAGGCTGAAGGAGCTGGGGTTGTTCAGCCTGGAGAAGTGGAGGCTTCAGGGAGACCTAATAGCGGCCTTCCAGTACCTGAGGGGGGCCTACAGAAAGGCTGGGGAGAGCCTGTTTACAAAGGCCTGCAGTGACAGGATGAGGGGCAACAGGTTCAAATGGAAGAAAAGCGGATTTAGATTGGATATTAGGAATAAGTTCTTTACAATGAGGGTGGTGGAGCACTGGAACAGGTTGCCCAGGGAGGTGGTTGAGGCCTCTTCCCTGGAGACATTCAAGGTGAGGCTCGACAAGGCTCTGGGCAACCTGGTCTAGTTGGGGGTGTCCCTGCTGACTGTGGGGGGGTCAGACTAGATGACCTTTAAAGGTCCATTCCAGCCCAGATGATTCTATGATTCTGTGATTCTATGATAATTTACTGAAGGCAGGAGGAAAAAAAAAAAAAGCAAATGTGAAGTTTCAGTTGTTTCTGCTGCACAGTAGAAAAAGGCCACAAAAAAAAATCTATAGATTGTTCTGTGCAAAAAGCTTCTTGAAGGGACGGAAGAGAAAAGCAGGATAAAAATGAGCAGACACATTGCAGAGCACAAGAGTTCGCCTTATATGATGGACAGTTCTAAAACCTGCTTTTGTGGCTGCTGAGCAGGACTGAATGCACAAGTGAAGCACTGCCTGATGTGCACTTAGGGGGAAGCTGAAAGGGAGAATAAAGGCTTCTTTTATTTTCTTCAGTGCTGAAAAATCTCAAACCTATCATATAGTAAAATTAAAGCAAGGCATATGTAGCCTGGACTTAAAAAAAAAAAAAGTATGAAAAAAACTCAAAACAAAGTGTGACCATAAACCATACTATTCCCCGCAATGAATTCTTTAAAGGTCTTCCTTGGTAAGCATATTCCATTAAGTAGGACTGATTATTTTAAAGAATTGTGTGTATGTTATTATGGGGCAGCTAATGTTTCCCATTAGCAACTTTTTCTTCCCCTGGGGAATCAAAAGAATCTTTACTTACAAGCCTTAGACATCAGTGCATGATTTGTAACTCGTTTTTCTAAACTTAGTGACGCCTTTGAGTTTTCTGGGCAGAAAATCATCCTCTGTCACAGAAAAAAACTGCTTAACCAGAAAAATACATAGGAGCATATATTGATGACTATTGTACATTAAAAAATATTAACCCTTATACATTTCATTGTTGACTCTCTACAATTAGGGTGGAAACAATTCCAAAGAAGATATTTTATGAATCACATTGACACCTTATATATCCTGAAAACAGAAACGTGTAAAAAAGTTTTCTGATGAAGAAATTTTGTTTGTATTTTTTTTTTTTATTTCTTAGAAGTAAAAAAAACAAACCCAAACTGGCTTTTTTTTTCATTGTGAAATAAATATTTTTCAGTTCATGTTCCAGAAAGAATAATTCTCTCTTTAACCTTTCTTCTTCAGAAACCTCAAGGACTTTTCAGACACCTGAGAAACCAAATTTATACCTAATTAGGCTATTAAACAAGCACATTAATCTTACTGCTGCTATAAAAAATGGTCAAGCTGCTACAGGTATCAGAAACTGCAATGATACTACGCTTGCATCTTAAATATTACAACCCCCTGCCCCCCAATAAAGTATTTAATTCAGCCTCAAAATACTACACTTGATGTGGGCTTCATATAAAGCATTTTCATTACTACTGTCTTTTTGGTTTCTGGCCATTGAAAAGATGATACACACACTGTCATAGAAAAGAGCAAAAACCTTGTGCAAAGTCATCTACAGTTAACACGGCTATTTTCAGAAATGTAATAACAAAGTCTAAATTTGGCATCTTTAAAATTATTATTAAAATTAATTTTGAAGGAAAATTGTGACATTTAAAATATAACACATGATTTCTGAATACTTGTGTTGCTGGTATGATTATCTGGTCAGCCTTGCATTTATTTCTTGAAGAATAAAACAATAACACAATTATATGTAAATTTATATAGAATCACAGAACAGTTAGAGTGGAAGGGACCTTAAAGATCATCTAGCTCCAATCCCTCTGCCATGAGCAGGGACACCTCCCACTAGAGCAAGTTGCTCAAAGCCCCATCCAGCCTGGCCTTGAACACCTCCAGAGATAGGGCATCCACAGCTTTGCTGGGCAACCTGATCCAGTGTCTCACCACCCTCACAGTAAAGAATTTCTTCCTAGTACCTAATCTAAATCTCCACTCTTTCAGTTTAAAACCATTACCCCTCATCCTATCACTACAGTCCCTGATAAAGAGTCCCTCCTCCTCTTTCCTGTCGGCCTGCTAGCAGGTCTCCCCCAGAGCCTCTGTTTCCACATTGAACAACCCCAACTCTCTGTCTATCTTCATAGTAGAGCTCCTCTGGCCATTTTTGTGGCCCTCCGCTGGACTTGATCCAACAGGTCCGTGTTCTTCTTACACTGGGGGCTCCAGAGCTGGACGCAGTACTCCTGGTGGGGTCTCACAAGAGCAGAGTAGAGGGGCAGAGTCACCTTCTGAGACTTACTGGCCATGCTTCTTTTGATGTATTCCAGGAAGACCATTTAGAATTTCTTCAAAATTAACCCACATACAATTTTTTTCCATAGGCAAATGGGAGATGAGGAACAGTGGAACACACTGTCCATCAACCATCAATCACAACATTCAAGGCAGTGTTATTAACTTCCCATTCTTCTTATTCAGCACTGAATTATTTTTATTCCCTGCACACATCTTCAGCAGAAAAGTTCCCTTGTTGTTAGCTAAATAAGGAAGAGTACTGGCAGTGAATCTGATCCCCATAGTGAGGCCCACTGTCACGGTCCTACTGTGAAAGCAGACTCAGCGTAACATTTTGAATCACTTAAATGTACTGATTCAGCATTTCTGAGATAAGTAATTGAAAAAAATAAATTCAGCATAACATCAGGTTTGAGTATAAAATAAGGGACATCCTTCACAATGAGGGACATTTGACACGTAGGTTTTAAACAAATAGGTTTACGTACATACACACAATTCCTGGTGTAAAAATAAATAAATAATACAGATATTATGTATAGTTACACAGATACTAGGGTGAAGCCTGGACCAAGCTGTGGTGTCTCCACAGAAGTCCACAGAAGATTTCGAATGAGAGATTTTTCCCATTACACAGCATATCCAGCCAATATCAATTCCAAAAACTCATTCCAGCTGAGGAGCATAAAGGGTGACCTCATCAGTAGTGGGGGATAATCACTTCCCTAGTCTTGCTGGGCACACTATTCCTGATGGAGGGACAGGATGCTGTAGACCTTCTTGGCCACCTGACCACACTGTTTGCTCATATTCAGATGGCTGTCAACCAACACCCCCAAGCCCTTTTGTGCCGGGCACATTTCCAGCCCCTCTTCCCCAAGCTTACCTTGCTGCATGGGGTTATTGGGACCCAAATGCAGGACCTGGCACTTGGCCTTGTTGAACCTCATCTCATTGGTCTCAGCCCATTGATCCAGCCTGTCCAGATCCCTCCATAAAGCCTTTCTACCCTCCAGCAGATCAACACTCCCACCCAACTTGGTGTTATCTGCAAACTTTCTGAGGATGCACTCTATCCCTGCATCCAGTTCACCGATAAAGATATTAAAGAGAACTGCCCCCAATATTGAACGCTGGGGAACACCACTTGTGACCAGCCATCAACTGGATTTAACTCCATTTGCCACGACTCTTTGGGTGGATCCTTCCAGCCAGTTTTTTACTCAGTGAAGCATACACCCATCTAAGCCACAAGTCGCCAGCTTGTCTAGGAGAATGCTGTGGGAAACAGTGTCAAAGGCTTTACTAAAATCCAGGTAAACAACATCCACAGCCTTTCCCTCACCCACTAAGTGGGTCACCTTGTCAAAGAAGAAGATCAGCTTAGTCAGGCAGGAACTGCCTTTCAAATATCCATGCTGATTGAGCTTAATTACCTGGTTGCCCTATATGTGCCACATAATGGCACTCAGGATTGGTCTGTTCCATAACCTTCCTAGGCACCAAGGTCAGACTTAGAGGCCTGTAGTTCCCTGGACCCTCCTTCCAGCTCTGCTTGTGTATTTTCTAACCTCTAGTCAACTGGGACCTCCTTGGTCAGCCAGGACTGCTGACAAATGATTGAAAGTGGCTTGGTGAGCACTTCTGCCAGTTCCCTCAGTACCCTCAGGTGGTTGCCATCTGGCTGCATAGATTTGTGTATGCTTATGTGCTGTAGCAGGTCACTCGCTGTTTCCCCTTGGATTATGAGTGTTTCATTCTGCTCCCCACTTCTGTCTACTAGCTCAGGGAAGCTCAGGGAAAAACTGGTCATACTACTAAATACTGAGGCCAAGAAGGCCAGGGATGTCAAAAGCAACAAGAAGGGCTTCTATAAGTACATTGGCAACACAAGAAAGACTCTAAGGGAAATGCGGTCCTGCCACTGAATGTGGAAGGTGACACAGGACATTGGTAAAGACTGAGGTACTGAATATTGCCTTTGATTCTCACTTGCTTTTACTAGCAAAAGCAGTCTTCAGGAATCCCAGGTGCATGACACCAAGTGCAAAGGCTGGAAGACAACTTTTGGTGGAAAAGGATCAGGTTAGACACTGTTAAGCAAACCAGATATGCAGTCCATAATCCTTAATAGGATACACCCACAAACACTGGTAAAGCTGCCTGATGTCATTGTGAGGCCGCTCTTGATAATCTTTGAATGATCACAATGATTGGGAGAAGTGCCTGAAGACTGAAGGAAAGCAATTGTCATTCCTATTCTCAAACAAGGAAGAAGGAATTACAGACTCATCAGCCTTCCCTTGATCCCAGGGAAGGTGAGTGAACAACTAATCACAGAAAACATTTCCATGCACAAGAGGGCCAAGGCAGGCATCAGGAATAGACAGCATGAACTCACCAAGGGGAAGTAATGCCTAAGTAACCTGATAACCTTCTGTGATGAAATGACTGGCTTGATAATTGAGGGGAAATCAGTGGAAATTTTCTGCCTTGTCATCAGTAAGGCTTTGGACACTGTCTCACACAAGATTCTCATAGACAAATTGTTGATGTATGGGCTGGATAAGCAGGCAGTGAACTGAACTGAAAACAGGCTGAATCACCAGGTCCAGAAGGTGGTGATCAGTGGTCCAAAGTCTAGTTGGAAGGCAGTGAATAACAATGTGTCTCAGAGGTCAATACTGGGTCCAATCCTGTTCAACATCTTTGTTAGTGATTTGGATGATGGGCCAGCATCTACCCTCAGAAAGTTTGATGATGATACAAAACTAGGAGGAGTGGCTGACATGCCAGAGTGTTATGCTGCCATCCAGAGAGAATGCTGGGAAAATGGGCCGTCAGGAACCTTATGAAGTTCAACAAGGAGAACTACAAAGCACCTGGGAAGAACAGTTGCATTAGACAAAGCAGGTTGATGGAGGTGATCCTTCTCTATTCAGCATTAATGAAGCCACACCTGCAGTACTGTGTTCAGTTCTGGGCTCCCCAGTACAAGAGAGACATGGCCATATGGGAGAGAGTCCAGCAAAAGGCCACAACAATGATGAAGGGACTAGAGCATCTCTCCTATAAGGAAAGACAGAGAGCCAGGACTGTTCAGCCTGGAGAGCAGAAGGTTCATTTAGCTGAACTATAGAAAACTTAATGCATGAAGAAACCTGAATGTTAAAGCATACGACCAAGGTACTTTGAAGTTTCTTTACCTTTCTTTTACACATAGAACAAAAGTTTATTTTACAACTAGCTACGGATATGGTCTAAAATTAATGCTAAGAGTTCCACTTCAGTTTTCAATTTTTTTAGCTCTTGCTCTCCCTTGTGGATCTGCATAACATAACAACATTAATACCTTCATAAATCTAGATTTTCTTTTAAGGAAAAGTTAATTAGCACATTTTCTTCACTTCCAGTAGAAGTTTATATTTATGGAAGTGATGCTTATAAGTTAAAAGAAAATTCAGCTACTATGAACTTCCCTTGCTAAAAGAACTTAGATGTAAAAAAAGCAGAATATTTTTTATCACTGTCGTATTTATATTTCACTAGTTCATTTGTATGTTTAATAAAACTCTTACCGTATCAAGCCTGGAACACAGAGCTCTTTTTTCCAATAATGTTATAGTATTTTTTTGCCCATTTTCCTAACAGTGGCAATGTTGAATTCCTATTTACTGTGATGAGAGACACTACTAATTTGAAAAAGAATTGAGTTAACATTACACAAAGAAGCAGAAGCTTCCATTACTTACCAGTTTATTTAACTAATCTGTTTAAATTATCACTGAAGACATGTATGTCTGGAAAGCAGGAATCCTGAAAACAAATAGTAAGGCTGGGCACATGAAGCCTTTCAGATGAAGGTGTACACTTAGGTGAAAAAGTAGACTCTGAAAAAAAAAGACAGTACAAGTTTTAAGGCTTGAGAGCAAGGGGGAAGCATCATAGGAGACACAATCCAGTAATACACCATTTCAATACCATTTTGCTTCTGGTGTAGAATGACTAGTAGAGGTTACCAGTTTATAACTGAATCAGTCAAAGATAATTCCACAATTATATTTCACTGTTGAACAGGACACTAAGTAATTTTGTGAGCTTCTGAGACCATTTCTATAATTACATGCTGACTTCTGAGGTGAAATTTTTGGCAAGGTGACCTACATAGGAATATATGCAATCAATAAACACTTACCTGGAGTTTCTTCCAACTTTTCCATATTTTAGAACTGAAGTGACTGAAAATTTCAAATCATATAACTTTCTTTGGTTCTTTTAAGTACCTTTGGCATCATTTCATTCATGAAGTTCTAGCAAGTACGGGTTCATTTAATAGGCAATGATTTAGCTGTATTTCTGTTTCTGATAGCTGTAGGTGAAATTAAGATGTGAAACAACTAGAAGATGAAAACCAAAACAAAACAGAAAATAATTATTGCTGTATCATTACCAGGTCAATACTTTTTTTTTTATTAACTTTTTTATTTATTTAAATGCAGATCCGTTTTGACAGACCATTAGGGAATATTCCACATCTTATCCCAAAAAGGACACTCAGGATTTTCTGCCAGCTTTAACAAGAGTGGAATGCCCTCAGTCATCCCTTTCTACTATGTGACCATATTCAATACTTACCTGAGCCATCCCAGGAGAAAAATATTTTTTCTAGTTAGTTTATGGCAAAGAAAAAGAAAAAAAATACATATTTTTTTTTTTTACATAACTGGTCTACATTGTCAGCAACAGAAGGACCTTTGATTGCTCTTCAACAAATTATACATCCAAAGGCCAGTGATCTCCTACCTATCTAGGTGAAACATCAGAGATAGAAAGAACAATTCAATTGCATGCTATCTGATCTCTTCTCTATTCTGTATTTTTTTATGGCAGCCTTCACATGGGTCAAAACATAAACATAGCAATACAAGGTGAACATCCTTTCATCAGGATTGTTGTTTCATTGTTCTGAAACAATACCTCAGCAATTTTTTCATTTTTCAACAGATCCAATCTTCTATTCTTTAACTGACAATATATGAAAGTAATCTGATTATGTAATTGTTCCCTTTGTTCTTTTCCTACAAAGTAAAGGATAATTTGTGCTGCAGAAGTCCTTAATTTTATCCTTGTTCAATATGCAGAGCAGGCTCTTAGAGAATGATCCAGTCATTCTAAGTTGTATGGTCAACAATAGGGGATAAACTGCTCTATCACCTATTTTTGTTACATGTGGTGGAGACACTTACAGAAATGCCATAGTAGGGATATAAAAACAACACTGAATAAAATTCAGCCTGTGAGAATTTTAACAAAACATTCACTGGAAAGTGGAAACTACGATGGAGACCTTTGTTAAGACAGAACTATTTCAAAGGTATTTTTCCCCATTAAGAAATTTGCATGAGGCTTTCTTGGGTTTTTTAATGTACCTTAGGTAAACTGTCTAGCAGATATTGGAAAAAAATGATTTCCCTATCACTGGTGATGAGAAAGACTATATTTTAAACTTTATTTTTCCAATGTAGAGTTGAAAATACATTGGATAACTGCCCTTCTTGCAGTTATCATTAAACTAGATCAAGTACACCAGCTTTTCGGAAGAGAAGTACCATGTTTCCGAAACAGAGTCCAAACAGTTTGCAAAGTCAGGTTAGTTGCTCCTTGTAATTCCTCTATATAACCTTAACCATTCTGGGTCCATCTTTCTACCTTTTCCAGGGACAAAATGTATCCTATGTCCTCTTTACCAATGTTTTTTTCTGCTTCCTGATTTCTTCCCTATGTATTTTAATTTCTTATTCCTTTCTCACGGTGAATATAGCTTGGATTAGGATTTTAAAAGGTTTATTGCTAGTATTTTGCATTGAAGAAATAAAACATTGCTCTTACTTATAAGGACTCATTAAATGCAGGGGAAATAAATAGATATGAAAGAAAATAGCATCTTTCTTTAATTTCTGAGTATTATATATATTCTTTTTTTAAAAAATTTTGCATTGGCATTAATAATTCAGTTCCCCTCTGAGAAAAAATATTTCCAGTTTAAAACCTTCATACACGTTACATTTTAAATGCAATCTAGTAGCAAATTATAATTTCTTGTTAAAAAAAAAAGCAAGTCAACTTTCTGCAACACATTAATAGTTTGAAGGAACTTCATAAGAAACTCCTTAGAATAATTAAATTGTCAACAGCTAATAGCATCAAAACCAGTTTTTGCTGTTCACTATAATTGCCTCAGCAGGAAAAAAAGTATCAATATTGCTTTCTGAAGTTCAATGCAGTTTCCATTCAGTGCACTCTTACTTTGATTTTCTAATATATTACTTTGAAACCTATGAGCTGAGACACTCATTACTTTTGACTACAAATGGCTGCAAAATTGATGGGAAAGCTGATTTAGACAGCACACTCAATAAAAAGCCCTTTTAAGATGTTTTAGTGACAGAACCTTAGTAACAAAGAATCCATATGTCTTTACTGCATAATATAAAAACAGAATTCTATTTTGCTGTTTTTACTTCCCAAGAAGACAGAGGTAGATTTGAACATTATAGTCTCATCTCTAACATAATTATATTCATTTTAAAAACATCTGTAGTGTACACAGAAGTATATCTCAGAATTATTTAAATACTTATCATAAAGTTGTTTGTGTATGTTGGAAATAGAGTTTTAAAAAAAGATGCAAACAGAAAAATAGATATCAGAAACTAAGGAGATAAAAATGCACAGAACTTTCTACATATAAACCATGACTACACCAACTGAAAAACAGCAAAAGAATCAAACTAATAAACAAATATTTATATATTATTCCATTTATTTATTTTCAATCACATAAAGCAAACAAGATGTTAATAGATAAAACTCTGAATTTGCTATAGAAGCCAATTTGCAAAACCAATTAAAAATTGGTTTTACCTAGCTTGTTTGTAGAGTATCTCTACTTCTCTAGAAGTATAGAATCTATCTCTGAATTCATTCTGGGAATAACCACACTTTTTCTCCATTCAGAAAACTGCTAAATTGTTCTTAAATACAGAACTGAATAAGTATAACTCATAAGCAGTATTTCAGAAAAGAAAGGTCTTATTCCTTAGAGGATTTGCATTGTCATTACAACTTGAGTATTGTGCATATAGAAAAGAAATGGCATACACAATTCAGAGATGAAGAACATCATCTTGACTCTTCCCATACACTGGGAGAGTAAACTAAAAGACTTAATACCTGTATAAGCAAAAGCAAATTGCAGGAATATTCAAAGATTTTCATAATTCAAAACATCCTGTGCAATATGAGATACTTCATCTTTTTTGTTCAATTCTGACAGAGTCCTACAGAAGGTGGAACACTGATGTAGAGAGACAAAATTGCACTTGTATCTTTCAATAAAAAATTACAGAACTTGTGTTTAGGAGGAGTTGTGCATTGTGATGCACTGATTTTCACTTTATTAGAAGCTATGATAATTCTCTGGTAGTATATCATATGTTTCATGCCTTCCAGTGAGGGGGAAGAGTTTAAAAAAGAAAAAAAATCATTATTTGAAAGCTGTGTAGTTATTAACGAATGTTTGTTTTACTAATTAAGTGATAAACACATGAAGGTGCATTCAGATGTTTTCTTATAACCTGCTGGTCTTGCAAAAATTCTTGTTTCCTGCTGAAAGAATCAGGACTCTGTGTTAGAAAGGTGTATACTGATAGGCTAAATAAGACTAATGACTGTTTTTCATTTTTTTTTAAGAGAACTTAGCATTCGTTTTCTGGGTTTCAAGTTTTCTGGAACCTTAAAATGTGCATCAGAAACCCACAAAACACAGCTTCTGGACTACTGAAATATACTGGGCCAAAACAGATGAAACCTGTAAGGTCACTTTTTAATTGCTGCATGTATTGCAAAGAGAATTGTATTGCAGAAGTATTTTATTATTTTTCTGACATCTTATTCTGTCTATCAAGCAATTTTTTGGGAATATCTGTTGTAAACCATCATAATTAACTCCAGTGTTGTGAAAGATCATTACAAAATTATGTTTGAGGATGCAGCTGTAACAAAGTGTTAATTTTTTAATAGAAGAAGATAAAATCGTTCAAATCCAGCCAAGTGTTCTATAATCCAATTTATCTTTTAGTCCCAGGGCTAAAAATTGCTGTACACTATCAAGCTTTCCTTTAGTTTTGTTGTTCATATTCCATTCCTTTATTTCTCTTATTCCTCTCTTCTGAGATTTTTTTTTTTTTCTCACAAGCAGGAGCCATTTTGGCAAAACTTGACAGAAAAGAACAGGAAGGCAACTGAAGTTTCTCTTGTGTATAAAGAAGATAAATATTCCTGAATACATATATAAGATACAGATACGAGGAAAAACATTTTCAATGTGACATAGCCATAACTCACAGAAGGTTGACCAGAAACATTATGGTGTTCATTCTTGGTGATACTCAAAACCCAAACAGACACAGCATTGAGCAATCTGCTCTACCTGATCCTGACCTGAGCATAGGTTGAACTAGCGGATGTCCAGATGTGCCTTCCAAACAAAATTATCTTATAAGTTTTTTTCCTAGAAGCCTTTCAGTGTCAAGCTTCTCTACCAACCTGTGGTAACAAAATTTTGTTAACAGGGGATGTAGCTTTACAGACAATGCCCCACAGAGAGCTTGGTAGTGAAAACAGTGTTCAAATTAGCATTAAATTGGAAACCATAGCAAGCAGTAGTAACCATTAAACTAGATTCAGCAGCTTTTAGACTTCTTATGTAATCTCAACACTTGGGTCACGACAACCGCAGGCAGCGCTACAGGCTTGGGACAGAGAGGCTGAAGAGCTGCTTGGCAGAAAAGGACCTGGGGGTGTTGGTCAAGCGTCGGCTCAACATGAGCCAGCAGTGTGCCCAGGTGGCCAAAAAGGCTAACAGCATCCTGGCCTGTATCAAGAACAGTGTGGTAAGTAGGACCCGGGAGGTGATTATCCCCTTGTACTTGGCACTGGTGAGAACCCACCTTGAGTACTGTGTCCAGTTTTGGGCCCCTTACCACAAGAAAGACATTGAGGTGCTGGATCAGTTCCAGAGAAGGGCAACGAAGCTGGTGAGGGGTCTGGAGTACAAGTCTTATGAGGAGAGGTTGAGGAAGCTGGGGTTGTTAGTCTAGGGAAGAGGAGACTGAGGGGAGACCTTATCGCTCTCTACAACTACCTGAAAGGAGGCTGTAGAGTGGCGGGGGTTGGTCTCTTCTCCCAAGTCACAGATGATAGGACAAGGGGTAATGGCTTCAAGTTGCACCAGGGGAGGTTCAGGTTAGATATTAGGAAATATTTGTGGTTTTTTTTTTTCATTGGTTGGACTAGACAATCTTAAAGGGTTCCTTCTAACCTGGATGATTCTGTGACAACAGAGAGTAAATGCAGTTCAGTATATAGAAATATAAATAGTTTGACAACAAGCTACTAATGCTGGGCAATTTTTGTTGAATGAAGGAGTCATTGGACATAGTTATCTTAAAAAGGTTTTTTGTTGTTATTCAGAAAATTAAAAAAAACTAACAAAATTCAAATAAAGATTCTGTGAGTGACAAAGTGCCAGAAATATACTGCTTACAGTCACCATTTTTTATTAACTGGGGAGTGATGATTTTATCCTGTAAACTTTCAGCCAATTTTGTAAAATAGACCTAGTCTCTTAATGTCAATATGCTCTTGCAGTATCTCATTATTTCATAATCACTCATAGACTTTCCTTTACCACACCACAATTAGATAGAGAAGTATTATTAACAGAAATGGCAGTAAAAAAGACACCAAGTATAGGTATTGACTTTTTTCCCCAGAGATTCTGAGGAATTCAGAAATCCAGACTCTTATAGAGCTGTCTGAATTGGCTCATCCTATTTACACTACATATTTCATACAAAATTGTATACATATACATATGTATATGCATATATATGTGTTTATATATACTTTATATACATACAGATACACATGATTTATTTTTTTTTATTACTGATCACCATGCCCCAGAAAAGTAATTTTCTATTAATGTTGTCCATTGCGAAAACACTCTCTGACCAGGTTCTCTCATATACTTCACCCATGGAGGGCATACTACTTGACAATGAATTTACTTACTTTAAGAATAGTCGATGTTACACAGGATCTGTGATTTAGCAGTGTGATATAAAATACACTGCGTAACACGGTCATATGTATGTTACACTCAGCAAAATACGGCAATTGCAATACACAGTTCCATCACAATCACAAAATCATAGAATCACAGAATGGTAGAGGTTAGAACAGACCTTCAGAGACCATCCAGTCCAATGACCCTGCCAAACCAATGGTATTCACATTACTAGTCTCTATGATATGCTCACTTTCACAATGTTGGGCATCCCCGTTTGCCAGGAAGGAGAACATGGGTTACTGGTTACAGCCAGCTCAAGCCTGCTGCTCTCATCGAACGTCTTTTGTTCATTTTCATGACTGATGCTGTTGAACATAGAATGGTGTCACTGATTTCAGCAACAATATATCTGCCTTTCTGAAATTAAAATTAAAACTTTGTGAGTTAATATATGCAATTAATGCAACACACAAGAAGTTTTCCAAGCAGAAGGCTACACTGACAACTTAAAAAACTTTCAAGAGTAAGGAGCTATTATACTTTAATAGCAAATAGAACTTTTGCAGCTTTAGCCTGCCTTGATGTCTTCAGACTCCACAGGCATACGTTGTCAGAAAACTTCTTGTTTCTACAGACAGCTCAGCTACTGAAAGAAAATGGCAATTGAAAATGAAAAGATAAATGACCAAGCTATGCAGGATGTCAGCCCAGAGGCCCATCAGTCCAGCATTCTGTTTTCAACAGTAGCTAAAAGGGGATTATTGTGAAGTAGCACAGTAATAGCACCCATATGCAGTGATATTTTCCCAGACTATTCTGCCAGCCTCCAGCAATCTGCAGATTCCTGACCCTGAAGTTATATTTTTGGTTTTTAATGGCCATCAAGGGAATTACTTCCCCCATAAATTTTTAACAACCACAATGCCTTGTGACAAGGAGATCTGCACCTTAATTATACACAGTGAGAAGCCACTAAGAGGCAGTTGGACTGAGTTCTGCTCTTTCTTTAATTGTCAATAGCTAGGTCTGTGCTAGTATGAACTATTTTTCCCAATCCAGACTTCTATCCTTTTCTGCTAATCATTAATTAATTCATTCAGTGTCATTGTTCCTAGCGGTTCATTCTTCCTGTAAGACAAACATTTTGATAATGACTAACTGTGTTTGTGCAGATGGTATAACTGATATACTGTGATGGCTTTTCAGAAGAGCTGGTTTAACTTAGTTTAACAACAAGGAAGTGATTCTTAAAACCAGATGAATTTTTTTTGGTCAAACTACATGAGATGGAAACTTATTTTAAACTATTCAATGAAAAATGAAAATAGAATAAAAAATGCTTTCTGCAACACAGTTCTTATTTTCTTTATAGCTCATGCTGTCAGCAATGTTCAAATAAGTATAAAAGATTCTCTTCGACTTGTAATGGAGCTGTTTGTCATTTCTTTTTTTTTTTTTTTGATGTTATTTTCAATATAACTTTCAAGTATACAAGTAGCTACCACAAGGTTAATCATTGTATTGGGTTCAGGCTGCTTGTTTGATGTTACACTTTTTCATAAGCTACCTATATGATTTAGAAGTTTAATTCCCACTTACATTAAATAAAACAATCCTGTGAAAGGAGACAACAAGAGGCGGTTGTCATGCCCACAAAAAGGAGTCATTATTCAGAATTCTACCTTTGACAGTTACAATTCTTTTCTTGGGTATATGAAGCATTTTTTCTTGCAGGCAGTTACTATTTAATTATTAATATAAAATAGAAATTTTCTAGCATGAGAAATTAAGATAGATGTGGGCTTTAGCCCATAGTCGTGATCTGATGAGTTTGGCAATACCTGATGAACCGAGGTTAAAGTTTCTGCTTTGATTACTGAGATAAAGTTTGAACCTGAGGCTATGGCTACACTATGCTATGCCAGTATTTTAGATTGATAAATAAAACAGAGGTAGGGACTAGTCCTTGGCACCAGATATAAGTGACACAAATAGACTCGAGTCAAGGTTAGGTAGAACTCATATAATATAATATGAAATATTATATATTTTGAATATAACATTTTGAATATTATGGGTATTTGAATAGTGAATTAATATTCAATATTAATATTATGAATATTTGAATATTGAATATATAATATTTTGAAGTTGGTTCAAATTTCATCTCAGTTAATGCAGTACTGACACTCTGACTCCTAATAGCTTGCCCAATGACCAACATCATTGTTTCAGACAGACTGCCAACACTGTGCCTCCTGATACTATGAGCCTCTACTGATACTTGTAGAAGAGTGACTGGAAATCTACCTGGTAGAAAAAGACCTGGGGATGTTGGTTGACAGCTGGCTGAATATAAGCCAGCACTATGCACATGTGCCCAAGGAAGCCAATAGCATGGTAGCTTGTATCAGAAATAGTGTCCTAGCAGGACTAGGGAAGTGATAAGCCCCCTGTACTTGGTACTGGAGTGCAAGTACTCGAATATTGTGTGTCTGCACTTTGAATACTGTGTTCACTTTTGGGCCACTTACTACAAGAAAGGCATAGAGATTCTGGAGCGTGTCCAAAGATGGGCAATGAAGCTGGCAAAGGATCTGGCAAACAAGTCTTATGAGGAGCAGCTGAGGGAGCTGGGGTTGTTTAACCTGGAGAAAAAGAGTCTGAGGGGAGACCTTATTGCTCTTGACAGCTACCCGAAAGGATGTTGTAGCAAGGTGGGGGTCAGTCTTGTCTCCAAAGTAACAAGCAATAGGACAAGCCAAAGTGGCCTTGAGTTGTGCCAGGGAAGGTTTAGACTGGATATACCTTTAGGCTCAGGTTGTTCAGGTGTTTTACTTAGCTTCCAAAGGAACATTGACAGTTTCAATTCTATGCTGTAGCTTTTGTTTGTTTCTTCTTTTTTTTTTTCTTTTTTTTTTTTTCTCTTTCCAAATAAGTTATGTTGATTAAGGAGAGAGGTAGAGAGGTAATACTGCAATAAGGATTTTGAAACTTTTTTTTTTTTCCACCAGGCCAAATTTTTCAAAGGTTTCAGAGAAAAAAAACATGGAGTTGGCTGAGTTGCCCAGAAAAATAAAAAAAACAACACCATAAAAGATAGAGATCTTAATGAAATGACTAAAGATCACTCAACCCATTAAAGTCCTTTTTAGCACTGCAGGTCTCCTAGGATGCCATCTAATTGTTGCAACAGATCCAGTGCTTCTGGATACTTGTGTTTTTTGAAATACATTATCATACCACATTTATTCAAAGTTATAAAACTCCTTCCCTTCCCTTCCCTTCCCTTCCCTTCCCTTCCCTTCCCTTCCCTTCCCTTCCCTTCCCTTCCCTTCCCTTCCCGTCCCTTCCCTTCCCTTCCCTTCCCTTCCCTTCCCTTCCCATCTGTCTTTCATGTATCTTCTTTGTGATATATACTTAAAACTCCTTTCATTTGTTTGTCATTGTTCACAGTTATGCCTCCAGGGTATTTTCACATATAAGGTAGACAAGCTCAGTGCTTTAACACCTTCTCTAACTCCAGAAATTGTTTTATGTATCCATAAATAAACAATCAACATGATGACAGGCAAATAAATGTTTAAAGTATATTGCAGTTCCTGAAAAATGTAACAAATTATGCTGAATTAAAGATAATTATTAAATTGTATAAAGTCAGAATGCATATGGCAATGTTTAGACTTATCTCTGTTTAAAAAAAATAAATAAAGAAATCAAAGAAGCCCCCAAACCCCACTATTAACTTTGTCTGGGGTAGGATATCCATGTGTGTAAAGGAAATCTCTAGAATCTGTGAAAGATTATATCACAGGACCAGATTCATATGAAAGAGGGTAACAGTAATACTTATTGTACTACCTCATCTCGGCTTTTTTAAAGACAAATAACTGACATTTTATAGGTCACTGATCTTCTGATCTTTATCTACATCTTTCAGGAAAAAAAGAAAAGGAAAAATAGAAAGATTTTTGTAAAGTTATTCTAAGTTTCTCATGACTACTGATTTGTTAAGAACTGTCAGCGTATTATGGTCTTATATGAAAAAAAAAAGAAATAGTTCAATACAATAAAAAATGAAAATGTGAGGCTTCTCTTTCTTAATTTTTAATTCAACTAAAACATATTTTTAGAAAAATATCCAAGCCTGTCCCAATATCCAAGCATATCAGTAATAGAAAGTCTACTTGCTATTGATCGATCATCTCAGTAGATGTAATTTTCCTCTTCTATTTTAAACTGTTTTCCATTATCATTTGTTCATTCTCTATATATGATGACCACATTATACCTTTTTTTTTTTTTGTTAAACTGAAAGGATTCAATATATGGTGTTTCAAGCTTTTTAGAATTCTTTTAAAGTTAGGGATAGTTCGTTTGGTTTCCTTTGAGTTCTGCAGCTAATACTTTCTTCTTGTACTGCACATACTAGAACTAGCCATGGCTTTCTTTCCATTATCAGTTCCACCCATGCATAGTGCAGAAATGTCCTTCTCATTGCTCAATACTATTCTCTTTATCCAATCTTTAATCTTTACTAAAATCACACTGACTTAACCACTTTTGTTTGATTCAGATTATATTGATTTCTTTGTCTTATTTCAGATCATTCCAGAAAATACAGGATATGCTTCTTTTCCTTTTGAAATTTAAAAGCACATGAAAACTTCTGTTGCTGAAATTATCACTTTTCTTCATAAGAAACAAAAGCTACACTCTCTACAGTGCATATTTCAGTTCTGCTGCTTCTTGCGGCTAATATCACAACATAAATGCAACCTTTGAATTATAGTATATTCTTAATGTGTTTGAGAAAAGTTCCTTTGAAGTCTGATGAAAAGAGTACAGGGAAAACCTTTTATAATATTTCTTATATAGATTTCTCTTTTAATAATTGATTCTTGTTCACGAAATGGAATATCCTTGTTTCCATAGTTCATGCAGGTTTTGCTGTTAATTGGGTATCAGCCTTGCTGGAATTTTAAATAAGATTCTACAGACATGGCTTTCTGTAATGTTATTATGCTATAGGTTAACAAAGATTTGCTCTCCAGAGTTTGGATCTGTCTCTGTCTTAGCACCATCCTGTAAGTAAGAAATAAAATATAAGAAAATTATATTTCTTCATTTTTGCAATTTAAATATATCTATATTGGTATCTATTCTTATGTACATAATTCTATTATGTGTTACAACTGTTATAGTTTAATTTCATTCTTGCAGAAATTATAGACTTTTAAGGTTTTCCTAATTATCATTGATTTTTTACCTTTACAAACATAACAGTTCTACAAGATTGTGTTTTTAGAATACATTTGTTTGTATTTAGAGAAAGATATAGAGCTATAGATAGAATGATAGAATAATAAATAGATTAGATAGATTAGATAGATAGCTAATCTGTCTGTGGAGGGAAAGAAAATAAGATACGAAATACAAATATGATATGAATTCTGGTGGCAGCACCAGTGAGGAAGTAGCAGCACTGGTGTCAGTTTGATCTCATTGCCTGATTACGGCACTGGCATTCTTAAAAGGCTTTAACTCTGTTTTGTTTGGTTTGGGTTGGGTTGGGTTTTTTTGCCTACACTGAAACCTATGAAGCCTTGCAGAGCTACTGCAGATACATTTCTCTGGCTTTCATTTTGACTTATAAAAACACTTAGTAATTTCAGTGTAGAATCAGTTTTACATTCTAAATGGGCCAAGAGAATAGGACTTCATTGCATGTCATGGAGTGGCTGTTGATAAATGAACTTAGCTATTTTATTTCATTGTTTATTTTTTGTTTCTAGCTTCTACTTTTTGCAGAAAGAGACTTCTTAAAAAAATGGTTTTGAAACATCTTTCAAGTCATCCCTTCCTATTAAGGTGTGACAGTGTGCTCCCCCTTGCCAGGCACGAACCTGAACCTTATCTCCTGTAACTCTGCTCAAGCAATAACCACTTGTGGTGGTCACAATGGGTACATGTAGTCATGATGGCTGCACTGGGTTCAACATAGTTTTGATGAGACAGGTAGCAACATAATAGTCAAGGGCTAATTTGAGCGATACTGGTACTGTGATCAATATGTAAATATGACTATAGGTCAGTCATCTTACTCCCATAAATAGTGAAGAGCCCAAGAGCCTTTTGAGCTCTCCTGAATGGCAGTGGGCTGTGCACCAGGATCTCCCCTTGAGAAGGGATGCCTGCTCAAGGTTACATTTACTTCTTGAGACTGAGAGACTTCTTGTTGCAACAGATCCTTGGAAAGTGACTAATAGCATGCTAAACGTTGAAATCTTAGCTAAGTGATGTAAAGGATAGATTGTGCATAAATAATCTTTTAGACATAAACTCTTGACCAAGTCTGGGACTAGGATTAGATCCAGCTGCATTCTAGAAAGCAAGGGGGTTCTTTCTGAATCTCATGACTCAAAGAGAGGGTCTCCCTGACAGCTCTATCTGACCCTGTCCTCTGTGCAGTAAATAATGAAGTGTGCCTTGCCATCTCGAATCTTGTTAAAACACTGTTGCATTTACCATAAAACAATGTTAAATTCAGGTTTTATATCAATAAATGTATTGCTGCTTCTCTCTATGAGTGAAGTGCATCGCTTCCATCTGTGACATAAGGACAATAAAAAAATGTGTATAATGGAAAAAAAGTAAAATTTAAACACACATGCACAAATAGATTACTCGAACTCCTTTTTCTTCATATTACATTATTCAGTATTCATGAGTATTTGAATATCTAAACCCAAATATTTCTACTTGATGAACATGCCATGAACATAAATTACTCTAAGAGAACTTGTTGTTAGATAGAAAAAAAAAAAAAAAAAAGGAAAGGCATGATGACAAAGAAAACAGTGGAATGAAGATTAAACAAATGGGCTAGATTAAAACATAAAAGAGTCTTTTGTTCAATAAATTCTGAAGCACTTAGTACACAGACCTAGTACAGTCATATAAAGAATGTAAAGTAGCTGATAACACATTTATCTCCTCCCCAAAATATGTATCTTTTACAAATTAGTTTTGACCTACATTCTGTAATACCATCAACTTCTGTTATTTGGAGAATAATTAGTTCTTATGTCTATAGTAAAGTTTACTGAACAGGAGTGTTAACTGAAGATATTTGACATTTACAAACATTACCCTTTAAATATGAAAACACTAAAGAGCCAGTTTTGATGTTTATAATTGAATTTCAGAAGAAAAATCTCTGACAGTTTCTATTGCTGAATTAGCTTCTATTCCCTTTGCCAGAGTTTGGCCCAAAGTGCTGCAGCACAGAATGGTTCTAACACAAACCTCAGTGGTGGCTTCTTTAGTGGCTCTTTCTAGCTTTTCCACACTAAGATATTCGTGGGTCTTTCTTAAGACATTAAAATGTCATAAAGCATAGTTGCTCAAAGGAAATTTTCCATTAAAAATTCCCAAAAGCACATTGGTGAGAAATGTGTCTGGTTCAAATTGAAAGGAAATATAAATATATTATATATTATATTCATTTGAGTGTACACTAAATTTTATTCACTGGTTGAATGTTCAGATGTTTATTTAATGTCTTTAAGATATAATTGGGATGGAAGAACATTCAAATACAAAGTTGCATAGTAATTGGTTTCTTGTAAATTCTACCTACAGGTCGCTTCTTTCAAGTAGCAGACACAACTATTGATTCATAAGGCTTTTAAATGGAGTCCAATATTGGCCACTTCCCATCTTCAGTGTTCTCAAACTTACCCAGGAGTCCCTTTTCCTTGGCCAGAAACCAGCATTTTCCTGTTTGTTGTCCCTAAAATTAGTTCTGCATGGCACTAAACCAGGATTTTTAAATGCGAATTTAAGGTCACATTAGCATACATAAATCTTATGTAGTGAATAAACAAAAAGATCCATTTTGAGACTTTGTTTTCTTCATGATCTAAAATCCTAGACTAGAGGTTGAAAAGGAATACAGTTTTATCATTTCACCTTACTCTGAAGTACTGAATGAACGTATCTGCACAGTGCTTCAGTAATCCTTTTAAGCATCTGAAAACCATTAAAGTGTGTACTAAGAAACCACTTATTTGTTGCTATTCTTGAAAAAAACATATTAATTTTGCTTCATGTTATCCATTTCACTTAAGATGAGCATAATAGTTTCATGGTTAAAAAACACAATAATGCTCATCAGGAATGTAATCTGTTAATGTAGCAGTAGGGTTTTTTTTTGTTTTGTTTTATACACCCTCATTAAAGTGCATTGACAGACAAGAAGGTGTTAATAATCTCACCAATTAAGTTAGTGTCATGAGTCTCCCAAGGTTCTGGGACTGACTGCTTATCAAGCTAACTTGTGGGAACAAATCCAGGCACAGTTGACTTTGGCTGGCACTCTTCACCATTGTACAGGCAAGACTACAATCCCTGTTGGGAGGTTGGGGTTCACTCATTTGGAGAGCAGCAGAGTTCAACTGTATGGGCACAAACCTTTCTGTGGCAGCTGGCTTCAATGTCAGAAAATGGTCCTGGATATGTTTAATTTATTAGCCCTGACAAGGATGATTAAGTACTGAAGAGTAGATGCATTTTATTCCTTGAAATGGGGTTTACAGTTGAATTTCATGGAAAAGAACCTTTTAAACTTACTGACATGTAGTAAGGAACAGAGCAATTTAGATCTCTACTGGCTGCAATCTAAGTTATCCTAAGTTCTCATTATGGCCAAAGGAGAGGAATAAATATCTCCAGAAGACACTCATTTCTAGTAAATGCCTGCCTTGTAACAAACTGAATTTTCTTCTGGAGATATTTATTTTCTCTTCATTGATTACAAAGTGATCCTTGCTCAAATTCTGAAGGCTAAATTTTAGATCTCGAAACATCGGTTTGAAATTAATCCCAACCTTAACTTTTTGAAGGTTGTTGTGGTTTAGGCCAAATTAGCCAATGACGGCAATAGATGCTCTCCCCTACCTCTTGCTTCAAGGAGTGGTGAAAGAAGGACAAAGAGATTTACAAGTTTAGAAGGTACTAAACTACTTTAATGAAATAAAGCTCCCAGGATGATGCCCACTTTTGAGTTAATGAATAGGGGAAAATAATACATTGTTCACCACTTTAGAGGCTATAAAGGTAATAAACTTTTGAAGTTGTAAAAACTAAAAAAAAACCACCCAACTTTAAAGGCTGAAAAAAAAACTAAACTAAAAAAGTTGCAAAAAACCCCTAAAAGTTGTAAAGTAAATATCAAACTAATAGAAACAATGTAAATAAATAAGTTTTATGTGTAGGTTTCTTGCTATATTGTGGGATTACATTTTTCAGTTTAAGAAGTCCTCAAAATAGTCTGAAATTAGAAGTTATAAAGTCTTAATGGTGACATTTTTCACAATAGTATAACAGATTGAGATCCTTTTCTTTTGTGTTGCAAGATGTATATCCCTGCTTTATTAATTAGTGAGAAACAGATGCAAGAATTTAGCTTGGAAAACTAAAATCAAAAAGCAATAATTGTCTGAATCTTGACATTCCATTTCATTTTAGGATTCAGAATTTTATTAATGGTCAAGATGAGCTCTCTTGCTGATGTTCACCATGCTGGCAGAAATATTTCTGAGGGTGATTTGACCTTTAGAGAAGATGTTTATTCTATGGCTTTTTCTATGGAGAGCTCAGGAAGGCCCGGAAGAAAAAGCCCTTTACACTCCACCCAGGGACTCTGTATCCCCTGGACCCATGTTCAAAGGTATAGCACTATTCTTTAGCCCTCTTAATTTTAAATATTCTATTTTCTACACAGGATTGTCTCTAGGGTAGTTCCAATTATTGGACTCCTTTCTACTAACTCTGCTTGCTTGTGCGCCATGACAATAGATAAAGCTTAACAGGTGTAAATTAAAACTTAACATGGAATTGAATCAGAAAGTTTATGCCCTATGTATACTTGCTATAGATGACATAATCGTTGCCTGTGTTAGGAGCTAGATGCTTGCATAACTGACTCTCCTGGAAATCGGTAATACTGCTACATGCTGCATACTGAAAAAACACCATTTTATTCTCCCCCAGATTTGTAAATAATACTAATACTAAAACCAATACCAATATTAATAGTAATACTAATACTGATAATACAAAGCAAAATTGCTGAAACTTTCAGAAGGAGGAGGCTCTGCAGGCCTGCTATTCAGGCTCCAACTAATGAGAATTCTCAATTACTTTTCATAATCAGGCAGACATACAGAAACATGGACATATGTCAACAGACAAATTCTGGGGCTTTGCATTGCGTATAGAAATTATTATTAAAGTTTGCTAAGGGTTTAAAAGAAATAGAAAACCTTAAAGTGCTTACTAAACCATTTCTTTCTGATAGGATTAATGAGTGCTGGACTTCATTAATTTAATGTATTTGTTCTGAATTAAGTGCTCCCCTTATGTGATTTGCAATGTAAAGCTAATATGGGGTCAGGTTCATAGCAATCCTGAAGCTGGAACATTTCTTTTTGCTTTGTATTTTTTAGATTTTAGATCCATGTGTAATTTTTTTTTTTTTTTGTGAGAGAGAGAGAAAGAAGAGTTTCATACTATCATTCATAATAAAACACAGTGCTGTATGAGCTACTGGACAATGTCAAGCATCAGATAAACTGGCAAAGGTCAATAATATTTCAGATATACCAAAGTAATCTCAATGAATTATACTTCAGGGTTCAAATGAACAAATTTTGTTACTGGTTGAGAACTCACTTCTGAGTCAGATGATAACATTTTAAATAAATTCAGCTGTCTTTGGATTTTCATCAACGAAAGTGAGAATAAATTCTGACCAGTGTCTTTGCTGAATATGGTTTATTGTAAATTTGTTCTGTCAGGAATATGATAGCACTCTAGAACAATCTTAAGGTTGTTATGCTCTTGCTGATGGTAGTGTGAGCAAAGAAAATATTGATTACTGATAACATGGAGTTAAAAAAGGCTGAAACCAATGTCATCCCAAAGAAGAGCTGCAGATGAAGCTTCCTTACTATGTGTAGTGCAGACATCATACGGCTTTACAGGCAGAGCTGGTTTTGGCTGGGGTACAGTTAATTTTCTTCATAGTAGCTAGTGCAGGGCTATGTTTTGGATTTGTGCTGGAAACAATGTTGATAATACAGGGATGTTTTAGTAATTGCTGAGCAGTGCTTAAACAGTGTCAAGTCCTTTTCTGCTCCTCATATCAGCCCACCAGTGAGTAGTCTGGGACTGCACAAGGAGCTGGGAGGGAACACAGCTGGGACAGCTGACCCCAACTGGCCAAAGAGATATTCCATGCTGTAAGAAGTCATGCTCAGTATATAAAGATGGGGAAAGAAGAAGAAGGGGAGAAACAGTCAGAGTTATATAATTTTGTCTTCCCAAGGAACCATTACATGTGATTGAGTCCTGCTTTCCTGGGGATGGCTGAAAACCTGCCTGACAATGGGAAGTAGTGATTGAATTCCTTGTTTTGCTTTGCTTTGGCACACAGTTTTTGCTTTGCCTACTAAACAGTCTTTATCTCAACCTATGAGCTTTCGCACTTTTACTGTTCTGACCCTCTGCCCCATCCCACCACAGGGGGAGTGAGTGAGTAGCTGTGCGGTTTTTAGTTACCAGCTGGGGTTAAACCACGGCAGACACAGAGTATTCTGCCTGCTGATGATGAGAGAAAACTACAAAAACATGGCAGATCTTTGAAGTTGTTACAATTTTCATAAATGAAAAGCAACACAGTGAAATACACAATCATGGAGAAGCAGAATTATTTTTGTTCCTATAAATCATGTTCACTATTGCAGGCAGGATATTGTATGGAAATTAACCCACATTTGTTCACTGCAACAGTTTGTCTTTATATTATTGTAAGTAAGAACAGACACATGTTAAAAAAGACAAATCTCTGCTCTTTCATTTAAGAAGGTTAAGAATAAATAATCCAAAGGAACCAAAGTCCATCAGTCTGTCAGATTCCTCTGGAAGTCATGCCTGGTTACATGAAAGACAAGAAGGTGATTAGGAACACCTGATAAAGAAGGAGCTCAGCCAAATCATGCCTGGCCCATTTGATAGCCTTCTAGGGAGAGAAATTAAGCTCTGTTGACTGTTTAATATTAATAAAAACCTAGAAGATGGGTCAGAGAGCCTCAATGACTCCAGAGACAATAACAGAGAGGAGCTGATACAATGGGGATAGTTACTCATCATAGGGACCTCAACAGGCTCGAGGAATTTTATTAAATCAAATGAAGGCAAACGTGAAGTCTTGCAGTGGGCAGAATAACTCCAGTACAAGGATGCAAATTAGACTTCTGCTGATTAGAAAGTAGGCTGCTGGAAACAGCATTGCACCACGCAGGACAAGAAGCTGAGCATGAGCCATCTATTGATGGCGCTTGCAGCAAAGAAAGCCAATCACCTGCCGGACTGCATTAGCAAGACTGAAGCGGGCTGCCACCAGTTGGTACCTGGAGCACTGTGTTCTGGACTCTCAAGTCTGCAATACAAGCAAGACTTTGTCATGCTGGAATTAAGTCAAGTGAAGCATTATAAAGGACAGTTGCAGGGTTGGAGCACAGGATGTGTCACTGAGGGAAGAAGCGACACTGCCAAGTTCAATTTATGAAGCAGAGAAAGCAAGAGATAGGCTGCCAGGGAAAGGCCTCTCCCATAACTCATGCACACACATCAACGGAGACCCATCATAGTTATCAATCCAGCAACAAGGCACTATGCAGTTTGAACACCTGTTTAAAGGTGTTCCCCACAGTCTTTACTGCTGTGGGTCTTTACAGCTAGATACTGTAAAGGTATATGAAATCCTCTAAGGATATCTGGTCAAAGATATTTTCAAGTAAATAAATAAATAAATAAATGAAAAGGAGGAAGATATAAATAAGAACATACAGAGCCACAAAACTGAGGAACAAATGATAAGGGAGGCAGGGAAAGAGGAATCAATGCGGAATAAAGAAGGGAAAATGGACAGAAAAGGTATAAAAGGGACCAGTGAAGTGTAAAACAGGCTAGTCAGTAGGCTTGTCTAGATCCAAGCAGGAGTAGCAGGTGGGTGGAACGTCCATACTAGTATTCAGGGGAACCCACAAGTGTTGGGTGCCTGTGGGAAAAGTCTGTGAGTTCTACGTGCATAAGGTGAGCACCTGGCTGGAGCAGCCAATGAGTTGGGGACTTGTGGGACAGGTAAGGGGGGCCAGAATCTGGGCAGGGGTGTCAAGGGGGCAGAGGGGACATGACAGTGCTCAGGGGATTTGTGAATGTGCATGTGCTTACGAACCTGTGGAGTGTGGTCTGTGTCCTGCTCTAGTGACCTTCTGCCTCTGCCAGCCCAAGAGGAGGACGAGACATGACTGGCTGTGCCTGTGTCTGGTGTGAGTCCTGAATGTGGGTGCTGCTTCAGGCAGTGTCTTGTCTGTGGTCATCTGTGTGACTGGCCATGTCAGTGTCCTCTGTGTGTGTCTGGGATACATGCCCAGCTTCACTGCTGGTTGAACGTGCAAATGGAAAAGTGATAGCTAAATCCCTCAGCCTGGGCAGAGACCTCAAGTCCCTAGGGCACTGGGCTGGGCTCCAGCAGCTGGGCAGGAGGGTCCTGGGCAGGGGCAGCTGGAGGAACCAGCTGCTCCTAGCTTTCCTTAAGAGATATCTGCACCACCCACTAATCAGATCAGCCCACAGTGATACCATGGTGCAGATTTCCCACTGTTTCAGGTATTGTTCTCCTGTCACCTGTTAATCCACAGGATATACCAAGGACTATCACATTCTGTTCTTGTTTCCATTGCCCTGTTTGCTGCAGCAAACATGAAGAAGAGAGGAGAAAACTGGGCTCAGAGTTAGTAGGAGCTAACTAAAGGGAGATCTTACTGCTGTCTTGAATACCTAACAGCACAGTATACAGAAGATGGATCCAGACTCTTCTCATAGGTATACAGAGGTAGAATGAGAGGAAAAGGACTGAAGTTGCAACAAAGGAAAATAAGATTAATTACAGAGAATATTTTTCTTTTTATTTTCACCATTGCAACACTGGAACAGGTTGCTCAGAAATGCTATGATTCTACATCCTTGGAGGTACTAAAAATTCAACTAAAATATAAACTTCAAATATAGGAGATGGAGGAGAAAAAAATATTGAAGCACTTAAGCTTAAGGAGAAATGCTGCTGTCAGATAGATCCATGAAGGGTTTACAGCAGCAACTACATAAAAGTATCTATCTACAAATTCAGACAAAAAGATATTCCACTCTGCTTACAAGTTTTAGGAAAGGAACTTAAGTATTCTTCAGTTGCACAATCATAAGATACAGTCATTGAAACATTAAAAAAATATTCAGTGCCAGTTTTAAACATTGCTACCAAGTCTGACAGTTTCTGCTGGCACTCAGAACGTAATTAAAAAAGACCCACTGAACTTACATAAGAAACCAACCAATGTGAAAGAGTATGTGGATCATACTAAGAAACAGGTAAAAAGACTGAAAACGCTTTCTCTGTCTGCTTATGCCCTTACTACTTTCTAGTGACTAAGCAAATAAACTTATTGTGATGGAGTCATTAGGGCAATCACACGGCTCTCCATTTTTTATTTGTTCTTAAAACTACTTTAAATATATGCCTTCCCCTTGCCTTTTTGCCTTGGCTATCTAGATCAGAATGCCTAGAGTCACAATATAAAGAAGATTCTTTTTTCCCACATAATGTTAGCAAGTCCTTGTTTTATCTTATCTTAGATCAATTACTGTGCAGTATAGCAATGGGATGTTATGACTTTGTATTTTAAAAGCAGCACAAATAAAAGAAATATGTTCCTTTATCTCTCTAATACCTTTTTCTACAAAGCATGAACATAAAGCAACTTGTTAGAATAGGGATATCTTGTGTAATGTTAACTCCTCAGAGAGTTTCGCTGTTGGATGCCTGGCATACACAGCTGTTCTTTAATCCGTTCTCTTTCCTCTCCCTACCAGTAATTTTCATAATTTTTGGAACATAGTGGGATCTTATTCTTTATCTGGCAATAGATACCTGCATAAAATACAAAAGAGAAATCAAGTGCAATCTCTTTGAGTTGTATCAATAATAACAATTAAAAAATTAGATCTTTTAAAAATCAGAAATGTAATCACATGAAATACCAGTAAACAATAAAAACTTTGAACATATATACAAATTATTGCAAGAATGACCTGAACTATAATCACAAATGCAAATCTAGAAGGCTTTAAAAGGGTTTATGTAACCTATCTTCCTACCCTAAATCCAGCTCAGATACATCTGTGTCACTTTTACAAAAGTTGTTTAGGTTGTTAAGGATCACTTGCAACAGAGATGTCAGGATTAGACTTCCCTGTCAGAAGATAGACACTGGGGGATAGGTAAGACAATGCACCCTCCAAAAAACCCACAGATACAAACAAAAGCAGTTTAGGTCCAGCAATGGCAACCAGGTTTAGCTAACAGACTGCCATGCAAGTCTGTAATGAAAAGGCAATTTGGAAGTCAAACCAGGAAAACAAGTCAACAAGGCAAGGTCAAGCTCAGTAAGGTACAAAAGCAGGCATAGGACACCTACTGTGCAAATTAGAAAAGCAGCAACCCAGGCAGGCTATGCTAATTTTCATATCACGGTGAAGCTTGTCCTAATATCTGTCCTGAGTTTTCCTTGCTGCAATTTACATCCATTTATTTCTTGTTTTATTATAGATAGAAGAAGTCAATTATTGTGTTCCTTTTAAAAAGACTTTTTTCTTTTTTCTTTTTTTTTAATGTGTTTGAATAATATCTTATTTCCTTAGTATAAACCATCTTAAATTTCAGGTCATATTGACCTCATTTCTAACCCTTCCTGTTTTTCCAATATGGATTTTTTTGAATTAGCCCCCATATTCCCAGATGTCCAGTGCCCAAATCCAGTTCATCTGATGTCTAAAGACAGCAGAGAAGAGCAGAAAATTTATTTTACCTTTCTTACAGGCTACACACTTTCAAGAAAGATAAAAGATACTCCCTTTTTTTCAGAACAGTATGACGCTGACTTGTGCTCAGCTTTGTAATAGCTTTCAGATCCACTTCAGCAGAAGTAGTGCCTATGCATATGAAACTACTATTTACCAAGAAATATTAAACAAAACAGAAAGGAAAAATAACAAGGAAAAGATAAAGAAAAACTCATCAAAATGATAAAAAAAAGAAAAATATTTTTGATCTAAATGTAATGTCACTTTTTAAAATGTCTTAAATATCTTCAAGACAACCATTTTAATCTGTTTCATTGCAGAGATAAAAAGTTTTGATTTCTTGAGGCTGTTATACTGCAATACCCTGATCTCTGCTGAAGATCCCACTCTTTATTGACACTTCTGGCTCTGAAATGTTTTAAATAAAACTCAGAACAATTAAGCTTTTGAGAAACAACCCCAAAATTTCCTCTCCTTTAAACCCTTGATGATAAATACTGAGAGCAACCTCCATTAAACAAACTCATAATGCAAAGTACAGCAGTGGGAACTTACATTTCTGCTCAATTTTCCTATGTTAAGATGCATAGAACCTGGCTTCAGATTACAAGCCTTGTTGCTTTAACTTTTATCAGTTTGTACCTTGTTAATTAGGTATCAAGATTCAGTGTGTACTGGACTCTGGACTTTAAAGTCAAGGAGAATAGCAAGAACAACCAAAGCGAGAGGAAGGGAAGACCCTTTTGAAACTCAGGCACACATACTTGGTAAAAAAGATCGATCTGTTATTCAGACTACATCTGTTATTTGCTTCAAGGCTCAGTTTGACCTTTGTGCCTCTTAAGTAAGTAGTTTTTGAGATCCCTCTACTTAAAAAAACCTCTGTCTTCTGGAGAGCAATCCTGAGGGATAAATTGCACAAACTTTGAGCAGACAATAACCTTGCAGAAGACCTTCCTCACCTCAACAAATCAAAAATCTTAAGAGCCTAAGATCTAAATTCCACATGTGGCAGTACTGACTGCTTACAGAAACAGAGTAAGAAACAGGGTGAAGCAAGCAGTGAATGTGATTTTTAGCATTAATAATAAAGGACCATAGACTTTGTACTTACATGACAGTGCTGGGTCTAAGGACTTAGAATCATAGAATCATAGAATCATCTGGGCCGGAAGGGACCTCCAAAGGCCATCTAGTCCGACCCCCCTGCA
>JAOTQQ010000001.1:168699180-168736949 GCA_026546715.1 Gallinago undulata
GGAGAGGAGAGGAGAGGAGAGGAGAGGAGAGGAGAGGAGAGGAGAGGAGAGGAGAGGAGAGGAGAGGAGAGGAGGATGAAAGTACAGCTGTACTGACACAAGTAAAATGTCTCCCTAGAATGTTATCTCCAGCGTTAAGCAGCCCGGGACTAATGAATGTCCCAGCCTAGTTCTTGCTACATTGTGAGTGTGTTGTGCCTACTAAAAGGAAATTGCTCCTGTGCCTGGCTCTTTTTCCCACTGAGCCAGGAAGTCAGGAAGACCATCACTGCCCTTGTTACTGCAGCACCATAACCTCAATTTCAGTCTTACCATTGCTGCTGAACCTGCCACTGCTGCTGGCATAGATGCTACTGAGCTTTTGCTCTCACTCCTAGTAGAGATACAGTACTCCAACACTGAGACTACTGCACAGCAAGCAAGAGAAGTCTGGTGTTTTGCACCATAGGCAGAAGTCTTGGCTCAATAAGGTTTAAACTTGATGCTGAAGAGGTATCTCTGGAAATCCCTGCATTTTTTACCCACACAAGATGTATTTTGAGAAGGAGTGGGGCAGAGCAAACTTGCTCATGTTCCTACTGCCTTATAAGATTATAGTTTTCATCCTCTTTCCTCCCCTTTCAACCTTCCACTGAAATAACCGAAAAAGAAGATTAATAGGTGTGTTCCCTCCTCACAGCTATGGGTTTCTCTTTTTCTTACTTTTCTGACTCCTTATTTGCCTTTTGGGGCATAAAGATCACCAGGAAAAGTGCTTGAAATATCCAGCCCACGGCAGGGCACCTGTAGCCCTGTTTCCTCTGTAAACCCTTCTGTCCTGCCATCGGCTCTGGGGCATGAATCCATCAGATCTTCACACGCTCCAGTGGCTGCAGTCTCCTGCCAAAACCACCATGTGTTCACCCACAGCATCACTGTGTGAAGACATCTTATACAATGTCAATAGCAGAACTGACTGATGTTATGTTTTAATTTAAGCTGAAAGTGGTTATGATGATTATTATTAATTTACTGCACCTTCACCTTTTTTTTTAAATGAAAATCTCTTTGCCCTAGGAAATTACTTTGCTGTTCCATTATTTAGACTTGTTTTTATCCTTTCCTGAGGTTTACCTGACACATGGTATGTACCAACACATAACTTCCACTATGGTATCTTTAAGTAGTGTCCATGACATGTGTAAGGACTTGACTCACCTAATTTCTCCTTTGTACTTTTTAGTGCTTTTAAAGTTCCTTCATTTTTAGATAAAGAAGTTTTTGAAGGTTAACGCAAATGGGGTGGATATTTTAGCATTTTTTACTGCTGTAAGAATGTTAAATGATTTTGTACATTTTGATCAATGTTACAAAATGGAGGTTCCATTAAATGACTTCAAACTATGTCTCTTGACTATTATAGAATATCAAATTAGACAATACATTTCCTTTGAAAGACTTATTCACTGGCTGTTTTTTAAAAGAATCACTGACACTATGCAAGATTTTGTCCTTGATTCACATCTTGTACCATCTACATGGGAGTAATAGATGTGCACTTTATGCAGTCACCACTCTTGATTTTGTTCAGAATATCAAATTAACTGTTGTTATATTGGGAAGGTAGTCTGCAATATAAACCAAATGCTGTATTCTTTTTGTTCATGCCTGAACTCTCAATCCTAAACTTTTTTCTACTCATTAAAGTGCTCTGAAGTAGAAAAGGGTGAGATGGTTTCATGATTTAGCACATATGTTTATATATACAAACAACACTGGTAGTAAACAAAGGAAATAGTAAACATACTTTAATATACTGTCTTTCATCTAAACATTGAACTTTCAATTTTTTTTTGATTCTCAGAAAATCAAAACCTGTTTTTATTTTCCTTGTCTATATCTTAAACAAAGATGTTTAAAAAATTCTTGTACATTCTCTCCAATAAGATAATTTTATAAATGCTTCAATAAATGAACTTGTGTAAAAAATGAAAGCATTAATTATGATATTTCTAAAATATAAATATATAGAATAGTATTTTTCCTCTGCTGTTTCAAATTACACTTTTTCTAAAGTTAGTGTATTATTTCTTTTTGGTGGTGGAGCAAAATAGAGATATTAAGTGTCTAAAAGAGAAAGCAAAATGGAAAGAAGATGTCATAATATCTTTCTATTATATGCTTAAATAAGGTCCACATGCCATGTAAAAGGGCGAAAGTCACATATTGAAAGTTTCATAGACAAAATCATTTCCTTAAGTAGTTATATTTTTAATTTCATAATATTCTGAAGTAATTTAAAACTTTCTTGCTTTCATTCGGGAACTTGGAACTGAAAGAAATTCATGATCTTGAAATACAATTCTTCTCTCCTGATCAGTAGTTAGGAAATCAGAAGTCAAAAAAATACAGAATTTAAAAGAAACAGGAAGAATGCACATCCATTGTTCAGTAAACTATAGGAAAAAGGATGTGTGAAAGTTCCAAGTCCTTACTTCTATAATTTTTCATCCCTGGAACCTGCCTAGGACTTTCCCCCCCGGCCCTTTTTTTTTTTTTTTCCTTTTTTTTTCTTCTCCGTTTTCCCCCCTGTTCCTCAAGGTGAAAAGAATTATCAGGTGTTTCCAATAAGATCTTTGCTCTCATATACAAATATGATTTTTATAATCTCTTGCACATCATCCCACTTATGCAAAAATTGATCGGTGTTTGCCATTTTCTGTTGCTTATTATTTCTGTTGGGGAAACACAAAAATTCTCAGTCATTCAACACAAAATTGGTAGTTGTGGCCCCACAGTCCTATAAACTGCATGCCAGTCAGGATCTCATAGGAAGATGAAACACATAAGGTAGGGAGGATAAAAGAGAATGGAATTATCATGGTTCTAGCAGTCACAACATCTAAGCTGCACAGGCAGGGTCATATGGGAGCTGAATCTTCAGCATGCATTCATCACTGTCCTCTGGGTTCCTGGGAATCCTTCAAACTCAGGCATTCAGTGGAAGCTTCCTGCTTTCATGAATTTCAAGGCAAAACAAATTGCATAAAACAATAATTCAAACCTTTGAGATCTGGATAGAGTATATTATATTTTATTTTATTATATTTAATAGTTGCTTGGGACAAAAGAAGAGAAGGTAGTACAAAAAAACTTGTCACAGACAGTTAAGGCTAGAGTGGCCACAAGACAAAAACCACATCATTCGATGATGTATATTGTAAATCCATGTACTCAGAAGAATGAATCTAGCAGGTGGATAGAAATTTCTAGTCTAAGATTTCTATTTCAAAACAGAGACATACTTCAGACCGGCACCTTCAGTCTTGCACCTCTCATCTGCTTAGATCATGAACTCAGAGGAACGGGACATGTGCTCTGACTGTATCCTGGGTCCTAGCTACCATGTGTAACAGTTCCAATCAAGTCTCAGCCTTCTACAGTGTCAGATATCCAGGAGCTTGGATGACCTTCTTATACCTAAGGGCCCATCACTTTCAGTATTTATTATTTTCTAGATTTTTAGCATAAACTGCTAGTGGCCTCATTAGGAATGTAGTCCTAGGACTGGTTTCTTTGACTTCCTCTGCACCTAAGACAAATTAGCATTTGTCTCCATGCTTTCTATCCCCTCCAGTCTCCAACCTCAAATCTGTCACAAAATTGTGAAATTGTGCAGCTAGCAATAATTATATAATAACATTCATGTTTGTTTCCTCATTTTTCTAGCTCATTGGATTGGCATTAGACCAGTTTGTTAGAGCTGGAAATATATTGTCAAGATCTCACTTGTCTTAGCTTTCAGGTTGGTTTTAGCCTGTGAAACTATTTCATAAATTATTGAACTTCTACTGAAATGGAAACCAAAAGTTACCAATTTCGGTTATCCATTTCTGGCATCTGAGCATTCCCTTGTGGTACATGACCAGAACCAATGTCTTTGTCAGAAGTTAAATACATATTTCTGACTTAATATCAAACAAACAAGCCTCATAAAAAAAGTATGTTTCTGTTTTAAGATTTTATCCACATATTATCAGCATGTAGAACTGAATACAATGCAGAATTATTAAAACAAAGCAGTCATCCTTACAGAGACAATAGGAGTTGCAGAGAACATAAATCAAAACCTCAAATACACAATCTATTATTTCTGTCCAGAACAACAACAACAAAAAATATTTAAGTGTCAATACAAGCAACTGTACTGCTTACCAAAATAAATCCCAGGGACTAGATCATCAAGAACATACATAACTTCCCTCATGGAAGCTTACCATTTTGCTAATATAGGGTCAGAGTAGTTTTTAACTCTACTGGATCTCTAAACTTGCAGATGTTAGAGTATGATACATTAGACACACAGAGAGATTTAGCAATACCAGAAAATCAGTACTCAAAACCATCAGACTTTTACAGTACCCTCCTACAGTGCATTGAGCCATGTCTCAGGCAATTGGCAGAAGTTTAAATGCATGCTGCTGCTATCTGTAATGTTCCAGGAACTGCTTGGAAATGAGAGGCAACATCTTGGGGACAGCAATAATAAATAAATCCACATAAACTCATTATGCTGGTTCCAATGTGATGACATTTTCCACAAAAAGCATGGCTTTATTTTCTTGTTTGTTTGTTTTACTGAGATAAACTTGTTTACACATAGCCTTTCTAAATACCAAACAATCACTAAGTAAATAAAATTAAAATAAGATTGACATTATTTATAAAGCATTATTTTTAGTTTGCTGTACACAATGTTTTTGTTTGAGTTGCAGCATGCCTTTATTACAAAAATAAGTGTTTAATATATTGTTCCACTTAACATTTAAGAAGCAAAAAAAATGAGAACATTATATGTTGCTTTCATCAGTTTTAAACTTGGTTTCTTATTTTTATATATTCTTTATAGTCAGTTTGCACCCAAGCTGAGACTTTCAAATAAACCAATGAAAAATGCAAAGATTTTTTTGGCAGTTTCTTCTTCGTTAGCTGCTGCCCTATGAACAGCTATTTAAATAACAGCAAAATACTTGGGAATTAAAATACATTTCTGCCTAAACCCTAACTGTTCTTTTTCTGTATTTCATCTATTCTTATTCATCCCATTAGTGTCAGGCTTTTTATACACTGCAAGTGTAATCCTCTTTATAAAATCAGCCCTCAATATTTTCATATACTGAAAATTTGTTTCATTAGCAAGGTATACATTCAGACATACGTTTTACATACTTTTTCAAAAAAGAGATAATTTGCCAGAATGAATAAATGACTCAAGGCTGTAACTACCACAGGTGGCAAAACCCAGGACTGCAATAGTGCAAATAAGTAAAATGATTTTTCTTCAGTTCATTGGTAAATGGGAGATAGTAGTAAGATTATAAATTATATCTTAGCCTAGCACAAGTGAAAACCCTATTTTCTTCTTGAATTTGAGAGGATCTGAATTCCAACATGAGAACCACAATCCAGGAACTAATCCTCACAAGACTCTGCCTGTATTATTGCATACACTTCTATACAGGACTGTCTAATATATCACAATAAATAAAAACTCTTTGTATAATCGCTTGTAGGCAGACAACTGCACTTAATACTTTTGACGAATGCTTTCTAATACAAAACTGTTTCCAGAACTGTATTCACTTCCGAGTGATGGAAAAGTGAAATGCAAAACACACTTGCCTGTTTCCAAATAACACAGAATTATAATTCCTTTGACCACAAATAGATATCTGCATTTCAGCTAGTCGACATTTTTATATTGCTATTTCTATAAGCAATGGAGAGAAATGTGGTCCACTACATCAAATATAGTTTGACCAGGTAGAGGCATGAGATGAGAGGACTCAGATGAGCTGAGTCACAGTCTGGACATGCCAGTTTATTACCATTACCTAAAATGAGAAGTCGTGCAATCAACTCAGATATAAGTGGTGTGGTTAAAGGATTTTCATGGAGTACATCTTTACTTTGAAGGAAATAGAAGAAATTTTAGGGATAATTTTATTTGCCTGAAAATAAAGACCATTTGTAGCAATGTGAAACAAAATAAGGAACTATTAGCCAAACTTAATAGTTAAAATCACTGATTAAGGAAAAACTAAGGACAGATGCAGAGAAGATGTATCTTATCTCTTATTATCAAAAATTTAAAAAAGGACAGTAGAAGAAGCTAACAACCAACTTTTCCCACCATCCTGTTGTGCAGTTCTATTAGAAAGCTTCCCTGAGATCTTGGGAAGGAAGCCGAGAGATTTATTTTTTTTCCATTATAAAAGGCCTGCAACACAAAGCAATACCATGTTAATGGTGGTGGGAAAAAAGACTACATATATCTCATACTTCAAGTGCTATGGCAATATTTTCATGAATACCTTGGACTCACTGGTTTTGGAGCTTGGTTGCAAGTATAAAAATAGCATATAAAAATAGAGTTCCATCAATGACTATCTTAACAGAGAAATTCCAAGGCTTTTAAATTTGTCTCATAATTCAATACCTGCGTACACAAAATGCTTCTTGAACCATTAACAACATAAATGAACCTAGTGAAAAATGGATTGACTACAATTCTAGGGGGAAAGGCAAAACTTGTCTGTAAGGAAGCCCCTGAATATCTCACAGATTAAGGTAAAACAAAATCATTCACTTAGGGATATACTTTCATATCATACCCTGTGGTGCTATACAAGTTAGGAAAAAAAATCTGCTGCCTCAAAAATCTATTCTTTAGATATGACTTCATTAGTAAATTCTATTTTTAGAACGCTTTAAGTGCTCTAAGTACTGTTGAGATATGTTTGTCTGGAAAATCCATCTGCATGAAAAAAACTATTGCAGCAACATGTGGGAACTAACACAAGAATGTTAGGTTGGGTCAATTTCAGTTCTACTTCTATTCTGCACCTCCAATTTTCCTAAAAAATGGAAGAACTGAGTTTTATAACTGTCATAAAATAAATTTATATATTTCTTAAACTAAAAGTAATTTGATTCTGTATGTGAATATTTATAAAATTAATTTTCCTAGAAGATAAAAAGATTAAAATACATCTTCATCAAAAGAAAATAATAAACATTTAAAAAATTAAAACTTCAATTTATTCAGTCCAATTTTTATCTTTAAGACATCATCTTTTGAGCATTTTAAATATTGCCTTTTTTCACTCTGATTCATTATCACTAAAGGAAATGTTCAGAATCCTTAGAATCCTGTGAGAAAAAAATATTTTTCATCCACCACTGAAAATTACTTTTTTGTCTTATTAAGTGGAAATATACATCCAAAAGTGGGACATACTCAAAGCATGTAATAAAAAATAAGAATGTAAGATTTTAGCTTTTAAAATTTTTTAAAATTGTCCAAATAATAGTTTATTATCACATCAAAATAATTTTTAAACTGGTAAAAAAATACATTTAAAACGTCCTTTTCACTGAGTAAAAAATGAATAAAAGGATGAAATATTGTTTACCCATTCCTTTTTGTAGTTCTTATTTATTTTCTTCTCTTCCTGGAAGAAAAAAAAAGTGGAAAGTTGGGAAAGAAAAAAAAAAAAGAAAGACAAAAAAATCCTCCAACTAACAGACTTCTGAATTATTTTACTTAATTAAACTACAAAGTTAAAACCAAGAAATGTAATGCATGTGAAAAAAAATCTGTGTGAATATATCACAGGGTAAAACTAAATGATCTAAATTCAATATAAACATACTTTAGGCACATGTGTTGCTAAAAGCAAAACAAATGCACATTTGCATACCATCTAATCCTTCTGGCACATCCAACACACCCACAAACATATGTAGTGCATATCTTAATTAAATATTCTGCATAATTCTAATATTCTAGTGGTTAGAGTTCATATCTAGCAGATGACATGCCTAGACAAAATGTGGACTTGGTAAGCCAGCAAAAGTCTTTAAACATAGGCTAATACAATCGATTAAGAGTAAGGTATGAGTGAATGGGGTGGAAGGATAGTCATACTTTTTTTTTGAAAGCAGGTCACTGTTCAAACACAAACATGAGGCCCCAGGTGTGAAAAGGTGTGGGGCAACAGTAAAAAGGTTAATAACCTTTTTGAAAGCACAGTTGATTGTGAAAGCCTAGACCACTATCTTAGGTTAGACAATTAATTATATCTGGAGAATTCTCTAGAGAGGTGTGCTGCTCTACCAGGGGCTCGTATCAAGGATGTCACAGAGATACTACCAAACCTTGTACAGTACTCAGACTATTATCTGCTGCTGTTGTTTCATGTGGGCACCAGTGGTATCACCAGGAGCAGTTTCAGGAGTATCAAGAAGGAATACAGAGCCATGGGAGCGGTGGTAAAGGACTCCAGAGCACAGGTAGTTTTTTCATCAATCCTCCCAGTCAAAGAGAAGGGGTTTGAAAGGGCCAGTTGCATTTGTTGAATCAACAAATGGTTACAGAACTGGTGCCACAGCCTGGGGTTTGCCTAATTAGACCACGGGACTCACTTTGATAAGAAATTCTTTACTGTGAAGTGGTGAGACACTGCTTGCCCAGAGAAGATGTGGATGCCCCATCCCTGGAAGTGTTCAAGGCCAGGCTGGATGGGGCTTTGAGTAACCTGGTCTAGTTGGAAGTGTCCCTGCTTATGGCAGAGGGATTTGAACTAGATGATCTTTAAGGTCCCTTACAACCCACACCATTCTATGATTCTGTGATTCTGTGTCTCTGTGATGAGATACACTACATAAACTTGCAAACTCCCATCAATTCAGACACATTTTCAAACTTAAATCTCCTTCTTTCTGTCTTGAGTTTGGCCTGTAAGATTTTGTTCTCTCCTTACTATGTCACTGTGTATTCCCTAAAAGATCCTTAAATTTCTACATAGTTATTTAAGTTGATATTTAAGTTGATTTGTAAGATAGTACTAAAAGGGTAAAAAATATAGACGAAAACACACAAAAAAAAAAAAAACAAACACAAAACCAAAACCCCCTCCAATGCTCATAAAAATTCATATTCAGATTCACCAGCAACAATTTTAAGGTCTTCAGCACATACCATGAATGTTGATGTCATTTAACATACTATTAATAAGCAAGTTTACCACTGTCGATGCAGTTGCAAAAAATAAATGTCTTTACAGTTTGTTTTATTACTTCTGTGCAAATTAATATCAAACTTAAGACAAAGTCCTCCTCTGAAACCTACATTTTTCTAAGAGAAAAAAACAAAATTGGATAACATATGAAGAGATACATCTTCAAATTACTTCTGTTCTTTCTCTTGAACTATAATTACCAAAGGATTACCATGAAAAGAGCTAAAGGCTATAATTAATATTGTTCTCTTTTTCTTGGATGAAACATTTAAATACAGTGCATTATTTCATTGATCTCCCTGTAGACAAAGTCATGCCAATTCTTTTTTTAGAAACAAGTTTCCTACCCAATTTCCCTTCCTTATAACTTTGAACAGCATGTTCTTTTGCAGTTCCCAAATGCTCAGAAATACTTTCGGAAGCACAATGAAATGAAAGACATGAAGATTGCAATCATGTTAACATTTTTCTCTGCATTTATTTTTCACAGTTAATGATTAATAATTATTTTCTGACTCTTCTTGCACTGATTTAATGCATCAAAATTGGCCTGCAGAAGATTCCAGAGATTTTCTCTACATCTGCTTGTGTTCTCTAAGGATGTGGAGACAAATTAACTAATCAACCTAAAACATAAAGGATACTTTTTTTTTTCCTTTTGCACAGTTAAAATGAAGAAGGAAGAAAAATATTCTTAAATAATAACAAGGACTTCGAATATTTTCGGGTCAATTTTGCTTAACCATATGTCTTCCCTTTTTGTTGAAGGTTTGTGATTAAGAAGCTGTTCAGTATGGTGGAGGGTTGTTAGTTTTCAAAATTTAAAAGATTTATATAGGTCAACTTTCTGAATAAATTTTCTATTTAAGACTTTTTTAGTCTTAAAATATAAAGCTTAGGAAATTTAAATAACATCTGAGAGTCATCACTTAAGACTGAACTGGTTTTTATAACAGCAACCCATTCTTTTTCTTGTGATATCCCTTCAAAGTACTACTGGTTGTAACAGAGAATACCTGCCTACTTAATTAGAAATAACTTTAATGAATTAATATTTTCTCTTGGTTTTCTATTTCAAAACACACCTTTTTTTCACCACAGTTTATCCACTGGCTTGCAATAGCTATAACAATATACCGTATAGGTTTTTTGTGTATGTGTTATACACAGGTCACAGATATTCAAAGAAGGAAAAAGAGAAGATCCAGGGAACTATAGGCCAGTCAGCCTCACCTCTGCGCCTGGCAAGATCATGGAGCAGATCCTCCTGGAATCTTTGCTAAGGCACATGGAAAATAAGGAGGTGATTGGAGATAGCCAACATGGCTTCACCAAGGGCAAATTATACCTGACAAACCTGGTGGCCTTTTACGATACTGCCACAGACTTGGTAGACAAGGGCAGATTCTATGATATACCTGAGCTCATCCAAAACTCTGAAAACTTGAAAAAAACTATGTCTGAGTATACAAAGAATAGGCATGACAGGGTGACATCAATAAATAAATCACTTGTTTTTCTAAATTTTGCAAAGGCAAAACAGATCCAAATTCAAATTAGTACTTTAGAATTGTTTAATGTGTAATAGTTGAATGGATGATTCGTCTGGAAAGAGAGGATGCATACATGTATGTGTTTATGTATATATATACATATAATATGCATACATATATGCATACATATAATTACTTAGATTTCAAAACAGTTCTGTCATCTATTGCTTAAATGAAATGCTTAGTATTCTTTTTCAGAAGTTTAAAACTAGTACTTCTTTTCATCATGTGTTTACAGAAGCATCAGGGCCCAAACCTTGTTAATCCAGTAAATATCAGTTATGAGTATACAGGGTTTTAATGATCTAGCATAGTGCACTTCACCAAATCGATTTTCTTAAGAGTTATTATAGACTGAATGAATTACTAATGACTTCAATTTTTTTTTTCTTGCTACTGCAATTCACAGAATGCACAAAAACGAATTGGAAGAGCACTGCACTGGAAAAAAAAAAAAAAAGAAAAAAAAAAAACGAAAAAAAGAGAAAGAATTAAAAAGCCAAACAAAACAACCCAAACAAACAAAAAACCAAAGACCACACCAGAACAAGAATATGCCCTGTGGGCTTGACCCTGATCTCAGATAGACAAGTATGCATTGCTGAGCATTTTGTTTAAACAACTACTACACTCATACACACTGAAAATCTAATATCAGAAGTATGCCCAAGGTATGCTGTCCTAGTTTTCAGATATTTTTATGGAGAAAATTATATTTTCAATGTCTTAATCACCTGAACGAAATATTATATATTGCAAATACAGCTAATGCAGCCTGGAAAACAACCAGGCTTCTTTAGGAAACTGACAAGTTCTTTTGACATTAATTGCTATGTTCTTGAAATGACTCTCCCACTATCTTCAGTTATTAACTTCTACAAATGAAAATGTTAAACAATCTTGTACAACCTTAACAAGACTTTGTATAAACACACAGTCATCTTAGAATTAGTAGTGCATGACTGTCATGACATTATTGTTCTACTTTTCCATTCAAGAAATGAAGGCATTACACTACAGTTTTCCTTTTAATGTTTTATTAACATCCTTGTTAAAGTAAGTAAATGAAAAATAAAATTATAATTAAAACCCAGGACAAGGTTGATATTTTCAGGAGACAGGCCGTATGCAAGAACAAATTCCAGTTTCTGTGTGATTAGTTTACTATAAATATTTTCTTAGACAATCAAAATAGACAAGTTCATTAAAATTCAATTTCTTCTTCAGTTTGCTATTATACATTTCTAGATTAATATTCTTAGAGTGTCAGTTGAAAATCCTCATTGATATGCCTAGGCACTCTGACCTTGGAATGTTAATCTAAACACAAACATTTATCTCTGCCCTGTCACCGTGTTAGCTCGTGTCTTATGATCAAATCCCTTAGATGGGTGGATATCCATCACTTTTCTGCCATTGGCCTGGCTTGATTTATGGATGACATCTAGAAGCAATAGTTATTTTGAACAGTTTAATGCTTCATAAAATAGAGCAAGAAATTTTATAGTACTCCTGTGCTCTGGTAACTACAACTATTCAATATTTCTCAGTACAATTTATCATACTGTGGAATAATACTCACATTGACTTCTCTCCTCTTTTTGCATTGCTTAAGGCTTGTATTAGCCTGTAAGATGCTATGTGGTAGCTATATACCCGAAAGAGAAAAGACTCTAGCTAAAATGCAAAGGTTCCTTGACAATGTTGCAAGTAAATTTTATTCATGCTGTTATACTTTCGGAGCTGTGAAACTTTTAGCAGTGCTTTGTAACAGTCTACCCAACAAAGAAGAGAGCTGTAAACCTTTTTTTGGTTTTCACAAAAACAGTAACTATTATCATAACAGAATGGATTTAAAAATGTATTTGAATATGAAGGACAGTGAAATTATTTCTATACATATGTAATTAATTAGAGAGGATCAAAGGGAAGTTATATTAATTAAGAATGTGCTTTAAAAAAATATCTCTATCTTCCTTTAAGGAAAAGAGAAAGTAAAAGAGATATTTTCTTGGTGGAAATAACAATGTTGTTAAAGCAGTTTTTTCCATTAGATGAATAGTTCAAGAGATACATAGTGAACAGTTTTGCCATTATTTTTTTTTTTTTTAAATATGGGATTTTCTCACCAGGAATGATTAAATTTTTTTATATTTAATTTTGGTGTTTGAAAGTCTGATCTGTACAATTAAAATAATTGTCTAATATATTATGTAATAGAAGTGCAGTTGCAATGAAGAAAATAATAAACACCGATCTTTGTGTGGATATGTGTGGATGTTTTATTTTTAAAATGCTAGAATTTGTAAATTTTAATAGAATGAAAATTTGAGAAGAAATTTGTGTTAATATAAATAAATATAATAATATAATATATTGATAAATACTATTGTCTGCATAAGAACAGCAGGATAATTCATATTGGAATGGACCTCAGGGTGTCTCTAGTCCAAAGTCCTGAAAAAGTAGAGTCAGTTGTGAGGTCAGACCAGGTTGCTTAGGACCATATCTAGTATGCTGCACAACTTACCTAGGATATTTTTTTGTTTGCATTTAATTTTACATACTTCATCCAGTCTCAGTTATTAAATGTGTACTATTAATTAAGCTATTGGAACTTGACTGAGAATCAAAAACTGAAATTCTTTACAGTGGTATTATTTCCACTAAACTTTATAGGTTCATTTTGATCTTATTATAATCATTCCAAGGACTTGTATTTTGAAATATAAAGATTAAATAGAGAGTTTTTGAAAGCTTCTAATGATCAATAAACAGACATCAAAAGGAAATAAGGGAATATCATGCATATCAATTTTTTTGTGGTTTGTTTACTTTTCTGTAGAGTGAAGCTGACAAATGCAAATGTCTGCCTTACATTCTGTTTTAGGCTTCCCAAAGGTCTAGTATTTATAAGGATTAACAATTTTAATGTTTTTCCCAAAAAAGATAATAAAAAAAACCCTTTTCTGAAAAAGCCTATTGTTTTGAAGGAAAAAAAAAAAGGACTAAAAAAAGTAGAGGAAACTCTTAATCTTGGTATACAATAGTAACATTGCAACATTTGTTTTCTTATTTACATTCTTATAGAGCTATATAGCTTATATAGCTATAATTTCCTCCTAGTACTTCTATTTCTTCTTTTTTCATAATTTTATGCAGAGAAGTACTTTTCCCCCAGCACTTAAGTAGTGGATATTATGAAAAATAGTAAATAAGTAGTAAATAATAGTAAATAACTATAACTATAAATAGAGTAAATAACCTATTTTTCTTTATATATTTTACTCGTAGAATTGTAGAGACTGGAAGGGGTCTTTGCGAAACACCTTGCCCAACTTTTGGCTTAAAGTGTATCAACTGAGACCAGGTTGCTCAGTGCCTTGTCCACTTGAGTTCTCACAAACTTCTCTCACAAAGGATGGAGAGTCCATAGCACCTCTGTGCAATCTGTTCCAATGTTTCACCACTCTCATGGTCAATTTTTTTCTCCTTATATTGTTGGGTATTGTCTCCTTTCCACTGTTCCAAGCTTTGCTGTTGGTTTTTGTTCTATCCCTGTGCATCGGTAGGGAGTATCTGGTTCCTTCATTATTACACCCTTCCTTGACAGCAGTAAGATCCTTCTTTAGCATTGTCCAGTTTTCTCAGCTTTGCCTCAGGTGCCCTTGCTACAGTCCTGTTTTTCTAATACTGAGAAACACAGAACTGTGTTGTTTCTGTAGTCTTCATGGGTAGCTTATTCTCACTTCCATTTCCTGTGTACTTCCTTTTGCTCTGTACTTATCTTTTTATCTGTGGGAGGCTCCATCCCTCCCCAGTGCAGGTCTAACGGCACAGTACAGGTGGGAAATGTGTGAGTTGCTGGTCACGTATGCAAACAACCTCTAGTCACATACCCCAGATCCTGAGAGCCAGAGGCTACCTTAGCCAATAAGCCTACCTAGGAAACCCCTCAACCAATGAAAGTGTCCACAACCAATACATGACCACAATTCAGATCTGACCCAGGCTATAAAATGAGACCCCCATTGGAGACCCCTTTTGAGTGGTTCTCCTTGGAGCAGCAGGTCATGATTGGAAGCCCTCCCTTTGGATTGAGATGTTGTCCAAAGTAACCTCCCCAGGACTGAATGTCCTTGCCTTATAGATGTGATTTGTGCATTTTGAGTCATCATTCTAAGCTTAGATTTAGTACACACCATAGACTATTAGTTCTCAGCTGACATCCAGAATCAGTAAAAAAGTTATGTTTGCCGAAGTGTTTGTAGTATAAGACTTCTGTAAAGTTTGACAATTCTAGCTTTTTTGTGACAACACTAAACCTGCCTTTTTGGAACATATTTTGTAGGTCTTATACTTCCACAACATTATCCATGCCAGTCTTCTGTTACTCTGGCTACACTGAATATTGAAAAGGAATGTTCTTATGCTTTGAAGAAATTGTTTTTCAAGATTAACCAGTTCTGCTTGGACCCTTTGCCCTTTAGCGAAGTCTCCCAAGGGATTCTGCAAAGAAGACTCTTGAAGAAGACCAAATCTCCATCCCTTGAAACGCGTGTTTCTGATTTCGCTATTTCTCTTGGTAACTTCTCTATAAAGATTTTAAAATTCAACATATCTTGCTTGCTTCACGTCCCCAGTGAGTTTTTCCTTGGTTTTAATTGTTAAGTCATGCAGAATATCTCCTTTATCTGCTCATGCATGTCATTGAGCTATGTCAAGACAGCCATATCTCCTTGTCTTCTCAAGCTGTCTTCCAAAGAAGCCTGTAACCATCTGTTACAGCACCCAGTCAGGCAACATATCCCACCACATATCTGCAGTCCCAATGGGATCATAGTTCTTCAACTGTATATAGACTTCTTATTCCTCATTTTCTTTTTCTGTTGTGTGAATTAATGTACAGGCAGAATGTATGGATGCAATCACTACATAATAGAAGGAAATACTCCAAGTTAGGAAGCATATTATACTCATTCCCACAATAATAAACTCTTCAAAAGGTTATGCTTTCCCCATGGTCAGGTATGAGTTACTGTATTAAAAATGACTTTCAGTTAAATGCAACAGATATTTTGTGCCTGCACATAAAGTTTTATTTTGCCCATTCCTCTGCCTTTGTATATTTGGTTCAGAAGAATATTAGACAGTACAGCTTCAGCTCCGTAGAGCTTGAAACCCAAGATGTACATTTATACTAAGTATGACAAATGCAGATTATTCTCAGGAGAAAGACACCCATGCTGAGCTTGTGATATTATTATTATTATTATAAATATTATTAAAATTATTGTAATATTTTGTGGAAACAGTAACTTTGCTGTTCATTTTTTGGTTGATACAGTGGTGGAATGAATGAATGTAAATGCATAGTATAATGACTATGCACTATAATGGTGTATCACTAAATAATTTTTCTACCTTTTATAATATCACATATTACAACTCTGATAGTTGCAGAGCTCTGATTCCTCATTAATATTCTTCTTTTAAATTTTACTATTATTTTAGTAAATCTTTTTGATACAGTTACTGAAAGTTTATTTTTTTTCTCAGAAAACTTCAATATTTAAAATTCTATAGTTGGTTGACAGCAAAAAATATAATAATAAATACATACTTTGGAATTTTTCAATGCTTTCAGCTGAGCTATAAGAACATTAACTTGTATTTGGCCATTGGGGCATGTGATGAGAACAACTGATGACCTTGATTTATTGGTTCTTGAAATAGTCCTTTTCACCTTAATATTTCCATCCATCCTAAGGATGACAAGTTCGACCACAGACAAGGTCAGTGGCATATTTAAATAGGCAAAACAGAATAAGGATTACTGTTGAGGCAGCACTTCTGATAAAAAATATCAGTATGTTCCAAGATGATGGCAAGTGTCCAGGGAGACAGTTGTAAACTCTGTCAGTGGGGCATGGCTATGGCAAATCAGGGTGTTCCTATGCTTTTATTCTATGTTATTTTTTTGTTCCATTATGGAATTACTTACACTGTCTTTAAAACTTTCATCAAAAACTGTACAAAACTTGAAGCTTATTTTTACTATCCATTTGTAGATTTTCAGGATAACAGGTTGCCAGCAAAGTTAACAAGCTCCATCTTTCCCTTCTTTTTTATGACTCTTCCTTTCTTCACTGAGTGAAAATGGGTAAAACATTTTTTTCTTTTGACAAAGGGACATTCAACTCTGGGCAAAAGCATTACTTAAAAGAATAATATATTTTCCTCCAGTTGTAGCCAATTTCAGGGGGGGGGGGTTGCTCAGCAGTGTTATTTGCTGTACTGAGTGAGACTGAGCAGAATGGTTTCCTTTAATAAATACAGATTAACAGGGAAGCAGTTGAACATGGCTTTTACGTTATTAACATGTCAGAAACTATGCAGAGGTAACTTTAGCAGTGTGCTTTATTGCTTCTTCCTTGTTTCAGGACAATTACAGTCTGTTTTCTTCACAACAAAATGCACAGCAATGGAGATGTCAGGCCATGACTAGGATTTATTGCCAACAGGGATTGAAACAGACAGCTCTGAGGTTGTTGTGGTAAAAGTGCATCCCGGCCAAAAGCTGAACCAGCAATAAATTACTGGATTTTTGCTGTCTGTAAGTACTTCCAAGGCCCTGCATACACAGAAATCTTCTGGCAGTACCCCTCCCCAGAGCAACCCCTGACCCCTCAGTCATAGGGTGGGTGGGTACAAAATACCTGCTTGTATTCCCATGGTATCTTGCCATTGGCCATTTTTGTCACTGTGGTAACCATGCTGCTGGTAAAGGGGTGTTGTAAGGGAGCCATTTGTGGGTAAACAATATTTAATCAGGCCCAACCTTCTTCTGAGCTACCACTCTAACTCCATTTCCTTACAGTTATTGATACTGTTAAATCAACGTCATTTTCACTGGTGGATTTTTGTTTTACGTTTGGAACTATTTGACTGTCCTTATTGCAAAGCACTATTGCATAAAAATATATATCAACTGCTCCTTTTTCTGCCTTATCATGGACTCTTCCTGATAAATGCTGTTTTCCTGGTCTGAGATAGAAGAGAACCAATTTTCTTTTCAGTAGTTTTACTTTTTACTTAGATCTCTTCTAACTGACCGATCTCTCTGAAGTTAATGGTATGTTTTTTAGACAGTGTCTGCTTTTGGCATATAACATCTGGTGTTTGTAGCCAATATCATGGAATGGTATGCAGACAGGCTCTTTCTTATACTTCTTCCTATAACAACCAAGGTCAGCTAACTTTGTTATGTGCTGCTGCGTTGGAGGACCGGCAGAGGAAAGGCATAGAAGATTTACACCTGTGGGGAGCACGGACAGGACAGGACAGGTCACCCAAAACTGACTAGTAGGATATTCCATTCCATCTGCACTATGCTCAGTATAAAAGCTGAGGGATCAAAGGAGTCAGTTTTTTTCTGCAGTGGCTGGAGTATGAGGAGGACTCTGTTCCTCTGCCTTTGATCCTGAGCTGTGCATTCCTGAATCCAGTTCCTAAATCCAGTTCCTGTCCATTACTGAGTCCAGTGTGGGACTTTCCCAGTGCCTGGGGAAGACACAATTGTCATCCTGGAAGTTCCACATTGGGTTTGTATATATTTCATTATTTTCTTATTAATAGTATAACTTTTTATTGTTACTAGTTTTAAATTCATAATTCACTAAAGTAGTTTTAGTTCCTTTTCAACCCATAACTCTCCCCCTTATTCTCTCTCCCTTCTTTATTGGGAAGGGAGGGAGAAGATAAAACAGACTATCTGTTGTTCATTTAGGGGCTGGCCCAACCTAAACTACAACAGATTGATTGGCATCCAGTCTGGAGTTTGATTGGGGTTCTGACAGATTGCCTGAATAGTACAAATTCTGGCTTGCTCAGCTGAGAAAGTATCAGATTTTTCCATTTCATAGTCTTGAGGGGCTGGAAATTAAAACAGACAGCTCATATCATATCCATCTTAAGCAAAACATTATATTTTGTCTGTAGAGTTTTGTTTAAAATTAGCTGACGCTATGCTGCTTATCCAGCTGAATGTGTTGTGTTATTATTAATTTGTGTTTTGTGTTTATTTGTGGTTGTTTTGTTCTGAGGGCTGCGAAAAATGTGCTACTTGGCTGCTTTTTAAATGCAATTTATGCTGTAATAAGCCGGACGACAACTTTACCTAGGTTGAAGCCAGCTCAAGTCCATTGCTGTCTTTGAAATTCTTTTGGTTTTTTATAGTTCTTATACTCTGTGTTGGACTGAGCCATGTATACACTTCCCCCATGTTGGCCTGGCTAACTCAGGGAGACATTCACACTCTTTTAATGAACTCAGGGAGAAAAATATATATCAGCAGTTAGGGTCAAATTATCCATCCAACTGACATAGATGTTTGTCTAAAACAAAAGTCACCCTCTTTAGTCCCCTTTGTGGTGAGATAAAGTCAGCTTTCTTTTTCATAGCTATGATCATTCACACCCTACATTATTCCCTGAACTTCATGAGAACATTGCCCTTGCAGATCTCTACTGACCCTTCTTTCATAATAAGGGTTTATTGTTCAGTCAAAGATAACAGCTGATTTTCTGGGAGATGAACTTTTGAAGTTCTCATCTTATCGGAACTGAGACTTAGATATATATGTACCTAAAACTTAGGTGTTCACACTTTACAGTGCAAAAAATGAATCTCATATCCATGTAATAAATGTACAAAATGATACATTTGGAAAGAAACACACACATTTGTCAATGTAATCTAAAGATATTAAAACCAACTCTGCACAGATTCATTTCATGGAATGACTTCAGAGGACCACAAGTGTGTGAGTCACTGCTTAGTCTACCTAGTTTTCAGATTTTTTTCTTACATTCAGTACTGTTGATCTGATTAAATTCTATCCTTTAGCTCCAGCACATTCCTAATCTATATTTTAATCATATTTTATGAGTTGAGAAGTAAAAATGGTTTCTTCACTATTTCCCAAAAACTCTTTTCTAAGCTGTATAAAGAACAAAATCATAACCAATACTTGCTGTTTATGGAAATACCAGCTTCCTATCACTACTTCTACATATCTCTAATTTGTGTATGGTCTATATACTCTTGCTTTACCAGAGATTACCAGAGATTTCCTCCTAATTGTTTATATGTCGCTATTTATTTGAAAACTCTAACAGATTTGTAAACAGATTTGTTAGCACTCACTTACAGAGCTTTATAGATGCACTTGTCACAACTGTGAGCTGATAAAACAAGGTCATTACCCAAGCAAATGGAACATCCTGGGCCTTATACAGAATTATCCCTTTTTTGCACAAGTGAAAAAAAACTGTATATGTGTTTTACAGACAAAAAATGCTTAACTTGTTCACAAGTCTAGCCTATTGATTTCATCTGAGAGAAATAAACAAATAAAAAATCTTTTAATTTCTCAGAAGTTGTTTTTCCCCCTCTGAAACGGATTCTGTGCACTGCCTTTTGAGAAATTAATGTGTGAAGTTGCAGAGAAAGCTCAACTGAAGTACTTTACAGACAGTAATTACCTTCAGATTATTGTTATTGTAGCTTTTACCACACGCCACGAGGCAGAAAATAAGTCTCTGACTCACAGAATACTTCAAAGATATTGTAAAGATTCCCCACAGTGTGTCTCTGTGTGTCACCTCATTGACAAAATTAGTAAACAGATAATAGAAATCATCTAAGCACGCTTTAGAAAATAATGTTAATTTTAATAGGCCATTTTTGTATATAAATGCACATTTAAGCATACCTGTAATTGGTGTTTTATGTATATTCCAGTTAAAACTCTTTATAGGTTCATAGTGCCTATGTACTTTTAGATGAAGAAATGTACCTAAGGAGTTGAATTAGTTTGGTACCTTGTACGTTATATATTTCAATGGCAATCTGCACTAAGAGTACAAGTTCAGTGTAGTGAGAATGGGAGTTAAACACACCAAGTGAATCAGAAAAAGCATAAAAAGAACAGCCCTATTTAAATTTGTCCAGGTGTGCAGGTAAAACTCATATCAAATCACTGCAAAAGTTCTAGGATATTTTAGTGCACTCTCTTTACCTCCCATCAACAGCTATTTCTCTCCATTCTACTTGTCCTCCTTTCCCCACTGTCACTCATTAGAAAAATTTTACCCTAAAGTACCACACTCCTCACAAACAGTGAAGGAAGAAATAGTTTACAGTAAGTTTGTCTATTACATTGGGTTTAGGTTTTGTATTTATAATTGAAAGTTTTAAAAAAATGCATAATAGTATCCACAAAGTTGCAAAGGTCTGATTTTATTTAACAGAATAAAGAGAAAACAATGAAGAGCAAGAGTATACACAGTATAGCAGCAGCTGTTGTTTACTAGTCACTCTGAAGCACTTCTTCTGTTTCTTGGTTCTTCCACCTTGTTAAAATTAATTGCTTTACTAATATTTTTTAAGGAAAAGCTGCTATTTGTAATATCTCATCAGAGGAACCAATTTCAGTAAATTAACTATCTAATTATCTTAATCACTGGATGCTAAACACTTAGAGAAACAAGTTATGCACGATTTGTATAAACATAAACTAAACTACAGTTATTATACATTCTCAAACCAAGTGCAACACAGATCAACCTTTCTACTTGTATAATTTCACAAATCTGATAACAAGTACAACTCATTACAGTTCTGTACTGTGTTTCACGCAGAAAACTTCAATATTTGTTTTCATGGGATGAAAAGCCAAAATAGGGCATTTTAAAGTTTGTTGTTTTTTTTTTTTTCTCAAGAGAAAATGATAATATAATAATTTCAAAAATAGTCAGTCTTGTACAGCATTAGCCCGCTTCTCTCTGCACGGGTGCAAATCGTGAATCTCATGGTAATTGTTTTCTTGTTACTATTTCCTATTTTCTGATTTGGGTTCCCAAATAAATTATCTTTTATGTTATGTGTTATGGATATTTTTCTTGAAAGATATGTATGAAAAATTTGTAATGGAAATGTATCCTGACCAGTTAGACTATTTAGCTGAATAGGTACAATAAATACATGAATGTATGTCTTCCAGTGGACATAGCATTAATAATGATATTAAACTGACCATCCAATGTCCTATTTGAAAACAAAAAAAACCCAACCAAACAAAAAACACCAAAATTATTAATACAGCTGTTTAAATAATTGCAAAAGCCAAATTTAACCAACAATGTTTGCTTCTCAGTTTTGTCTATCTAATTGAGGTAAGCTCCCTAAATTTAAACCAGCCTTTGGGAATACCTGCTGATATTTATAGTCCTAACTGGACTAGATTCTTCACATAGACATCACCAGAGAAGGAATGGGCACAAGATAGGGCTAATTGACTAAAACGCTGGCAATTGATTCAAGTCTAAAGAATAAGAATAAGAATATAGAGTTTTTTAGTTGTTGTAGTAGTAGAGCTATTTAGTTCTCCATTGCTATCACAGATTTCTCCACTGAGTATCTGTGAAAGCACAATTAATTCCTAAATACTTATAAATGTGCATTTAAAGATAAATAACTATTTTCTGTTGAAAACATGTTGAAGACATTAGAATTGCTATCACTGAGGGTCTGGGGTTTTTCTATGTTATTTTGATTAAGGACTTAAACACAGTGAACAAGTACTTATGGGTTACTTTGAATCTAGTGTACAACAGTAGCATTAGACTGTTCTCTCAGCATATGACAAATGCTAGTTTTCTGTGTAATTGTATAAATGAACAGTTTTGTGGCTCAGCTGACGTCTGGCACCATGTGAAAATAGAATAAGGCGATCAGAGGTCTGCAGTTCTATGCGGAGTATCTGATCTTGTGCACAGTTACTAGTTCTATAGATCAATAAAAACAGATAAGAGAGTTAGGATATCTGTCTGTCTGTCTATCTATCTACCTATCTGACTATCTATCTACCCATCGTAAAGCTTATAAAATGTCAATACACAACATACATACATATGAATCCCACCAAAATGACTTAGCAGTTGTAAAATAGATGTGGCCACAGAAAAAGCGAGTTCAGCAGGAATAAATGAAAAAATAAAGTCAGACTGCCTAGCATATTTAGTAACATCTAAAGTAATTTTCTAGTTGCATGCTTACTATTCTAAATGTTCTTCACCAGTGAGAGAACTTAAACAAAAAGTTGAGTCCTCTGTCGTTTTCCTAAGATGTTCAGACTTCAGCCTAATTATTCTTAGACTCTTTATTTCCCAAACCAGCACCCTTAGCTGGCTTTGTTTCCTTTGTTTGTTAAGATGACAGATTATGTCTTTATCTTAATTCAAATTTTAGCTTGGGATTATGAAATTGATCATGTTCAATTTAATATATTCCCCTATACTTAGAAGTTCTTCCTCTACAGTAGTTTATACGTCATCCATGAGAACAGAGATAGAAATACAGCAGATTTTTTCTGACATAATGAAAAACATTACTGAGGTTTCAGCCTAAATTTCTGAAGTTATTCAAGGTCCAGTCTACACGTGCAAATTTAACTCTGTGCAACTGCAAAACCTTGACAACACAGCTGTGTCTGGTTCAGAGGAAAATTATTAAACATTTCAAATGTTATTTTTGCAAATTCGAAAAGTGAGAATTGAAATAGTTGTTTTCATTCTTATAGTATAAAAAGCATAATTTTACAATAAGCCATCCTTGCTTTTTCAGCACTGTAATGATCATAGAATCATAGAAACAGTCAGGTTGGAAAAGATCTTTAAGACTAACTCCAACCATTAACCTAGCACTGCCAAGTCCACCAGGAAACAATGCCCCTAATCACCACGTCTACATGTCTTTTAAATACCTCCAGGGATGATGACTCAACCGCTTCCTTGGGCAGCCTGTTCCAATGCTTGATAACCCTTTCTGTCAAGACATTTTTCCTAATATCTAGCCTAAACCTCCCCTGACACAACTTGAAGCTGTTTCCTTTTGTCCTATAACCTGTTAGCTGGGAAAAGAGATGGATACTCACCTTGCTTCAACCTCCTTTCAGGTAGTTGAAGAGAGAGGTAAGGTCTCCCATGAGCCCCCTTTTCTCCAGGCTAAAAAACCCAGTTCCGTCAGCTGGTTCTCATAAGACTTGTTCTCTCAACTCTTCACCAGATTTTTTTCCGTTCTCTGGACATGCTCCAGCACCTCAGCATCCCTTCTGTACTGAGGGGCCCAAAATACTGTACACAGTATTTGAGGTTCAGCCTCGCCTAGTGCTGAGTACAGCAGGACAATCACTTCCCTAATGGTGGTAGTTAATAAGTGATGTCCTTGTTTTTATCTCAACACATGAGCTTTCTTATCTTATTTTCCATATGTCTGTTGAAAAGGGGGAGTGAGATATCAGCTGGGTGGGCATCTGGCAGCTGTCAAGGTCAAACTACCACAGTAATGTAACAATAGATACAGAGGATGATCACTTCCGTAGTTTTGCTGTCCATGCTGTTTCTGATACAAGACAGGATTCTGTTGGCCTCCTTTGCCACCTGGGCACACTGCCATGTCCTTTCTGCCACTCTTCTCCAAGCCCACTGCATGGGGTTGGTGTGACCTGAGTGCAGGACTCAGCACTTGATCTTGTTGGACCTCATCCCATTGGCCTCAGCCTATCAATCCAGCCTGTCCAGATCCCCCTGCAAAGCCTTTCTACCCTCAAGCAGGTCAACACATGATGGTGTCATCAAACTTACTGAGGATGCATTCGATCCCCTCATCCACTTCATTGATAAAGATAATAATGTCATTCTCGGACATAAGTCAATGTCAAAATGGTGCTTTGAGGGAATAATACTGTGCCCCAACTAAGTAAGCAATCACTTGAATGCATCTGTGGGCAGGTCAAGGAAAACAAAACAAAACAAAACCAAAGAAAACCAAAACAAAGATGTCCTCTAATAATTCTGTAAAATTATGTGCTGATTTTAATGAATGATGATGCCATTACTAGTTTCACAGTTGTCTTATTCATTATGTTAAGATGATGTAACGTAACATACTGAGATGCTAATAAAGCAAAGATTTAATAGAAATCTATCAATCTATCAATAAGTTTAGTTTTTATATATGAAAAAGGATGTAAGTGATAGGAGAGCTCAAATTCTAGTAATTTCAAAACAGGAATTTTAGGAATTTTCAAAACTGCTACCCCTGCAATTGCTTCCCCTCCAAATCTTTCTCCATAAGAGGACAAAATAACCAAACAATCTCCTCTATTGAATATACCCATTCATACCTTTATTGAATTAATTAGATGTTTATGAACAGCGGTTCTTTAGGGAAGAGTATGTTAATTTGGGGATGACAGTTATTTACTTTTGTTCTGTGTTTATGTACTTGGCGGATGATAGCAAACATTCCATTCTGCATTATCTCGTCAGCTCAGCTTGCAGGAGAGCATTTTGATAAGGTAAACCAACAATGAAACTGAGCTTAAATTAAGATTTCTAGCATAATGAAACTCTATTCACAGCTCCCTGTTCCACAGTTGAGATCTTGCACTCATTGTAATACAATTAAGCTGAGGTAGGGAAAGTATATGCTGTAGAATACTGAATATTCTCACTGAATTTATTTAAAAAATGAGAAAGCAAACCAAGAGAGAAACTGAGTTTACACTATCTTTATCTTAAATATATACGCTTTCAAAGATTGCATTTGGTACTGCAAGTATTGAACTTGAAGACCACGAGTTTTCTTATCTTGTTATTAAGAAAGAAAAATAGTGCTATGAATCTCCTTTTATCTTCAAAAATGTGGATTTCTGTAGGAATGAGGCACGTTATGCAGACCGATGCTGACAATTAACTTTCAGTATGATTAAGTTATTTGGCACTGTTTATAAGTTTTACGGCAAATGTTTTGTATGAGATTTTTTTTGTTAGTTCCAGTATGAAATTTAAGAGACTCATTTATGTTTTGTACTGAGATGAATGATGTGTGATAATCTGGCCTACTCAATTCAGGCCCAGAACAACCAAAACAGTCACAGAAGTTGCTCAGTTGTTGCACAGGCCTTTAGGGACAACAGATGCGCACCTAAAATGTATTTTTAAATGTGCTTACAAATTAATGTTCACAGGTATATGTACTAAAGAAGATGAACCATCAATCTCTACTTTTATCCTGCAATGCATGGATTTGAAGAATGGGGGATTTGACAGTAAATTTGCTGTCACCACTTCAGACTGAGCTAAATGTTTCAGTATTTATCTGATGTTTTACTTATGCAATGCTCAACTCCGTACTTAATCCATTGAAAAGGCTTAATTGACAGGCTTATTTGAATTCAGATTTAATACATACTGTAAGTGTTCAGTTTAACACAAAATATAACACAATGGGAAGTACTCTGGTTTTTCTAAAGTTTTGAGCTTTAAAGGCTGAAATTGTTGACAGAAATAAAGAAACAAGTATGTTGATACAGTAGCTTACATATCCAACACATGCACACCAAGAACCACTTTTTATTATTTTTGTCTTACAAATGATTTATATTCAGAGAATTACTGTAAAGCTTATCATTGACATGATGTAGCTCCATTATTTTGTTTTTCCTTACCATCTTGATGAAGAGCAGGTCTTCTACCTCTAAAGATGCAAATGGGAGGATTTACAAAGACAATACATTTTTTTTGTGTATATATAATAATGCATATCTCCTGTTCTGTCATTTGGCACATCACACTATATATTAGGTTATAAAGGACTGAAGGGTGAATGCTATTTTTTGCATTCACTTGTTTTACTAACATGCAGTTGAAGATTTTACATAGAAGCTACTGCAGATAGCTTTTTTCATACTATTTTTTTTTTCTTTTGTGTACTAAATATTTGTAACAGAATATGAAGATTAGGTCTCATAAATTGTATTTAACATAGAAAACAGCATGTCTCAGTCCCTAAGCATTACTCTGATCTCAGACTCTGTAGATGGAGATATTTTAGTATATACTACAGTGCACATTCTTCAGACATAGAGAAAACAGACCAAACTATTTGGAATTAAAACAGAAAAATAGAAAACAGGAAGCATAGGTTCATTCATTAAATTACCGATACTGCAGATCTGATAACCAATCTAAGTGTCTAGTGGGGGTTGAATCTAAATATTTAATAATACAAGAAAAACCTTTTCTTCTGTAATAAACTTCTTCTGTTGTACAATTTTTTCTTTTTTTTTTTTTAACAGCAAATAAACTTGAATTCTGTTTTCCAAGGTGATGAGTATGTGAATATATTACTGCAGTGCAAATAAATCTTTTATAGAATGAAAAATAATACCAGGTCTGTTTCCTTTTCACTCCAGTAAAATAATTTAATTCACAAAGTCATCCAAACCCCTTACACATTTTTTTTCCTTGTTATGTAGCCAAACTCAAGCCAATCAACACTCACCTCAGCCTGAGGAGTTAGAATGCAAAGGCGATTTTACATATAAAGCTAGCTGATTGATTAACAGATGTTAAACACATTGCAAAATCTCAGTCACCTGAAAGATCGTAGACTTCTCCATCTGAACGCCTTTGATCTTTCAGACCACAGTTATGCGTAGTGTGAAAGATGGTAAAAATGCATAATTCTATGCATTTTTCTACTACTGTCTTCACACTGGTTGGTGTTTCTTCACTCCTGCATAATAAAACATGTTCTGAACATATTCTGAACACTTGTTCAATGCTCAAGATACAAATCATACCAAAACAAAACCAATAGTACATATAATGTTTCATTTAATTTCTTATGTGAAGGATTAGAAATCGGTATGAAAAACACAAATCTAATTATTTTCAAGGAGTCTTTGACAAAATAATCAGAATCCTTTTGCTGCCACTGACATACCATATGTATTTAAATCAGAAAGGGGAAATAAAGGAGCTACCTTACTGTTTAATATTTTCCAACAATTACAGATAATATCCCATTTCCCATAAATGTAGTAGAAGGTTGCTGCTATGTGGAAGAAAATTTTATAATGACACAGTAATTTGTTTTCCGACATATGTATAGACAAACTGTCTTCCTTAGGAGAAAGTTTGTTAAATTTCTTTGCTATATTACTGAACTGTAACAAGTAAACTAATTAAATTGTTTATTCACTTTTGAGGAAGCTAACTAGTAATCATTTCTTTAAAACTTGCTTTTACCTCAGTGCTGCAGCTCCAGTTACAAATTAACAATTTTTTTTCCAGATCTCAAAAGTAACTGATATTACCACAAAGAATAGTGCAACCTTGGAGTCTCCGGGCACATGCTGCAGTATGAAACTTTGTTTAGGAAGTGGAATTAATAGCCAGGATTAAGAGGCAGCCTTTATCATTATTCATGTCGGAAATTTAAATAGCAAGTCCTTGACACTTTTTTTTCAGGTCACAGTACTGTCTCAAAATCTAGCCAAGGAGGACATCAGCAGAGTTGCACACAGCTGTGATTCTGGTGAAGCAGCTGAAAAACTAGCAGCTTTGCAGAAAGTCATTGCACTAATGGCAGCATTTCATGTCTGTCTGGACAAGGAGGAACTGAACCTGTATCAAGAGTTGTTCTAATTATCAGCTCAACAAGTTTACGTTTTTTAATAAAAGTTGTGAAGAAATCATCTTTTGGTAATACCAGCTTTCTTGCCTTTTCAGAAGTTCAATTAATTTCATTATTTTAGTTTTCAAGTAACTGGGTAAAGCATTAGAAAAATACTAATACAAAAAATAAACAAACAATGCAAAAAAAATCCATTTTGGAAAACAAGACTTCAGGAATCCAAGAACAAAATATATAAGATAATAGCACTAACTTTTTATTTTATGCCTAATTACAAAGCAAGAAGTTGCATTTAGGTCAGAATCTAAACACAAACCCACTTTCCTTCCAAACAATGCATACACACTTACTCAAAATGAATTTGTGTACATTCACAAGTTCATCAACATATATTACCAACCATTCATATGTGGAAAAGGGCTGAATATTATTGATAAAACATATGATTCTATATAATAATAATTTTAATATTATTTTTGCCTTCATTAAGAGAGAAGCAAATTCTTCTTAATGGTATTCTATTTTGAGGGAGAAACAATATACCTGATATGTAAATAACACAACAGAAATTCTACTGTTAGTCATGGGGAAAATTTGCTTTTAAATAGTGTTGAGTCTCATTTTGAAGATTCTTCTCTTTCTTTCTTTGTCAGTGCAGTAATGTTTGTAAAAGGTATATTCCATATCTCTTGGGACATGAGTGATATTGCTGACACAGAATTTCATGTTTCTGCAGACATGTAGAAGAGTATTCTTCCAACTGAAGCTAAATCAAATAGAGATCTTTCATGTAGCCAAAGCATATGCTCATGTGTATTTGTATATATTTGTGAAGTAAAATTAACAGTTGTTCAAAATTCAGGTTGTCATGAACATGAAAATCTGATGTTGCAGGCTATTTGGAAAAAGAAAAAGGGAGAGGGTGGGGAAGGAGAAGCGTTTCTTTCGAAAATGCCTTTGTCCTATTTTTTGTCCATCTTTACACAGCTGGATACACACCTAAACTTGAGGCATATGTGAATATTTCTTCTGAGTACTTAAAATACTTTTTATTTGTTTTGCATAATTTGAAAAGCTATAGCCAAGAAATGATTTACAGAACTTCAGATCATGTTACTTACATTCTCATCTTGGCCCTATAATATTATGACTCCCTTACACGCACCTGGATAATTTGCCCTTGCTATCTTCCCCCTTAGTATGATTAACTGACTGAGGCAGGGGGGAAATAACACTATTAATTTTCTTAGTTGGTCAGAATAAAAGAGATTTCAGAATCAACTCTTGCAGCATATATATAGTGTATCTTCTTGTGTTTCTTTATAACTTGTCGTCTTCTTTTTCTTTTCGACTTAGTGCAGCACACTGTAGTTAGGCTTCCAAAATGAAAAAGATCAGGCCAAGGACACAGTGAGGTGTATACTTTTTTTCAAGCTGATGATCTTAATGGCAAAATACTGTCCAGCAATATAATGTTTAGCTTCTTTCAGATAGCATTCAAAATTCATAAAATAGATGGAGAAAGAGATTAAATTATTTTTAAATGGAAAGACTTTCATATAAGATAAAGAAAAGTACATGTATATAATAAAATCTAGATGGGAAGATAAGGTTTTGGCTTTTTTTTTTTTTTTTAATTGAGCAATCTGGTACTTAGTGAGCTTCTACTTTTGTCCATGGTGCTTTTTTTTTTTTATTCTGTTGATGTCAAAAAGCATAATTTTGTATCTTTATTAAAAGAAGGTAGGGGAGAATTTTATCTTAAAACTTTTTCATAAGATGGAAAAATTGGCTACCACCACCTTGGTAATAAAGATGCCATAATCTTATGCTAAGCAACTGATTGCTGACAGTGTCATCTACTCATAACCATTAACACTAACAATTTCAAATAACTGTAAAAAGAAAATACTTGAGACATATTTATGACTGAATGAACAGACCTGTAGATCTGAATTTTCCAATGTTGTAATAATTGTGATGCATGCAATATTAAATGATTCAGCATTTTCATAGTCTGTTAAAATAAGAAACACTACATATGCCTTAGGTTTCCTTAATGTCATTAATGCATGCTAATATCAGCAATAAATTATATCTTTTTTATTATCATTTAATTAAACTCATTGCAACAGTATATTAATTGCAAATTTGACCTTTGGTGTCCATCCACCTTTGAATGTGTCTGTGTCTGTGGCATTTTCTTCCAAATAGGAATTTTAAATTGGTTTCCATAAAATATTTCACAAACTGAGTACTAATTGTAACTGAGCAAATGCAAATGAGTGAGATTTTATCTAAAACTCTGTTGATAAATGGTTTTAGAACACAGTGGCAATATTCTGTTTACATTTTCATTACATGCCTGATTTATTTCCATGAATGGAACATATGTGTATATTTAGGGAAAAAAAATATCAAACCTTGGTTAGATAAATTTAATTTTCCATCAATTATATTCAGGTTCCTTACCCTTTCTTCAAAATGGGTCTTATTCATCTTCCACTGAAGAAAACCCTAAACGCTTCTCCTATATGCAAAGACCCCAGGAGAATTAATAAGAAGTTAATTATTCTCATGTCCTAAGTAATAGAAATATTGAATGATTTCAACTGGAACAAAAGTATCAATCAATGCTTAAGAAGGCAAGAGGAGGAGAGGAAAGTAGGCCAAATGGGAATAAGTGGATTTTTTCTTCCTCAAAAACTTAAACTTATTCTGTACAAGTAGTTCCTAAAGGAATTTTCCTGTAGACCAATAAAAATGGCACTGAGCAGTCTGACAGTGAGAGCTGAATATCAGAAGACAAGACAGCAAAGAATCTGTTATAATGTTTTTATTAAAAACCTTTTTTTTTTTTTTTTTAATCATATGCTTCCTTTTAAAGTTGGCTAAACATTTCTAGGGAGCAATCCATTTCAGCTATTTAAGATAATAAGCCTTAGTCTAGGATTCCATTTGTGAATCTCCTTTTTCACTTACTACATAAACATCTTGAACTAAGCATATGAATACTAAAGGACAAACAGCTGAGATTAATCCCCTCATTTGGGGGTTCTTGATTTCCTTACTGATTTGTAGCAATGAAAATGGATAAAATAGGTATATACTGTTAGAAATATTTCATTACCCTTTTTTTACATTCTTTGTGGTGATATAATAAAGATTCTATTTCTTTTTCTTTTTTTTTTTTTTTTTCCTGTAAATACTGAGTAAAGGGTTTCTGGACTATTTACTAACAGAAACGATAAATAAGGTAGACATCACCATTCCTTTATTTTGGCTCTCAAATATGCTTCTGAATATGCTGCATCCAAAGAAAATCTTTAAAAGGTAACATTCAGTTTAATCTCTGACAAAAAAATCATACACAATACTTTGTGACCAATATAGGTTTTTTTCTTATGCATGACGTAGCTTCTGTCAAGTATTATTCTGAAAATACATGTATAGCCATGCATTATTACTTAGCTGAAAAACATGGGAATTGTATCTCATAATGTTGCATTAACAGAAAACAGTATTTCTTTCATCAATCATGTAAACCGGGGACTAGATACATTTCGTATCTGTTGGTACCTCTATGTTCTATTTGATTTCACATATACTCTGGCAGAAAATATCTAGCTGTCTTTTAAATCTAGTTATTTTTCTTTCCCTGATGTGAGTGAGATCCTATAAATATATGTTATTGAGCTACACGTGAAAAATAAATAAGGCTTAATTTTCATGTCTTTAGGTTCTTACACATTGAATAACAACACTGTTTATAAGAATAAAGTAATAATAATAATAGATTTCACAGTGGAGGAGCATTTAAAAGAAAGACTGAATCATGAGGAAGCAGAAGTACACTGGAGAAAGTATAATACTGAAAAAACTGTAAGTTTTTAGAGATAAAAAGAATACAAGTTGCATAAAACCCACAAGAATATAAAGGAAATTGCTATGCACACAATGAACATATAAAATCTAAATAAAACATTACTGTAAACTTCTTCGATTTCATATCCAACTAAGAAGTGTATGAATGGGATAGAAAAAAATGCATTGCAGATGTAATTTCTAGCCCCTATTCTTACAAATAACTTTCTGTATTCTTCAGACTAAATACTGCTGTGTTGCTAAGCTCCATCAACAAGTACCTTATGATTCAAACAGATGTTCCTGTTTTTCAGGCCCCTTGGAGCCAATACTCAGTGTAACTTTGCCCAGAGGAGTAAGGGAACTAATAGAGTAAATCTGTAGCATTAACTTGCTGAGAAATGGTCCATCTCTGCCAAAGATTTGCTTCAGAGAACACAGACTTTTATTCAGGTAGTCTATTTTCCCCACAGTGCTCGTCATAGATATCCCAGAAATACCTGTGAGTCACTCAAGGGCATAAATGAGATAAAATAAGTAACAGACTGGTTTGCATTGTAGCTAGTTTCCCAGAGACACAAAGCAAATCTAAAAAAGTTATAGGCATATAGTTTTAATTACAAACTTTTACAGCTTAGACATATTGGATTGCAAGCAAATCAAGGATTGCTTACTTCCGTGAGCTACCATAATCAAGGCATAAAATCCTATTTATTGCTTTTGCCACACAGATTAAAGTAATTAAAAAAAAAAAAGGTACTTATTCCAGACATAAAAACTATTTTTTAAATGGCTATACTTTGTTAAAACTACTCAACACATCAGTGAATCAGTGATTCACTTGCAAAGTTCAGAGAAATATAGAAACTGAAGAAGAAAAAGGACTATGAAATCGTAAGCAATATCCATGGCAGAATCCATAAGAATAAAATATTTGTGCTTGCAACCTGTGGTATCAAGAGGATATGAATTTTCTTATGAATGTTCTTTTACTTCTTATGAACTGTGATTCAGTTTCAACCTGTAGTAGTATTAGCACTGCATTGTTTTGGAGGGTTTGGTTTTTTTTGAGTGGGAGGGGGAAGTTGTTTGTTTCTGTAAATTTCACTAGCAAAATATTGGGCCATTTACCATTTCAATGTTTTAAACAAAATAACGCCCATTTCCTTCATGTCCTTTAGAATTATTGTGTAAGCCCTCTTTATGGATAATATATTTCTGTCATTTCTCAGATAAAGTATCTGAGCATAAACTCATGGATAGCAAACTCATTGTGTTCCAGATGTTGTACATCTCCTGTACATATGCTACTTAGAAAGCTTGTACATAAATTGTAAACCTAATGAATAAATATTTGTATTTTATTTACTGGAAATATATATAGGGCATCTCCACAGCAAGCTCATTACAGTACATCTGCAGCAGATTCATTCCATACACTCAGTGGAGTTGACTGTTGTGTGTCCAGGATTTCTGGATGTTTGGAAACTCTAAATATCCTCTGAGCAGACTGGCAGATGTTCAAAAATTCAAGGTGACAGGACACCTTGAATTCAAACTACATGCAAATTCCAAGTGGGTAGGGAAGTTTTAGAGAAATTTGAATACATAATAGGTCCACTCATGACATTTGCTTTATGAAAATGCTTGAAGTCTAAAAACTTTGATTAGCTTAAGCTTTAAGATTATTCTTTTTAATGAATAAATACCCTGTATGCAAAAAGGTGAGATAGAACCTTAATTAATAATGATGTATACGGTCATAACCAGACACTTTCTTTTCCAAGAAGTATCTTACTTTTTCAGTTCTTAAAAACCCCTCAGTCTTTAATGATATATCTCTGGAAATTGATAAAGGGTACGTAAATCTCTAGTTGAGAGTTCAAATAAGATCGGGTATGTGGCCAAAAAGGTGGGACACCTTCCTGAATTTGTTAGAAAGAACATTTATTTACCTTTCTTGTCCAAATGCTCTCTTTTGTTTATAAGGAATTGATGGTTTCTTTTGGAGGAGCACTAGTATGAAAGACATCTTTTATAATCTTAATTTCTCAGAAAATATAAGTAGATAGGATATTACTGTTGTTCTTGTAAAACATTAAAATATATTACGAGGTTAGTCCTTTTCTTCACAAATTATCTATCAAAAGAGGATCAGAGCCTCTGAGAAATAAAAGGACCTTCTCTTTTTTATGTTTTGTTTTTGTTTTTGGTTTTTTTTTCAGAAAACTCAAATAAAGCAAGTTTTGGTTTGATGTAAGCTTGGGAAAACATCTGGAAAATTACCCATATAATGAAAGTTTCGGGCCATATTTTTTTAATATATTAAGATATTCCTAAATATTTTGTAACATTGTGTATGAAATTTGCTCAGACAGCACACATTAAGCAGGAGGAAGAGTCACTTTTCCTCCTCTATTTATTTCTTCATTTAATAATAAACAGGTCTTCCTGCGGAAAAATCATATGCAAACAGACCGCTAAAAGCACTGTACACAATTAAAAGAACAACTATTCAGTTGATATGTAGTATCTATTCATAAGCCATTTAACTCTTAGTCTGCATTAGTCCTAGACTTCAGAATGGAGCAGATTGGTCAATTACTGGCAAGCTCTGTAACTTCCTGTAATGCCGAACTGATATAAATGAAGCATGATCAGCGTGTCCACATCTGCACAATCCCAGATGAAGTTCCAGGTGTCTGATCTTCAGTGGTAGCCCTTCATCTTTTGAAAGCCAAAGCTCATAAGAAGATTCAGACTTTTGGCCTGGAGATCATTATATAAAGGTGAAAGCAATCTAAAGGCACTTTTTGGAGTCTGAGCACCGAATAGTACTAGACAATAGATGTTTCAAACACTAAAATCTGAAATAACATCTGAAATATCTAAAATAATATCTGGCCTAATATCTGAAAAAAAGACAAGGCCATTAAGAACTAAATGATGTAACTACTGTAAGAGTAATTTGCCTTTTAACCTTCACATTGAAGAATATGTAACATTAATACTGGAAATATTAATGTGAAAAGGAAAAGTCACTTCATAGAGTTCCCTTAGAGCAATGTAGACAGTCCATTTAAAAGAGATGTTGAGGAACCTTTAACAATTGATTGCATACTCTTTGCAGTAGCAAATTAATGTTTTGAGTAGATAATATGGAAATACTACTTCATGTGACACACAGAAGGTACACTATAAGATAATTCCATTAAGGGAGGTGGGAAAAAAAGTTACACAGAACAGTGAAGTTACAGGAAGATGAATTTTCATCACCAGAGGTTTACTTTAGTAAGTTGAAGTATTGTACAAAGTTAATTCAGAGAGCTTGTTTGTTGGTTGTTTTTTTGCTTTGAATATATCATAAAAAGAAGTTCAAAAACCTACCTTTACCTAAAATAATGTTTTTCCTTTGTAATTCTTTCTCACAGAAGATTAGATGGCACTAGTTTGTGAATAATAATGTATAGTGGCATCACTCTTTACCAAGTATAGTTCCTGCATTGAATTAATTTTTTCATCTTGGATGATTCAACATTCTCCATTTCACAGAACTATGTACTAACTCCTGAGCTTCTTCTAAGATAGACATAATTCTTCATTTCTGCTGAACCTTGGGTACAAAGATTTAAACGAGTAATACTGATTTTTTTAAAGCAAGATAAAGTACAGGAAGAAAAAAAAAAGAGCTAAATTATTACTTAAGGCAATGAATGGACTTGGGGAAACATTAAAGCACGTTTTTGTTCTCCAGAATATGTAAGAAGCTTATATTAGACTGATGTAGGATTTGAAAGAAATAAGCACATGCTTGAGAGCTGATATCACAAATAAGAAATATCTAGCCATGGTGGAACTGAATTTTATTAAAAACTGCAACTCTTCTTTCAATACAGTCTCCATTCTTCTTGATTTTTGGGAAGAAAAAGGTATATTAAGCACGATTCTTCCCAATGCTCTCTATTCATTACTGATCATACTACTAGGAGATAGCAATAAGAGATTTCTTCTGATTAATTGAAATGAATATTTCAGAGACTTAGAAGGTTATCTCCATTTTCTATTATGTTTTAACATACTTCAGGGTGGCTGAAGTATTAAGAAAACTAGTAATGAGATACAGAAGAATAGATTAACTAGAAGAGGAAGTATTTTCTTCATCTGTAAGCACGTTCCAGAAGAGAGACAATAAATGCAAATTGTTAAACGTTCTCTTAGATGTTACATTCTGTATAAAACAGAATTAGGGGAGTTAGGTTTTGTGAGATGTACCCACTCCTACTTTAAAGTTAAAGAGATGAGGGATAGTTCTGACTTTCTCTGCTGTTTCCAGGAAGAACTTTGGGCATCTCTCACAGTTGCTTAGCACTCCACTTTGATGGCAATCCTCTGGCTAGGAGACAAAATACAGAAAATGCCACTTAAACATAACTAAATTTTATTTTTTTTTGTGTGTGAGGGTGATCAAACACTGGAAAAGGTTTCCCTTAGAAGTTGTAGGATCTCCATCTTTGATGATATTCAAAACCTGTCTTGACCTGCCCAGGTTGCTCTGCATGTTATAGACTTAATCATAGATGAATACACTGTGGAAACCATAGATAGGCTGTAGGTACCATGGCAGCAGAATATTTACAGCAGCAGATCTACATTTAATCTACCGAATTATAATACTCCCTGTCCAGGTCACATTTGCTCTGGCAATTTTACCATGCACAGAGACTCTGCAGGCCAAATACTTTCAGTTTAAGATTAAAAAGCTGTTTTTTTTTTTTTTATTTAAATAGACTAATGTCCATGTAACAGAAATCTGAAACTGGTGAGCTGCTAGGCTAAGAATTAATATGTTTGCTATCCCCCATAAGATGCCTGATAAGTCTTTTCTGGCCAGGTAGGTAATAGGCAAGGAACAGTCTACGTTCTGTTTCTTGGAAATGATTTGGTACCTGGTGCTGCTGAGCTGTTGCCTTCCAGATCCCTGCTTTATTTCTAGGGCTTAATGCCTTTTCACTTAAATATTTTTTAAGGTCCTTCAAATCACTATCTGCATCCAAGCAATATAACTTCTGTCACTGCTTTCTGTTCTTGTGATATTGTAACCTAGGTACATTCCCAAAGCTTTTTTCTCACTAGTACTGCTAAAAAGCAATATCATCAGTAAACCTAAATTAACGTTACACTATTGTTTTACATCTATCAGTGCCTTGAATTGGAGACATCTGAGACATACTTGATGTTATGTCAATAGATGTAGGAATCTCCAAATATCAGACACCAGAATTCTGACACATGAAAGCATTGTTCATCCAACCAGCTTGAGATCCAGTGTGGCTTCCACAAAGAAATCGTGTGAATCACATGAGAACATGATTGTTCCACCTGGGGAGAAATAACCCCGAGCAACAGTAGAGATTGGGGGCTGACCTGCTGGAGAGCAGCTCTGAGGAAAAAGACCTGGGAGTTCTTGTGGACAACAGGAAGACCATTAGCCAGCAATGTGTCCTTGTGGCCAAGAAGGCCAATGGCATCCTGGGGTGCATCAAAAGAGCGTGGCCAGCAGGTCAAAGGAAGTTATCCCGCCCCTCTACTCTGCTCTGGTGAGGCACCATCTGGAGTACTGTATCCAGTCCTGGGCTCCCCAGTTCAAGAAGGACAGAGAACTGCTCGAGAGGGTACAGCAAAGGGCCACAAAGATGATTAAGGGCCTGGAGCATCTCTCCTACGAGGAGAGGCTGAGGGACTT
>JAOTQQ010000001.1:168760734-168784859 GCA_026546715.1 Gallinago undulata
TTGGACTTGATGATCTCTGAGGTCCCTTCCAACCACCGTGATTCTGTGATTCTGTGATTCTGTGATTCTGTGATAACAGATTTAAGAGATCTGGAGAATATTTCTATTGTATTTATTTTTCAATCAAATTCCTAAGGTTACACATACCTTTTTTTCAGATTGAATTTTTCTTTCAAGAAGGAAGTTTCTTCATGTTTACTTTTACTCAAAAACCATACTCCAAAATACTGTTGGAAAGATTACAAATATATTTTAGTGTCAAATAATAAGAAAAAAAAATAAAAGTCAACCACAAACTTCTCAGTAGGAGAATTCCTGATTTCCTATAGTACTTGATGACCTGAAGTGCAGCAATCTGAAACGTGTCAGGTCTTTATTAATTAGAGCAACTCACAGTAACATAAAACTTAATACAGATAAGCACAGGCCACCAGAAATCAGCTGACAGCAGTCAGAAGTCTGGCTTTGAAAAATTACTACTTTCAGCCAATGGGTGTTTGGTTCTGCCAAACAAGATAACTACAAAGCAAGAGGTAGCAAAAAAAGGGAAAGCCTTCTGAAGGAAATCTTGATGTGGTTTAAAGTAACAATGACCACAATGTGTGTTTGAACAAAGGCTTGTTTAAGCATTTTGTTTCACCGGTATTTTTAAACAAATCTCTAACTTGTGTTCTTTCTTTTTAAATTATTTTTTATGAAGGTATAAAAGCATGCTTTATGTTGTTTGACCAATGCCATGATGTTAAGGCTTTATGGATTCCAATGAAATATTAAAGCACGCTATGCTTTGTAAACACAAGACTGTTGTAAATTATAGATGCAAGTAACTGCAGTGACATCTACTAGTTTTTATAATTAATTGCTAGATCAATCATGAGAAATCAGAGCTACTTTATTGTTTCTGGCTCTGGGTATCAGGGTGAAACAAGATTATCAACTATGCCTCCTTTCCTAGCTCATACAAGTTGGTTCTTGAATGCAAAGTTTAAATATTAGTGATCATTGTGCTAACTGGAAAGGCAGGATGCTGAAGTGTATTGTGTTGTGCAGGTAAGTTTTAAATCAGATGTTGAGACTTAGAAGTCTACTGAAAGTCTTTGTATTTTAATCTCCTAACCTAGTCGTTTATAAAATTGTATTTATATGGTTTTACAATACTTTGAATGTACTAAATGGATAAAAGTAATACATGCGCATAATAGTAGATTTTGTATTTTTGTAAATGCACTTATTACTTTCATAATTAGACTTTATATCCTGAGCTGTCTAACACCTCCCTTTGCTTGATCCTTCAGTGGTTCATGCAATATTCTTTAAAAGTATAGAATCTGTTATTAAGTATTGAACTAATCTTCAGCCTTGGGAATTTATTTGTTTCACTGTCTTGTAGGGAGAACATAGCATAATCCCAAAATCTTGCTGTTAATAAAAAAATAAAATGGCATTTTTACTTTTAATTTAGATTATTATAGATACTCTAAATTTGTTATTTCAATAGATTGGTTTTTTACTTATTTTTCACTTAATGCCATTCAAGTCTTCTAACAATTAATTTTCTCTACATAAATATTTGTGTGATGCAGCATTTAATGCTCTTCAGTAGACCAAACATATGATTTTAATTTTCGAAGGTTCCTTGATTAAGGCATTTTTAAAATATATTACCAGGTGCCTGTAGGTGAAACTGATGAATGTTAGCACTCCATTCTATGATAAAAAAATAGAGGACCCATAAAAATTTCAGCAATTTTCAATCTTTCGTAGTGGTGGAATGTCACATAGAATCATCACATTCTGAAACTGTTGCTGTGCATAGACAATGTAACATATTTTCTGGAATATAAAAAGAAAGAAAAATAAAATCAACAAAATGTTGGTTTCCCTATGCAAAGTACTATGTTTTGTTTCCATAATAACAATTCAGCATTGTTGCATGAAACATTGTAAATAAATTGTGTCATGCAAAGTCCTCAAGAATATTAATGCTCACTTACAGCCAAATTCACATTACAACTGTTCAGCATCTCTCTCATTCCAATGAGAGTCAACTCTAAAGCAGATTTTCTCCTGCTACTACATTGCTGAAATATTTGTGAGATAAAATTTCTACTAGCCAACCTATTGAATGTCTCCAGTCACAGAAATGACAGGCATAAGACAATTCTTACTCTTAAATGAATTTGTTAATCTGTTATTGATGAATGTTGCTCTCCAAAGACATTTCCCTTTTAAGTTGTTCATCATAAAGGCAAAATTACTCAGAACAAATAACTCTTCCTCTCAATCTTTTAGTGATATTATATTATATGAACTGTATCTTAATTGCCAAACTCATTTTTTAATCTTAACCCATCTTTGAATATTTCATGTTCAGTAATACCTAATTGGTATTCTGTTGGCTTCTATTACCACAAAAAAAAATAATAAACAAATTGAATCATATCTTTTCATAGTATGTAACTGATTTTTGGCATGTGAAACTCATTTGGATGTTTCTTCATGATACTGATTAGCAGAGAGTATGCTAATCACTTTCTATGAGAACAAAGAGGATATCTGAACTTGTACTGAAAAGGATACACATCAATATGGGAAAACATAAAGATTCCTAGGAATCACAACTATAAAATACAAGTGTCATTTGTGGAATATCTTAAGTGAGTATTCTCTATGGGGTGTCCCGAACTGATTAGATTGCTCAGGAAGCTAGAGCCATCTTTACAAAGAACAAAAGGTGAAAAAACACCTTTAAATAACTCCAGTGTAATCTACTTGTTGGGAACATTTAATTATTTTGTGTTCATTTTCTTAGAATAATATTGACCTAAGAAAAAAAGAAGCGAAAACAGACTAATAAAAAAGAAAAAAAAGGGAAGAAAAAAGGAACCGTCTGACAGTACTGCAGCGTGTTATGATAGGATAACATTTGAAAGAAAACTTGAAAAAAAGATCCATAAAACAATCAAACTTTATCAGTTATCTTTGCAAATGTTGAGGATTTCCATCCCATGCTCTATGTTTGCTGCCTCCTGGCCAGTGAAGAGTTCCTCCAGCTCCTGAATTCTAAAGAAGTCTTATCATCTTTTTGATTGAGTTCCATTGAAAAAAAAAAAAAAAAGAGTTTAATTAGCATAGAAAAATCTGGAAACTGTAGCCAACCTAATAATTAATTCTGAGTAATTTTCACATTTCGCTTAAAAAATATAACAAATGAGCTATACTTACATGAGCACACATGTATATATATTTATATGTCCATTGCAATTGCACTACTTGGATATGGCTGTTCAGATGAATATTTTTTTTCCCACATACCCTGTTATAATGTTTTTGTGCTATTTTTTTTCTTCCATAACCACTTCTATTAATTATAAATAACAGTCCTTCACAGGAGATGGAGTTCTAACCCATGTCTATCCATAATTTTGCCAATTAATTTTTTTAAAAGCTAATTGCAACAACATTTCAACAAGACATTAATATTTTTATCAATTTCTTATATGATATCGTCACTGCTATATAACTTTAAAGTCTATAGCACAAATAAATGCCAATTCATTAATTAATTTAGGCTTATCAATTGCAATTTATGTAATTCATGAATTCATTTAATATTATTGCATATACAAGGCTACATTTTGTTTTTATTCAGAAACCTTATTTTAAAATCCCTTTAGTTCTGGATTTGTTTTATAATGATATTCAAATTCTTAAGCATGAATTGATGTTTCCTAGATATTCTGTAACCACAAAATGCCCCTCTGTAAAGGAATACAAACACATTTTCTATGTCACATATAGTGCAACTTGTTTTAGATTTCATCTTTGTCCCGTGTATTTCAGAGGAAATGAAAAGAATGAAGTTATTAATTTTTAAAAATATAAATTATGTTCTTAGGTGATATTTCAGATGATAAGCATTTAAATAGTTTCCAACAATTTTTGGATAAAGGCCTAATACATTTTTTGCTGTGATCAATGAAAAAGTAACCATTCATTTCAATAAGAGCATGACTAACCTAATATTTGTATTACCAGAAAAGAAAATGTGTCAGCAGTAAGACCATTATATCATCCATTATTTCTAAACAGTCAGCAATATTTTTGCAATATAGTTTAGAATTGTTCTGTAGTATTTCAAAACTGAAATGAATGCTTTCCTTATTAAAATAAAAAAAAAATATGATTTCAATTGCAAATAAGAGATAGTAAAAACAATACGATTGAAAACTTTTTTACTCACATTGTTTCATATTTCCTGAAGAAATATGCTTATATATAGTAGGGAAACAGATTCAAACAAATAAAACACATAATTCAGGGTTTAAATGTGATGGAAGGTAACAACACAATTGTCCTATAATTCTTGGCATTAAACTCTCTTCAGAAAACCATGGGGATCATTACAGATACAATAACTTCAGGATGTGCCTTGTTAAGTGGGAAGCTTAATTGGCTCTGAGCAAGGAAGAACCTGGAGAGATATGAAGAATAAAACATATGAGGGATTCTTCTTGAAAGTAGCCTCTTATATCTCTCAGCCAGAGATAGAAGGAACTGATTGCTTCTTCATGGTCTTGTCTCCAGAAAAAAATTGGCTCTAAGGTTCCAGTTTCTTATGGCTTCTTGATACTCCCTTTTCCTGACGATATTGTAAATGTATGGGGTTTTTTTGAGGGTATTTATAACTGAGAGATCATAGTTTTGAATCATGGAATCTCTCTCGTTGGAAGGGACCCATAAGGATCATCAAGTCCAATTCTCTGCTCCTCACAGGATGACCTGAAACAAAACCATATGACTTAGAGCATCTTCCAGATGCTCCTTGAACTCTGACAGGTTTGGTGACATGACCACTTCCCTGGGGAGCCTATTCCAGTATTGTAGGTGATGAAGAAACCATGTATTCCCTAACAGAAGATCATTTGAAGTCCAGAGACAGTTTAGTTCCTACTTCTTTAAATATAAGTTCTTCTTCCAGGAACTGCATTTTCCTGGAAGAATGTCTATCAAAGCTAGCAAACAAGGAAACAAACCTCTTAGCTATATCTACAGTTACAATGAAGTCAACATCTTATTGTTCCCTTAAGTAATCTCCATAAATAGAGCTTTTTAAGTGCTTCATTGTAAAGATGGTATTCAAGGATTTTAATTGTTCTTGGATTTCCTCTCTGAACTTTTATCAGTTTTTCAGTGTCTTCTCAGAAGTGCAGAAGCACTTCTCATTCCTCAACTATGACCTACATTTTGACTCACACATTTCAAGTGTTATTATATATTTGACTCTGTGTGTGCAGAAACAGTGAGGATGATAAGCTCAAGTCAATGAATGAGTTTGAGAAAAGTTTAATATTTCCTAACAACTTCCAGTAGCCTTAATTCAGAATGAAAGGAGTCTCATGGTGTTGAACATTTTAGAAAATCTAACTTCTTTCCTCTTAAATATTAAATGCTTATAGGTTATCAATAGTCTTACAGCTACATCAAATGCAAAAGCTACTGTAAGAACTGTTTCTTCATGTACTTTTACAAATCTTTCAGGAATTTAAGAGATTTCCCTGACTTATGCTGCTTTAAGTCTCTGGATAAAATATCAAATAAAATAGGAAGATACAGTTTATGAAAGATTGAGGAGGGTTATAAAATTTGATTTACTGTAAATAATTTATGATGCCCCTTTGCAGCACTGTGAAATCCTTTTTTCCAGTTCCAGTTTTTGGTTATAAATACACATGCAATGAATACAGAACAGGATTATTTCACACAGATAGAAACTTTGCTAACTGATTGTACATGCGTACCAGTGTTATGTGTATATTAAGAGACATAGCAAACATTACACTTGAAAGTGTTAAAATGAAGTAACTACAAAGTCAGGAAGAAACTGAAAATTATGTCATATCAAGTTCTGTGAAAGCCTGTAGTTATGAATCAATTGTTATTTCTTAGTTCTGAAAATTCTCAACTATTTTTTACATGACACCTATTTGCAAGATTTTTAATTTTTAAATTGATGTTTTGACTAAGAAACTATAATCTTTGCATATTTTTCCCAAAAAAGGACTTTATAGATAAACAAAACAAAAAAAAAGTCAAAATTTTGTAGTTAATCTTCTAGACATCCAGTGACTGAAAAGTCACAAAATTATTGTAAATCTTGAGAAATAATGTCCTGCTTATGGAAGATACCTACCATATTTTCACACCTTGTGCCATTTTTTGTGAGTTAACATTTATGGTCTGTTGTAACATAAAAGTCTAGTGTTCATAAGAATAGTGTAACAAAGCAGGCAAAATAAATCTAATTTGAATTTCACTGATGGAACTTTATAGCATAACCTTTACACAAATAATGATAGAGATTGGCTCACACTTCTGGAAAGGTGAAGCATAAAGGAGAACCATGAGTAGAATCAAGCAAGCAGGAAATGTCACCTCAAACAGATTTAAATAATTGCAGCTAAGATTAGAGGAAAATACTGTCACAAGTAGCACTTTTCATGTACAGGAAAGTTAAACACAAAAAAAGGAGAGAATGGACTCTTCTTCCCATTTAGAGAGAGACTGAGCACAGGATCATGAAAGGCCATCCAGTGTTTGAGAATCTGACCCTAGTCTTTGTTGCTGGAAGGAGAGATAGAATACATTCTGCATGAAAAAGGGAAGTACCAAGCTGAAGTGTGAGAACAGCAGAATTTGAGACAAGGAATTTTTCCTGTTACTTGTGACTCACACATTCTATTTCCAAAAGGAGAACAAACAAACAAACAAAAACAAGATGACAAGATTATCTTTCTCTTCTTCATGTATCCACTAAAATTAGATAAAACAGGGAATGAAGATCACATAGGGGAATATATCCACAATAAAAAATGGAGTAGAGGAGATTAGTGAACGTGTGATAAGATTAGAGTAGTGGGAAAAGGAAAGCACCAGAAATATGAAAAGGGTTTTTTAAATCCCTCGGGGGTCTATATGAAAAATGTATATGTAAAAAATGTAGTGCTGCATCAAAATATGTGCTATATATATCAATATGGGTACAAGTATTTACAATATGTATACCAACAATATGAACTGGAGTATAAAAAAAAAAATTACACTAAAATTCTGTTGCCAGTGCTTGAATTAAACTGTGCGTGAATCCTATTTTCCCCTTTCCTTAATCTTCTGGAAGCTGAGGGATGTGAAGAGTGATTTTCATTCTTAGAACATAGGTCCTCTTGGGAAATTTTTTAGTAACACACAGTATTGCCATGCTCCAAGCAGAATTTTTCAATATAGTATTTAAAATGCGTATTCAAACAATACCCGTATACACTAAAGCTGCCAGCTGAACCAGAACTGGAAGAAGTGTCTAAATCAGTATTAGTACTGATGAAGAAATATTACTATGTACATATTGTAGACCTTCAGGACACATATGGTTTCCTGAAATTTAGATTTTTCAGACAAAACAGAGTTTTACATATAAAAATCTATCTCCAGGAGTGTAATATCTATTTTTAGTTCTTACACAAGGATTTGTGGCTAGATAACAATGAATAGTCTCATTTAGATTCAAAAGTATACATACTTCTTCCATTTATATCAGAAGTATTTTGCCTCAATATTGCTTGTGTTATTTGAAAGGAAGGAGTACATATCTCAAAGAATCACAATTTAAATCTGCAAGGAAAAAATCTATGTAAACAGGAATAAATTATGAAGCCGAGACAATTTACAATTAAATTCACACCATATCAAAACTCAATTCTTGAGATAATGAAAGAAGACACTGCTTTACTTAACCGTTACAAATGAATATAACAGAAGAGAAAACTGTTTACCCAGATTTCCAGAAGTACAGTGAAGTTGCTAGAAGTTATTTTATATGTCCTTCAGCTAGTCTGTATTTTGTGATACTGCATCTTCATTTTAAGCAGCTGGCAAATCTGTCAAAGAGAATGAGTTTAACTTGATATTCACTGAACTAATATGCAAGACTATTAGATGGGAGAATCAAAAATGCTGAAAAAAATTCACTTGTTTGCTTCATAGAGGTTCACATGATTTGAGTAGAGAGAAGTATCCTGACCATTGATTTTACTCTGGGTTCTGAGGTTCTTGGGAGGCTTCCAAAAGGATCAAAAAATGAATTTAGGATCTTGAGGACAACCTCAATTTCCATGGTTGTTATATGGTTTTGGAGTTTTTTTGTGAGATAATGTGAATAGAAGCACAAAAAACAATGAGAATGTTTTTCAAATAACATTGAAACAGAAGACTGCACAGCAATTTAGACACACTTCTAGATACATTAGGGATTTCATGAATCAGTAAACTTTTTAACTTAAACTTTTTAAATATGCTGTTTCTGTTCCCTTTTTTCTCATGCATGGATGTGATGATTGTGAAGTAAAACAATGCCAAATTTTCAAAACAGTATTAGATTTACTTGTCATTTCTAGTGTTAAAAAAAAAAAAAGGGGGATAGCTAATATGCTAATATGACACAAGAGAAAATGGAAAAGAGTGACAAGATTATAAATACGTCCTCAGGTAGATGAATATACCACATGTCAGATTTACCTATAGAACTGACATAACCCTAGCTGATATCTACAAAATCTTCTTCCCTTTTGGTCCTCTTCTGCTCCTCATCAAAATCAAGCAAGCCAACTAAAAATGGTTACTGCAGTTAAATCTCAGGCTAAGCTAGGGTAATAAAAGAGTAAACCCATGGTCAAATTTGAATAAGAATATGATCACCTACAGGTGAAAGATGCTATGCAGCTCAAGTCTTTGCTGTTTTGCAAGCATTAAACATTCTGTCCAAAGTGTGAAAAATAATAAAAAACTGCATTTATATTTAATGATTGCTAATTTAGGCAGATGTTCTGAATCATCCTCTGGAGGATTGTATCATGCTCTGATATCTAAGTTGGGTGCCTGCTGTTTCAGTTATGATTTTTTTCAAAGTCTCAGCTATGTGTGAACGGTAGGAGAGCAGCTGATATGAATGAAAAATTAGGACACTGATCTGCTGAATTATTTCAGAGTGTTTCCTTCACCACCTTACACTTCCCTAGATTCAGCTGTGCTGGAGGCAGTCTCGTAGATCAGTGGTACACAAGAGGTATTGTGATAAATCTAGCATACACCTGCAGCACTGAAGTCTTCATAAGGTGGAGGGTTGGTGCTACCACGACTTGTGATTTGGATGAGAAACAAGAAACTTCTCTGTCATCTCAGTCAGAGGAAGTTCAGTCTTCCCCTGAAGGATTACTGAAGTATCTACTTTGCATAAATACAAACATGCACAAATAGGTACATATCCTGGCGTGGATGTTCTCTGTTTCCTGGACATCACAGTAACCCTTTCTGTCTGCAAGCCCTGCTGTAAACCCTGTATGCTTGAGGCTTACCCTTAGTGGCTAGAGCACCGAGAGTCCAAGGACCAGTTCAGATGTAGTTCAGCAGTGTAACATTTGCTCCAACTTCTGAGAAGATTGCAAAGCTCTGAAAGCAAGCTGTGAGAAAGAGTTCAGGAGGATAAGAAAGTTAAAATTATGAGTAGGGATAGGACTGTTGAAATGGAGACTGTCATTAGCTCAAGGATTTGAAACAAAGAGGTATCCATATGGAAAAAATATATAATCCTAAAGGAAAGCCAAAACAAAACCGGGGTACTAGTTAGGGTTCAGCTGGGTGTTTGCTCTTGACAGAGATGGGGGAGGATGGGAACTCAACACCAGGGAGGAATCATTTCAGAGAACTGTGGGGGCTTCCCTCCCAAATGATGCCTGTCTGGACAAGAAATAGTTTTTGTGTACCTCATTAGAGAAAGCAAGTACACAAAAGCTTAGACTAATAGTCCATTAAATCCTAGACATCTTTTTTTGCATTGTAGACAGTTAATAATTGTGCTATATTCTATATCTTCTGCCAGATTTTTGCACCTGGTTAATTATGCCCTGACAAACTGAACTGGAAGAGGGGTGGTAACATTTCAGTGTAGCAAAAATGTAAGATTTATGGGATTGAAGTAGAAAGGGAAAGACACTACAGTTTCTGGAGGCATGGGATCTTTTTCTTTTCCCCCTCTGTTCTAACCATCCCTCTTTATTGTCAGAATAAATTAAAAAAAAAACAACAAAACAACAAAAAAACAACCCAAACCTAATCAAATAAACAGAGAAGTCATTGGAGTAAGAGCAGTCCCAAGTATTCTTTCCAGGGAAATAATCTATGTAAGCACCTTCTTTCCCCTTCTTCCTATTTTTTTTAGAGTTGTTTTTTCATGTCTAGAAATATTTGTGTCTTCTAAATCCAAGATTTAGAAGTCTAGCACAGAAGCCCTATATAATATACAAGAAAGTTTCTGCTGCAAGAACAGAATAATCTGATAATCTGAGCTTTATCTGATCATAATTTCACATTCTTAAAGTGCCTGGCATACAAAGGATACCTATTAGTAGCCCTTGTACAGAATTCAAGTTTATGAAAGTATTATTATTTTCCCTTTCTTTTATAAGAAGGAAGTCTGTGTGATGGTGAAATGAATTTTTTTCTTAGTATTTTTGACTCGTTTTCAAATATGATGCATTTCTAGTGCAAAAAGTGTCACATACAGCACAGTGAAAAAGTAACACAAAATTATGCAATTTGAACTTCAAGTAGACAGCTGAATGCAGAGTATTTTTCAAAAGTGTCATAGAAAATGCATTTTAAATAGAATGCACTTTATGGAGGGAAAACGTGTTTTTGTTGTCAAGTTCAATCCTTGTGCCTGGAATTTATTAAGTTTTGTTGTTTCCAAGTGTAACGCTTCAGATATTACATACAACTGATGCTCAGTTTCTTAGTAAAATAAGTTTTTTTAATGTCTTGGGATCCTTGAAAACTGATGAAAACATCCCAGAGTCATCAAAATCATAAGACAGTTAATAAAAAATCATTAAAAACATGAGTCTTTCACTTAAAAATGGATATAAAAAGAAACATAACTCCTACTTCAAAATTCTGACTAATCACAATGATTTTTTTAATTAGAACAAACTAATGCTAGTTTTAAAGTTTATGTTGTTTCTAATTTCTAATTCTCTCTAAATGAGAGAAATTTTATTTTAAGATAATAAAGGGGCTCTTAAAAGAGCAAAATTAAATTATATCTTAATCCTTAACGTTTCAGGGTACATGTGCTTCATATAGGAACTGATATTTATCTTTCTGGTAGGAGTATTTCTTTCTCTTTTATATTTCTTGCCTTTTCATATTTAATTCTCCTTCTTTTATGTTGCTTTATTATTTTTTTTAAATAACTGGTAATCAATGACCATTTTAGGATTTAAGCCTAAATACTGTGGATCAAGTTTGCATTTTTCTTCACCTTCCAAGCTAAATTAGGCAGTTTTGATTAATTTGATTAATAATTAATACAAGCCCAGACACCTGGAGAATAATAACCCCATGCACCAGTACAAGCTGAAGGTCAAATGGCTGGGAAAGAGCTCTGCAGGGAAAGACCCAGGGGTCTTAGAGGACAATAAGCTGACGGTGTACCAGCAATGTGTCCTTGTACAGAAGTCCACCAGGGTCCTTGGCTGCATTAGCAGAACTGTTACCAGTAAGTCAAGGGAGGTGACTTTTGCCTCTGCTCAGCACTGCTGAGCCACACCTGGAATACCATGCTCAGTTCTGGGCTTCCCAGTCCAAGAGAGACACGGATGTACTGGAGAAAGTCCAGATTAGGGCCACAAAGATAATTCAAACCTGGAACATCTGACATACAGAAAGATACTCAGAGAGTGGAGACTCTCAGCTGTAAAGTCAACTCCAGGAGTTCATCCCAGAGAGAAGGCTCAGGGGGATCTTATTAGTGGAAGGAATGAATAAGACGGAGCTGGACTCTTCTCTTTCATGCTCCCTGACAGGAAAAGAGGCAACAGGCACAAATTAAAATGCATGAAACTCAACCTAAACACAAGGAAACAGTTTTTTTTCCTATTTTCTTGTTTACTGTGAGCGTGATCAAATGCTGGCACAGTTTGTCCAGAGAGGCTGTGTAGTCTCCAGTCTTAGAGATATTCCAAACCTGATTGTACACTGTCCTGGAAAAGCTGCTCTACCTGACCCTAAGCTGGTTGGAGTAGATGAACTCCAGAAGTCCCCTCAAACCTCAGTGATTTTGTGCGTCTCTGTGATTTTGGGGTTCTGTAATCTTATGAATGATTTTTAGATTAATGCTTAACTTAAGAGAAATCAGACTTAAAAAAAAGAAAGCCGCTTCAAAGCTTGTTACGTAAGAATCATCTAGTCATGCATAGTTGAACGTTTTTTTCCTATTGCATTTTTTTAAAAGTCTGTGATATTACACAGTTTTTCCTCCTATTTTCATAATCCTTGTTACAGAGCATAGTGTGTATTGTATTTTCCCTTTAAATACTTTAAATGATGGTGGTGTTTCTTACTGCATTACAGGAAGAACTAAATGTGTACTGACATATAACACACATTTGACTATAAATACCTGCCTTCCTTACAAGATCAAAATATCATTGTCAAATGTTGTTGGATTAGTTGTCTAGAACCCCAAAGTATGCATAATATATTCTTCTCATCAGTCCATTCCTCTAATCATTAAAGAAACAGAGGTACTGAATCCTGGTTTGGTCCAGAAGACAAGAAGAAAATTTTCCACCCAACAGAAGTGTGGTAACCATCAGTCTTGTGGGAATTTTCACAGAAGCCATTCAATGTAAAAAGGTAGAGGCAAGTTCTCAAAGCAAATATTCTCAGAGCGTGATTCTTGCCATAGTTATGTCTTTGATCTTGGAGACCAAGAAAGTGAAATATTTGTTCTTCAAATAAGCTTGCTCTTCAATAACTTTTCAGTATTCAAGGCCCTGTGCTCATTTTCACTTCAGATTCATATTTACATATGTACAGTATATATGATTCACTGTACATTTAAGTTTAAACTACAGCATAGGCATATCACTATATCACTGTGAGAGCTGATAGCTCCCTCTGAACTGCAATTCAGTATTGGTTGATGAGCTAGTAACATAATACCAAAGCAGTATATTCAAGCAAGAAATGCATTAGAGAGCACTCTAAGACAGATGGATGACCTTTTGCTTAAAGCAACACCCATTTTTTTCCTGTTTCACAAGTCTGAACAGCTATGTCTCTATTTCTTTATATCAACTAAATCGCTGTTTGTATTCAAATAGTATAGTGATCTATGAGAAGGACTTGTTTCCCTAAAAGAGTACACAAGGTAATATTACCTTTATTTTCCTCTAGGGTGGTAGAAGGAACATACGTTTTGCTGCCCAATCTAATCAGTAAGGTGACATGAGGTCTCAAAAATGTCTGTGTTGAATTACATAGCATACATTTTCCTTATTCTCCCATGACCCTTAAATTCTGGTAGAACCACCTCTTCATCATCTCACCTTTAGGTCTAACAAACTTTCCCATTTGGAGCACAAAATCTCTTTGGAGATAAAGAGAAAGTATCATATGGCATCTGTGCCTGTAGGGCATATTTCATGGATTCTGTTCACTTATATTGCTTTTATATCCTCACAGAAGATACAGTACCTGTCTCTAAGACTATAGAATGACCACAGCATATTACACCCAGAGATGAATGACTACAGAAATACATGCAACTCTTTCCAATAATGATATGAGTTACAAGATTTATTTGTAGATTAGGACAAAGTTGGCAACTAGCTCTGGAAAAAGAGAAAAAAAAGAAAGCCAACAACCAAACCAAAAATAAAAAAAAAAGAATAAAAATCAAGTTGAGAAACAACAAGCACAGGATGGAAGTTTTAATATAGAAGGTGAAATGGAAGAAGTTACCAACACTAGTTAACACCTTGAATGTAGCTTCCTTCATTCTAGAAAAATCATGCTATGTAGTGAAAGTGTATCACTGGAAAACAGGTTAATCTGTCTACCAGAATTCTAACTCAAAAGGGAGTCTCAGAACTACCTGCTTGCTCCAGAAAAACAAACAAAACAAACAAACAAACAAACAAGACTCCTCTCTTACTTGTTTTGAAAAATGCTCAGTCCACTAAGATATTTAGGAGAAGATAAAATAGAAGTTACAAGAGATAATGCATATGCACAATATAAGAAGAGTAATTTGTGACAAATTAGAATAGGATTTTCACGTGGGACAACTCTGAGACTTTAAATTGCTTTGGAAGAGTCAGCAGTCTATTGTGTTATTTAGAAGTTGTTGAGACATTCGTCTTTAAATAAGAAAAAAATCACACCTATATGTGTTCACATGAATAAGTTTGTTAATGTACCACAAATCACATTTTTATGATAGTACCATCTCCCTCTACAGTTGATAGAACTTCCATCTTTCTAGGACATTCAAATATGGCAACACTTTGAATGAAATTCAAGGAGTGATGCAGGAAAACCTTGCAGCATTAGAAGAAAAGTTATAAATAGACTGAAAGTTCCACGAGACCTTTAATTTCATTTTCTTGCTCCAAATAGCTCTGTCAGTTACAGACTTGCCTTAAAAACAATGGAAAGGTGAGAAATATGCCTCAAAGTCTGGCATCAACTTGAATCAATAATAAATGAACTATTTCCTTTTTCCTTTCCCTTTGATACTCACCTCTAGACTAGATCAGCTGCAGATACGTGCTTCAGTGCAGGTAATCTCTTAATTGCTGTAATTAAGCTAAGTCAAAAATGTTAACAGGCTAATAAATTCTTGTAAGTCTTAAAAATAGAAAGGACAGGTCCTCACTGCCTTTTGGTTCTTCAATAAATACCAAGTCTTAATTTGGTGATCAAGGATTAAAAATAAAGAGGAAAAATCTATTGTCTATACTTGATTTAAAATTCACAGAAACACAGAATCACAGGATCATTGGGACCTGTGGAATTTGACTAGTCCAACCTGCTCCTGTACAATGCAAAATTAGCTAGAGCAGGTTTTCTGGTACTCTTTAAATTCAAGTTTGGAAGTTTGGAATATTTCCAAAGCAGGAGACTCCACAACGTCCCTGGGAAATCTGTGCCAGTTTGATCATGTTCACAGTAACAAAAAAAAAAACAAAACCACCCCACAAAACCAAATCAAACAAAAAAAGACAACAACAAAAAACCCCAACAAACAAACAAACACACAATGAAACAAAAGCATTTTATTATGTTTAGATGGAATTTCATGTGTTTTCATTTGTGCCCATTGCCTATTGTGTCCTGTCAGTGGCCACCACTGAGAAGAGTCTGGCTCCATCTTATTTATTCTCTCCCATAAGGTATTTATAAACATTGCTAAGATCCCCTTCTCTAGGCTCAACAGCCCCAGCTGTCTAAGCCTGTCTCCTTATGAGAGATGTTCCAGTGTCTGAATTGTCTTTGCAGCCTTACTCTGAGCTCTCTCCAGTATGTCCATGTCTTTTTTTGGGCTAAGGACCTCAGAACAGGACACAGTATTCTAGGTATGGCCTCACCAGAGGTGAGAGATCACCTGCCTTGTCTTACTGGCAGCACTCCTACTAATCAGCCCCAGAAGGCTGGTGGACTTCTGTGTCATGCAACATAAAAATCATAATAATGCAAATCAGGAAATCAGTGAGAACATATTTCAATAGTAGATGAGGTATAGGGTCATGGGTATGTTTTGTTCACTTTTCATATCTTTCCTAATGTTGGCTAACCAATCATGTATTTGAGTTCATTAAGATCTCAGAGGAGATATATTTTTCTGTGTAACTGATTTTTCTTCAGTGAGTTTTTTTCCTCTAATCTATGGCTTCTATGTAAAAGGATTTAAATTCCATTTAAAGAGATTAGTTTGGTGATTATAGAATTAATATAAGAGGTCACAAACAACTGCGGTATCCATCAAAGCAAATACTGTATGGATACAGAAGAGTCCAACCCAGGAAATTATTCATTTGATTTTGTGAGAAAACTGCTGTTTCTGTAGCTGAATGGGAACTGTATATTTCTCATAACCAAATAATTTTCTAAATGTTCTCTTGGGCCTAAATCAATGACAAATCTGGAATTTGCACTGACTTCCAAAATAAAAAAAATTAGTTCCAAACTGTGTAGAAATAAGAGGCACATTTCAGACTAGAAGTAGTTCTGAAAATTGACAATATTAAGAAAACATATCAACAGATGATTTTTAAGTCATTCAATTAAATCAAAGGTAAGCCAAAAGCTGACACCCAGCTCCTGTATTATTATCTCCTGTGGGTGTCCTTCACAGAATCAGAGCTTCCACCACCCTTTTTGTATCATGAGTGCAAAGAACAATAAAGATTTGCAGAGAGAAGTAAGAACAACGCTTTCTGTTGATCTTTAATTGGTAGATGACCTCATGTGAAGCCAGGCATCTAAGAAAAAGCTAAGGAGCACAGACTGGTCATTCTATAGTTATAGTACCTTGTCTGTAAATTGAATGCATCAGACAAAGTTGCACTATATAAATACAACTGTCCCTAATGACATAGCAGTCCATTATTCTTCCAGTAAAATATTTTCTGATCTAAACTCATTTGCTAATTTACTTGCAAAATCTTTCTCACCATAGTCATAATATTAAAGGATTTTTCACTGAGTTTAGGCTACTTAAGCAGAAGATACATGATTGCAAAAAATGGTCATTAAGTATTCTCTTCAAGTACTACTTCAACTACTATAATGACAGTCACTAAATAAAAGCTGGAATGAAGAAAAAAGAAAAAAAATGGAATGGGAAATACAAAGTTAAATGTTTGGAATTTCTGAAGTAGGGCTTAGAATATTTCCTAATAAGCTTCTGACAATAATCTAGTTTGACACCTAAGTTACTGAAATAACAGTCATGAGTAACTGAAATGCAATTTAATGTGCGTTCACAACTGGATCTTTGCTTCAGTTTTTGCATTCTTGTCCATTTATTTTTTTTCTCAGAGTATGAACTGCAACATTGTTAAAGCAGTAATGTTGAAAATCTTGTATAATCACATACAGTGTTAAAGATTTTAACTTAGAAAATATGCTTAAAATGTCACAGTTTGAATACAAGTCTTGGCAAGAAATGAAATGTATTTTGGTTTTTATCCTATCGTCAGCTGATAAAAAACAACTAGCATCCTTTAAGTCTATGAAGATACTCAATTTATACCAGCTAAACCCTCAGTAAGTATTCAGAGTATTTGAAATACCTTACACACTAGTACAATTGTACTAGTAAATTGTCCAATTAAATACTAAAGGAAGTCTACTTTCCTGAGATGTTTGAAGCTTCATAATAATAACATAATGTTATTATGCCACATGACATTAGAAGATGAACTCATATAAAGCAAAAGCAAAAACCTCTGGGGTACCATGTGGATGTATTTTAAGGTACTAAAATTGGATCTATTTTTAAGTAATAAAATATGAAATAATACTGAAAATCACTGCAATGCTTAATAGAGACACTCCTGAAGAGCAGTTCTCATTTGTGCAGAAAAAGAGAGTAGTTCTACTGTAACTTAACCCATCAACAAAATTATAGAGCAAATCACATATTCACTTTTGGCATGGGTTCTTATTTTACACCATTATTTTATAGTAACAAAGTCTCTTTCAGGAGACCATCTTGAGGAAAAAGGAAGGCAGGCTATGGAACTGTAATGCATGAGTCCCCTTGCTTCTTCCCACCTCTGTGAGACATTCATGAACTAAATAAACAAACTGCACCTCCTCATACAAGCTTTTTTCAGCATCCTTTCTAAAACTGCAAGAAGTTGCTTTCTTTTCTTAATCTTTTTTGGGGATTTCACAGAACATGCATGCTGTCTTCAGCTCATTCACAGCTTTAGCAGACTGTCATCTGCTGCTGCAGAAGGCTGGCAAGATGAAACGTTCTTTATAAAAAAGAAAAGTAACTAGAAACTTGCTCTGTTCAGTCAGTTGCTTAAAAGTACAAAGAAATATGCTCTAAGGTTGTTAGGGTACAAATGTAAGCTATTAATTACCTTTTAAATATTACCCACCCTTTAAATATTACCCTTCCTCCTCACAAATCCACAGTAAACAAAGAGTATTTTGTCCATCTTTCCTTTAATGTGGATCCTAGTTTACTAAAGTAGAAACAAATGAGGCTGAACAAAAGGTGCTTTTTTTTTTTTTTCTAGGTAGGAGTTGATAATGTCACAGTTTTGTAATACTTAGTTATCACGGTATTTTGCCCTTCTCTACAGATGTTGACAACACCAGAGGTGTGATACATTTCTAGAGGACAGGAGACCTAGGTGGAGGTTGCAGACAAAGAAGAATTTCAGAGAGAATTAAAGTGACTGTTATGTCAAAGAAAGATCAAGAAAAAGGTCAAGGAATTGAATAAGAAAATCTGGTAACAGTAGAGATAAAGGGGAAAAAAACTCACAACAGTTAACCATTTTCTATGAAATAAATGTGAGAACTATCAAGAAGCATGCAATTCACTGACTCTGCTGGATTTTTTTCTATTATACAGGTAGGCTAAACTGAAAAAGTGCATGTATCATCTCTAATGCTTGCATATTGATCATTTGGTGTTCACTATAATAATTTCTAAATCCCTAATACAATCTCATTAAAAAAAAAAAAAAAAAAAGAACAAAAGAAAACACCACACAACATAATTAAAACACATTTAGTGGATCTTCATAAAACTGAGCTTCCAGATATCAAGTTGAAAGACAGCAACTCTCAGGTTCCTGGAAACTGTAGAACAATGCTAGAAAGCCTTCATTTCTTATGCATTTATTGGAGGTTTGCCTTATATAAAAGATATGCATAAAGAATAATGCATCACAAGACAGAGAGGAAAATATTTCTTTGAAAATTTTAACAGAAAAGTTGTCAGGTCAGCCACTAGTGAGGAGAGAAAGAAGTGTTTCTAATTAGAAGTAATACTTCAATCTAAAAAGGGATAATCTGATGAGGTTAAAGCAATCCAAATGACCAGATGCATATAAAAAAAATTATGGTCATGAAAATGTTTTTAAAAAAATGATTTTTGCTGGGCATGGGGAATATTTTAACACCTGATTCAAATTAGGAACTGCTACATCAGTCCATTGATATCATCCTGCTACAGTAATTAACTTTCAGGAAAAAAGCAGGTGATAGATCTTCAAAACAAAATCAACAAAGACATTATACTATATGGTTTTTTTTTTATTTGAATACATAATGCAAATAGTAGTTTAGAATCATAGAGTCAAATAATAGTTTTGGTTAGAAGGGACTTTTAAAGGTCATCTAGTCCAGCTCCCCTTCAATGAGCAGGGGTATCTTCAACTAGATGCACATTTACATCTTTTCAGAAGAAGGGTAAATGTTTGTTTCTGTAGGATCTGTAAAGAAATAAGCCCAAAGCATACACAAAATAAAGAAAACATAATAAAATAAAAAAAAAATTAGTTTTCATTTTTTAAATGTGCTTTTCTTCAGTTAAAAGTCAAATATGTTGAAAGTGAACATACTTCTGCCTTGGTTTACCTCCAAAGTATCTCCTGAAAAATCAATCAGTATTGAATTTTTACTATCACAGTTTGGAGATCTATAGTGGCTGGGGTGATTTTGGTTTGGGGGGGGGGTGGGTGTGTGGTTTTTTTCTTCTTTTTACTTGTTTTTTTTTGGTTTTTTTTTGGTTTTTTTTTTTAGCCTTGATTGCCTTGAATGTACACCTATAATATTTTTGAAATATCTTCTTTTTTGGGAGTTCAAGTTGCATGTAGAAAAGATAGTGCTGCACCAAGTAGCAATTAATGTGCTTCCCTAACTCGGTAAGTGTTAGTTCTGGACTCTTTCCAAGTTTTTATCCTGAAGAAATTGGTATACATCTGTGTAACAAAAAAAAAAAAAAAAAAGATAAATTACTAGGTTTTTCAGTTCCATCTAGTGGTAAGAAGAGGTATATGTTTCAAAGCTCCAAACTGGCAATACTAACAATCATAACAGAAAGGTTAACAAAAATATAACCAATCTGCAGTAAAATACATAAGTTAGATATAAAAAGTTGCAATAATAAAGAAGTCCACCCCCTCTTTTATTAATTTACATATGAGAGAAAATAAGGTTTGCTGTTTAAGATTGCAGTTATCTTACAGGTATAAAATAGCAGGCATTTAAAAGCTTTGCAAGCAGCTACATTATCTTTTATAGTCATGCAGTATATTTGCTCAGAATTTATTTTCTGATAGCAAGCAAACAAACAAAAAAATGAATCCTTCTTTCTGTCTTCACTGGCCTTCAATCACAGTGATGCTATTTAAATTTACATTGTAAGTCCATTTGATTTCACTGGAGAACATGCAGACTAGTCATAATTACAAAGGCACATTAAACTGCAGTTTCTCATTGTGCCTTTTAAACAATTGTATAGCCTTTGCAGTGATTTTTTTTTTTTTTTCTTTCCTATCATTTACCTGGGAAGATGTATTTATTTTATCTATAAAGGCATTGTGTTGTTATTTGCATTCACTGCTTTTGCCCTCTGAAATTAAAAGCAAACAGATCAAGAAAAATGTTGGCCATTATGTTGGCTTCATAGCTCAGATAAGAACAATGTAGGGAGCATATGACAGTGTTAATCATGAGAACAAGCATAGACATAGAGTGATAATTTACTTCCAGAGTAAATGCAAAGCTGAGACTGCAATGGTCAAAAGCACAATATTCTGCTAGAAAAACACTATCCCTTGCTTGAGTGATGTGACAAGTCCACATATTCAGCCATTTTCTGTCTTTCTTGCTCAACTAACCTCCTAAATAAAAAAATCATTAAATCATTCACCAAATCATGGTATTATATAGCTTTATAGGTGTGGTTTTGACAAACAAAGAGTAACACATATACTGTTTTTGTACAATGGTACAGACTTGGGGATAGAGGGCAGGGGAAAAAAAACAACAAAAAAAGACAGAAATAGAGAATAAAATAGGTGAGTCGTAGTCTTTTAGTACCTGTTGAGACCCTGTTTTCCAAAGCTCTCTTCAGCTAGCAGTTCCTTTTATTTTTTTTATAAGTTAACACTGTAGAGATGAACTCTTTCAAAGATACAGTCACCTGCAAAAGCAGATCTCTTCTGACATGGGCATACTGAAGAGAGTCCAGCACAGGTCCACAAAGGTGATTAAGGGTCTCAAGCATCTATCCTATGAGGAAAGGCTAAGAGAGCTGGAACTGTTCAGCCTTGAGTACAAAAAGCTCAGGGGAGTCTTATTGATACTTTTAAATTCCTGAAAGGAGGGTGCAAAGAGAACACAGACATATTCTCCTCAGTGGTGCCCAGTGACAGCACCAGAAGCATTGGGCACAAAATGAAACATAGGAGGCTCTGTCTGAACTTTGGGAAATCCTTTTTTACTGTAAGGGTGACTGAATACGAGCACAGGTTTCCCAGGTAGGTTATGGAGTCTCCATCCTTGGAGATGTTCAGAAGCTATCTGCACATGGTCCTGGGCAACTAGCTATAGATAGCCCTGATTGAGAAGGGTTTTTGGACCACGTGGGACCTTTGGAGGTCCCTTAAAACCTCGGTCATTCTGTGATTCTTTGAAAAACAGTTTCTGGTCTATGTCTTATTTAAAAACTTAACCTGCAAAAAATATTGAAGTGGGAAACTGGTTGGGAATAAAACTCTGTTATTAGTATCACTGTTTAATTTCTATTTTCCATTCTCTAGACTCACGTTCCATAAACATGAGTTCCAGAAAACAGCACCTAAACCCAATGGTATGCAGTGCTAATCTCAACAAAAGTCTTGCATCAATAACTTTCATCAATAATCACTCAGAATTATTATTTTTGGAGAAATCGTGAACAATGTTAGGAAGCTGCTAAGAGATAAGAGTAAATGAAATGGTGAGGATTAGTCTATCTGGAAGTTCATGTGGGACTTCACACATAGAAGTCTATGAAATATGTGTAGTAGTAAAGAAGAAACCTAGTCTGATGCATGCAATATTTCACACCACTTAGGAAATGAAAAGCTGAATTTTATACTAGCTGTCATTTCCCAGTGAATTTTGAAATATTCTATTCAGGTATTCGATGCTGTAATTCTAATACTCTGCTGAAGTTACTACTGCAGTATAGGTATACCATTGGAAAAATGAATCTAAACAATACTCTAAAATAGAAATATTTTTTCTTTTTTTCTCTCTTTTTTTTTTTTTTCATTGAAGACAATTGAACAGATCACCTTAACTTCTTTTAGAAATTTCAGTGTTTTGGCATATTTTTCAAAACTTTCTGTAAATAGCATGATTTTGATGATAGAAAAGTAAAACTCTAGACAAATATCAGAAAGCCCTTTCAAGTTCTTGTAGTACAAGAATAGCCACATAGTAATAGATAATGTCATAACCAAATGCCAAAGTGGCAATTATTAAAGTGCCTGAAATTTGTTAAAGTCATCCACTCCATCTGTCTGTTACTAAATCAGCAATATGACTGAGTGTGACAGAACTGAACCTCAAATTAGTTTAATATATTCCATTCAGTATTCAGTTTCTTTGTCTACCTGGATTAGAAAGCAATAGAAGTTTTATCATTAAGAAACATTCCAGTGGTTAATATTTTAACAGAAGATCTCTTTTAAATTGTTGTGGGTTTTTAAAATGATTTAATTCCACTCTGTTTCTTTAAGACACACTATTACGATTGAATTTTATTCTTAATTTTTTCTGTATTAATGGTATAAAAACATGTAAATATTGTAATTATGCCCTCTTATTTTTTCTTTAATGAAGAAATTGTATACCTGTTTAGTTTTTTCTGCAGTTATTTAATCTCTTTTTGGGCATCAATCTATCTAAACTTCTGAAAACTTATTCTATGCATTCTTTCCGGTTTTCCTTCATTTTCATCTGACAGTGAGACGTCCAGGAATTAACAAACTAAGCCTAAATTATTTATTGAGTGGCAGTTTGGTTTACTACCTCTTGTTCCCAGTAGTTGAAGACCTAGCACAGTTTGCTTCAGATAGGTACATACCTCCAGAGGTACCTGACTGACTGTATGTAGATAAATGGGCTTAGATAGTTACACATTTCTTCTGTCTGTGTTTTACTTAGGCTTGATAACATCAAACACCAGAAATGAAATGGTGCTGCCATATAAGAGCTCTGTAGGCCTGTGCTAATGAATCCTCTGAAATTGTTCCTGGACACTGGAACCATTTTGTTATGATCCTTCATCCATTTTGGACAGGCATTAAAATTTATAATTGCAAATGTTTGAAAGTCATCAAACCTAAACATCAAAACATCTGTTACCCTTTCTCAAGTTGCAAAAATATTTGTGAAGTGCTGCTGTGTGTAAATAAGTAGGAGTAAAAGATGCACTGAAAATGTTTATGTACATGTGTGCATATGCATATGTCTATTTGTATGTGTATACATACTTGTATGGTGGTTATGTAGGACTGAATGTAGCATTAAGACAATAAATGAAAGGATGAACCAGTATAGTTCAGAAATTATGTTCCTGAATACAAGTGTTGAACACTGAATGCAATGCTATTCTTGGGTCTATAATAAGGGAGTTAACAAGTTTTATTAAGGTTTTCTCAAGCTGCTTAGATATTTCCATATTTCTTTGCAGCTCTTAACTTTGGCTACTAAATTGTCAGTGGCCTTCAAGAACATTAGGATATCTTTCAGCATACCTTTGGACATCCCTACTATAAAAACTTACTCTTTTTTCAAAACTCTGGCCACATATGAGAGAGAGAATCAAGGTTTCCAATTTTAGCATTTAAACAAATGCTTTGTTAAATTTTAAATATGTTTTTTGTGGTGTCTTCATAATCTGGTTTAAAGTTGAAATGCTTGTCAAGGGTATTAATTCACAATTCATAAAATTCAAATTATCCTCTAAAAACCAGATTTTCAAAGATAGCTAAAGTCCCTTTTTTTTCACCTGCATGAAGTTTTCAACTTTTCAGAGGAGTTCAGTAATCTGGGGCAGTTGATCTCATGGTGGCATATGTATCCTGAATATCAAGATACTTGGCTATTCACATAACTGCTTTGATAGCAATGGATGGCTACAAGCTCTTCAGAAGGGACAGGCAAGGAAGAAGAGGAGGAGGAGTGGCCCTGTATGTTAGGGA
>JAOTQQ010000001.1:168784959-168812434 GCA_026546715.1 Gallinago undulata
TGGGGCAGTTGATCTCATGGTGGCATATGTATCCTGAATATCAAGATACTTGGCTATTCACATAACTGCTTTGATAGGGTCATAGTCTGTTAAATGTCCAGGCACCTAAATGGGAACTGTAAATAGCAGGCTCCTTCAGAAGTACAGTCCATGATTCTTTTCAGACAGATTCATGTTTATATGCTAATCTTTCCCAAGTGTTGCCTATGCTTGTGTCTCCAGCCTTCCTTGTAATAAATTTTCATGGTATTCCTAATCATATCAACATTTCTGTTTTAGTTTTCCTGCTGAAGACAGATTATTTAAGGAAAAGAAAAAAGGATCAACATCCAGGCCATTTTTTACTCAGCATTAATTTCAGCTCCTGCATTTATTAATTGACATATTTTCTCTCTGTTACTTCTTTTCTCTCTGAGATATTTCTTTGTTCTTGTTGTCATGTTATCTAACATGCATTTATTCTTTCTTTTCTTTGAATTAAAACCAGACAGAAGTTCTTCCTGAAAGTCATTGTTTTCTTCTGTATCACTGTTTCTATTTTTCTTCAGTGTTAGACACTATTTTTTATAGTATTCCACTAATTTTTCTAGGGGGTTAGTATATGAGAATTCCCTGGTTCTGCATCGTTTATTACTTACTCCTAATTAGTGCCTAATGGCTCCATGAAGGCTTCTCTGTTATTTGAAGTGTAACAATGACTTGTAGATTTGGTGCTTTGCAGCACTGGGAGTGGGGGGGATATCCAAGAAAGATGCAGATGAGCCTAATGTTCTATTTAATGGTAAAAATGTCTGAAACACCCTAGAATTTTTTCATTGGTCTCTGAGGGCTGAATGAAGCAGACTCAACAACTTACTACACATGAGAAAAAAAATTAAAACTCATCTATTTCTCTGGTAAATAATGCAATCATAGCACAGATTTATTTTTTAACTTCCTTATTTCTACTCCACTTCCCAAGTCAGAATAGGGAGCATCTAGTACAGAACCGGATGGGAGACAAATAGTCACCTTGAAGATAATGTGCTCCAGCCACTAAGGACAAACAAATCTTTCTGAATGGGAAATCTTGATTATTCCAATGGCAGGTCTGACAGGAGGTTATAAAATTTCTGTAAGTATTCAAGAAAGCAGACACCCAGCGCATAATAGCTGAGATTCTCAATATCATTTTGCCCTGGAACAATATACTTTATATTTAGTTTATATGGAAGGCAATTTCAAAAGGCTCAAACACTAAATTCTAGGACTTTTTTTTCATTTTGAGCTGAGAAGTTGCATGGTTAAAGTTGAGCTGAGTAAGGACTAGAATATGCTCTCGCCATGTCTCATGAACACCATATCCACTAATAGATAACAGATGCTGGAAAGCTTAATAGCAGATGACCAATGTAACGACAATGCAAGCAGAAGAGCTTTGGAATTGCTATTACTTCAGTGTGCTCAGATAAGGCCTCTAAAGATGCCAGAGAGGCAGATAACAAGTGCTGAATACCTGATCAGTTCCTCCCTCCTCTGTTAGTCACCTTGCAGCTCTATCACCCAGCTGAGAGAATTAGACCCTGTCTATCTTCCAGTATGAAACCAATCTGCACCCAGGTATCTTCAGGATTTTTCTTACTATTTATGGATCAAGGAAGGGACATACATTGTGAAAAAGAACAACCATGGGCAAGATCTGAAAGGAATAAGACCATATACTTTCCAAAACTGTATTCCTGTTCATGCAGAGACAATTATTTACTAATATCTTCTGTGCTTAACCACTTCTAAAAAGATGCAACAGGACAACAAGGTGACTAGCCATGGTGAATTTATATGCTGCACCTTTTCCCATAGGTACCAAAGTTCTCCTTGTCTTCCAGCATTCACTAGCAAACCTTATTCTTTCAGCAAAGCATGCTGATTTTACAAGGCCTTGTTTGTAAGAGTGGCTTTAATTGTAAGCAATTTCATATGCCTGAATTTAAAATGCTACTTCTGTATATGAAGTTTATAATAGCAGTTTTGCTTTTGTTTTAATTCAGCAGTTTTTGTTCTAACCACATTAAATACACTTGATGAAATACTCTACTATTGTCTAATAGGCTTTATTCTATTTTTGTAAAAAAAAACCCAGAATTTTTATAGGTGGGAAATTAGCATGGAAGCCTAATGACTGTAATATATAAAACTCACAATGTACAGCAGCATATCAGCATAAACCTAATTTACATGAAATGTTACATACTGTCTCACAACATTCTGTGAAAAAAAAAAAAAAGTACATGAAGAAACAGAAATAAAGTAAAATAAAAAAGAGATAAACTAATGAAAATGGAGCCCGAAAAGTGAGATTTTCCTCCCATTCAGATACCCTCCCTTGGCAAATGCATACTTGGAGTATTTACCTGTTTGTATTATTTGCTGTTGTTTCACAGTATTTAATTTCAGAATATTTAGGTTTCTTTTATATTTTGTCTGGTTTATTTTCCAGCATATTTTTATCCAGTTTTGAAACTTTGCCATTTTCAAACTACTGTGGAATATAAATTTTTCACAACATAAAAGAAATTGGAAAAGATAGCAATGAAGTATTTTTCACAGAAATTTGTTGTACTAGTTAAGTTTTAGGACCAGTGCATTACCTAAAACATTAATGTTTTTCTAATGCCATCTGCTCATTGGGAGTTTTGCTATTTAGAAAATCTCTTCCTACTAAATACTAGCATGTGAGATCTAAAACAAACACTGACGTGTAAAAAATGCATCCAGGGATGAATGAAACCACAGTCCAGATGTCAGGGCTACACAGCCACCAGGTCCCCACTCCTCTTATGATGTGGACAGTGCATTACGCACTACAGTGTATTAACAAGGTTGGTTTAAACTGGTTACGCTGTTTCCTGTTCTTCATTCGTCTGTGTCTCTAAGCATGTTTCTGTATTTTAGAATTCACACTGCAGTTTCAAAATATTATGAGATTGTTTTCCTCATATGTTGATCAGGATGAGCGACTATAGAACATTTATGAGAAATAAATTATATAGTGTAACAAAGATATTTAATTCTATAGCTTATAATTACTCTAGTAGTCTTATTTCCATTAAGATAAGTAATCAACAGAGAGGTTATCCTTTTTTGCAGAATAATAGAAACAATTCATTCACTTGGATTTTCTTGCTACAATATGCTCTGAATTAATTTAGGTAGCACTACTACAGCCACCTAAGACTTCTACAGTTTAACCAGACTTAAAATACTTGAGGAATAAAAAAAAATAAAAAATATATATATTAGTGAATAACAGCTGTTTGTAGCAATTTCAGCAAGTACTTTACATTTCTTTCCGTGCCCTTCCATATGTCCAAGAGTGGAATTAGACAAAGGGATTTATCTCACACAGCTTTAGGATCTGTGACATACTCCATCGCAGTAATTGAAGAGAAGTAAACATTATGTGGAAAGAGTCAACTTGCATGTCTACTTCAGAGTGTAATAAGTCACGTATTGAAAGTATCAATTTCTCTCCAGTAGCTCCAGAGGCAAACTTATTTGCAGTCTGCCCTATAGATAAGTCTAATTCTACTAAAGAGTTAGACAAAATTAATTCCATCAGGGTGAGGGGTGGGGTCTTTAACTGTCTGCTTTTCTCTGAAAGCCTTATCCTAAGGCATATGTTTACAGTCCAATAGAAGTATGTCCATCCTAAGTAAAGTGCTAGTAACAGGAGCTTATTTGCCTGATTAACTCTTTGCAGTTTGTAGTTACAGCTTTTTATAGCCTGCCATCAGTTTCTACCAAGTTTGTGGCAGCACTTTTCAACCTGACTTAAGAGATGTGCCTAAATCATGCAGGGCTGTTCACACACAGAGTGATGCCAGATGCTTTTGTCTAAAGAGCCAATGCTTGGACTGATGCAGCAGTGCCTCACATTGTTTGGTATAGAAAAGAGAATTGTTTAAACTTTAATGAACAGAGTGACAGAAAACAGGAGAAATGGAAAGAGATTTTTAAAAAAGCACGAAACTTTTACTCTTAGAATGTCAATGATTTCAGTGGAATTAGTTATTATCAGCTGAATCATCTCTCCTCTTTCTGTGTCTCTCTTTAAGAGTAGATTTTCAATTTTACCAAAGCTTGTTTTAACAAGACATTAAACCCTTCTCCCCTTCTTTTAATGTCTGTCTTTCATGGGAATTTTCAAAAGCACTATTCATTTTAGGAGCGGAAGTCTCTTGTGACTTCTACATTGTATTAATATGAATATTTTTCTCTGGTATTTTTATGCTCCCAAATCACAAAGCCACCTTCAGAAATCCCTTGCCAGCTAAACGACAGCACACTATTTCAATTAGTTTCTTAAAGCATAGTTGCAAAAACTCTAGTGTACAGAGGAATTAGTACCAAATGGATAGAGACTCATGTGAACAGGTTTTTTTAGGCCCTGCACAGAATTTTTCCTATCCTAATGACTGAAAAATTGAGACATACTGCTTTATTACTGCTAAAATACAGACAGATAGGAGAGATCCTTGTTCTGCAACCATGAAGAACTTCTGGCTCAGAGTCCAGAGCCCTTGCTGACATTTCATTGATGGACCTCATCTCTCTCCTTGAGAAGCTTTTGCCATGTGTGAGCTGAACCCAAGAACTGAAAATCACTGATTGCTGCAGTTCCTGTCCGGTTTTACAATAATGTGAAAGAGAGAGTGTGTGGGTTGACCCTGGTTGGATGCCACGTGCCCACCAAAACTGCTCTATAACTCCCCATCTTGAGCTGTACAGGAGAGAGAAAATGTAATACAAGGCTCGTGGGTCAGAGACAACTTGGGGAAATTAATTTCATTTATTACCAATCAAATCATAGTAGGGTAATGAGAAAGAAAAACTAAATCTTAAGACACTTCCCCCTCTCCCTTCATTCAGCCTTCTTCCTGGGCTCAACTTCACTCTCAATTTTCTCTGCCTCCTCCCCCTTGGGGTTTGTAGTCAGTTCATCACACATTTCTTCTGCTGCTCCTTCCTCGCATTCTTTCCCTGCTCCAACACCTACAAGGTGCATGAAATTCTCCAATGTGAGTCCTTCCCACAGGCTTCAGTTCTTCATGGACTGCTCCAGCATGGCTCTTTTCCATGAGGTGCACTCTTTTGGGACCAGACTGCTCCAGCCTGGGTCCCTCCCAGGGTCGCAAGTCCTGCCAGAAAATCTGCTCCAGGGTGGGCTCCTCTCTTCACAGGTCCACAAGTCCTGCCAGGAGCCTGCTCCAGCACAAGCTTCCCATAGGATCACAATCTCCTTTGGGCATCCACCTGCTCTGGTGTGGGGTCCTCCACAGGATGCAGGTGGATCTCTGCTTCACTGTTAACCTCCATCGTCTGTAGGGGGACAGCCTTCCTAACCATGGTCTTCACCACACACTGGAGGGGATGTCAGCTTTGGTGCCTGAAGAACCTCCTTCCCCTCCTTCTTCACCTCACTCCTTCACCTTCTTGGTGTCTTCTGAGTTATTTCTCTCACATACTCTCACTTCCCTCTTCATATGAAATTGCTGTTGTGTTGCAACTTTTTCCCCTTCTTAAAAGTGTTATCATAGGGGTGCCATCACTGTCATTGATGGGCTCGGACTTTGCCAGTGGCAGGTCTGTCATTGGACACGATACTCAAGGTGTGGCCTCACCAGTGCTGAGTACAGCTCCCTACTTCTGCTGGTCACACTAATCTGTTGTCTCTTCCAGAGCCCTCTCTTCTCTTTTTTCTTGTCATTGGTTGACTTTTTTTTTTTTTAATTATTTTATTCTTGCTATATCTTTATTTCTCTGAGTTTTCTACTCACAAGCATGTCACTGGGGGTAAAAAACCAAACCAAACCAACAAAAAAAACCCCAAACAAACAAAAAATTAAACCAACCAACCAACCTGGACGTGTCTCCCCTCACCCCTAATTCTTCTTATCCAACATTCAATGTGTTAAAACCTTCCCAAATATTTTCAATTTGGCAGCCTATATTCATTATGGGGACCTTAAGTGTGCTAGTGTTTCTGGTTTTTATTGTTTCTGAGTTAGCTTCACTAAACTAAAACCTGTAGTAGAGTTTTCTTGGAGATGTAAAGGTATATAATTACTTTTGTGGAGATACTGAAGCTGCTGCAGAAAGTAAATGGGCAATTATCAGTCTTAAAATCAGAAAAAGAGCCCATGGTGACAACATTCCCATGAGTATAAAGCTCATTCTGATCAAGATAAAGAACACCATTTTATTTTGCAGTTGTGGAGGAGACAGCTTCAAGGCATAACTCTACACAGAATGGAAGGGGCTTTTCCTGATGCCTGTGGATGTCTCCAAAATATGAAAACTAAATTGGGACATACATTTACGTAATCTCTACAGATTTGTTACCATTACTTCGTATACATTGACTTTCTTGTTAGATTCAACAGTATATGCTGGAAATCTTTAGGTTGTTTTTTTATCTCTTCCCTATAGTTTATGTTTTTATTATTTTATTCTTCTATTTCTTGTCAAGATATACAAAAATTAGATTGTATATTAACCTGTTTTTATTTTCTTTTTGAGTAGCACTTTCCTGAAAGACTACTGGTAAATATTTAAACACAAACTGAATTAATATGGTCAGTTGTACTTGTTCATATGCAAGATAGGATGGAGTTAGTGAACCCAATTTGAGTAAAACATGGATAATTACTCGAGTTAGACTTCTTTCTTCCGGTTAGCAGCATCTATTTTTACCTTAATTCCAGTAAGTTTAGTAACATTTTTTCATTTTTCATTCTTCTGCCTTTAAGGAGGGTGGTGGGCAGATAAAAATTTTCAGAAGAAAAAGAACAGATAATGTTTCTTCTCAGCCATTTCCATGTGTAGCTGAACTGGCACTGCAGGGGAACTAGTTTCTGTGAGCATGAATGTTTTACCTGGAATGAAGTGGAAACTTAAAATGAAATCTTAGGTCTTAAGAGCAACCAGAAGGTCTGGTTGCAATTTCAATGTATTCTAGAAATAGGTTCTAATACTGAGCTCAAAACAAAGTTCTATGCTTCCTGATAGAACAGGCTGAACAAACCCAGTTGCTGTGTAATCTGCAACATAACCACCATCTTTCTGGTTTGGCTAATCTCTTTTAACTCCTATTGACTGATGTATGTAGCTGTTCAGGTGGTCCGTACCACTGCTATTAGTCCCTTGTTTTGATAGTACAAGTCATCTATGTTTGAATGTTCCATCAATGCTCCTTGTTGACAGAACAGCTGGATATGTATATTAATTACATTTTATCTATAACATTTCAGACTGCACTTAAAATCTTTCAAACTGGAGATTCATCCCTGAAAAGTAAAAAGAAATTAATCTTACAATCTAAAAAGAATAACAGTAAAGTAACTTTTTTCTTTCTTTCTTTCTTTAGCATTACAGTCTATTTTATTACTGGTAAAATAAATGTCCAGAGCTTCCTGCAAAAAAAAATATAGCAAAGTCACTTGATTTCAATAATATTATGCCAGAGATGAAGTCAACGCTCAAAGTAATTTTTTTCCCTGTACTGCCCACAATAACATTGTTAGCACAAAATAAAAGAAAATTGATGAAAAAGGTAGCATGTACTTGATGTTGATGGAATGCATGTTTGTGCCTAATACACTAGAGACACTCTCCAATAACAGTTCACCCAAGTGAAAATATTACCCCATTTTGCTCCTAAGGTCAATGTCAATTGAGGTTATTGACTATATAAATGCTAAATACAAAAGTTTGAATTGTCCAAGTTTATACTAACTTGTATACAATACTTTTCAAGGTTCCTTAGTTACATTTACAGTTTACAGTTTGCGTTCCTCACTCATTTATGTCTTTTTATCTTTTTGTCCTGGATTGCATTTTGGGGGGGTGGGGGGTTGGGGGGTTGGGTTGTTTCTTTTTTTTTTTTTTTTTTCCCCACAGCCCTTTCATGTTTTAATTCCTAAATGTTAAAGAATGAGTGCCATAGTCATGTAGGGAAGAACATCACATTCAAGAATCAATTTTTGGGTTGTCTGCTAAAAAGCTCATTTCCACACACACAAGGGAGCCTAGATGAATAGAAGCAGGAGGGAGAGCTGCTGGGCTACAGCCAGACGCACTGTGGGAGTTGTCAACCCATCACAGGCCCATCTGCACAAGCTCAGAGAAGCACGGGAGCACAATGGCGAGTAGGAAGCCAAGTTAAAGACTTGGAGAAAGGGGCACTCTGTCTAGGCCGTTCCCAGGATTTCCTACACATTATGGGATGCAAGACATAAATTATGTTCTGCAGTAATGTCACCTGTAGGATGATATAATTTACAAATATCTTAAGTCCAAGGCAAATTCCACACTATTGGACAGATGTAACAATTTTTGAAACCCAGCAAAAAAAATAATTGGTTCTTTCAACTGCCACTGCAGTTCTGTACACAGAGCTTTTTTTTGTGATTAAAGTCAGTGAGATACATTTCAAACTGAAAGTGATAATATTTTGAGTGGCTTCAGCCTTCTGATATTTGTGAAAGATTCAGTGTACTTCCCAACTTGCTGATATATATAGGATTACTCACTGAGTAAAGATTTAATCACTGTGACTAAAGTTGACGGAATTAGGCCCTAATTAATTTGGCTGAGATCTTAGGAGGAGTCAGTCAGCATCAGAACAAAAATAGACTGTGATTCTCACCATGATTCTTACTGCAACACATAATGGTGCCAAACTGGCTGCCTCTCATTTTAATTAAAAAACTTTGTCTTTCTCTTTAGTCACCTCTCCTTATTTCTTGGTCTGTTTGAGTCAAAGCTCTTATGCAGACTATGTAGTACAATGAACTGCAGAGGCTCCATGAATGGAGACAAAAAGTGCACAGCACAATTCAAAATATAATCCTATAATCCTGAAGCATGATAGCTACTGTGAGTTCCCAGTAGGGCTGCCTGATCTCACAAAAGACGACCATACCCGCTGTGTTGGGACAAACATCTTTTGAATCTGGGGTTTGTGGCCGTTAATTGCTGCAGATAGAGGTACACAGCCAAAGATGCATTAAAAGACTATTTGCAGTCACCATTAGTAGTAACTCAGAATACAAAATTCTGTAGCAGGAATGAGAAGTTGCATTTCAATAATATAATGGCAAAACTTTGTTTGTTTTAAACAAGATAATTCTTCGTAAGAGTGAGTTTCCCCAAAGTACTGTATTGTTATGTTACTCTGTATCAAAAATACTGTTTAGTTTGGGGTTTTGGTGGGTTTGTTTGTTTGTTTGTTTTATGTTTGTTTGTTTTTAATCCAATACATAGCTCACATACTCCTGAAAAATTACAGGAAGTATTATTTATTTGAATGTAATCTGCCTAACATTTATCTGTTGAAACCCAGTGACCTATGACGTATGCCTTGCTTACCTTTTGCAGTCACATCAGCGTGGTAGTAGTAGGATGTTACACAAAGTAACATGCAGTTTAGCTTGAATTAATCATTTTAAGTATATACCGTGATTCTTGGGAAGATTTGCAGCCTAAGGCAAGTGTCATGGCTGTGGGTGTCATATCAGTTAATTTACAAACCATTATTCTGCAATATTAATGCTGTGCTTTCAATGTCTACAGTGTAGACATACACTGAGATTATTACTAAAGCAGAAAGCAAGACTGTAATATAGATTAAACATGGAGGTGATGTAACGTCTGAAAAAAAAAAAGGTAACAATAAAAGAAAAAAAAAAAAAGAACTTTGTGTATTTCCTATAAATGTTTTCCATATGAATACTATTTCTTCCACCCCATGCACCTGGCCTTCTAGAAATGTTATTGTAGGATCTCAAAGAGCAAGACTGAAACAGTAAGGTGGGAAGATACGTTTTCTGAATCAGCATATAAAAAATGCTGGCAGATTCACCAGTAATAGGTACAGTCCTTAGGACCAACAAGAAAATATTTTTCTTTCTTGCCAAAACAGTTCAGTATCTTGTGCCAATTGTAGAAATTAGTGGAAATTTTTTGTCATTTGTGTGATAGAAGATCAAAACAGAAAACATTTTTTTGGAAAAACATTTATTGAAAATTTTAAAATCTATGTCTGCTTTTGTTTTACTTTGTGAATCTCTCTATAGTCTGAGAAGATGAAAAGCTAATGATCTTGGTATTTCTCTACAAAGATTTTTGTTGCATCATTTAAAGACTGCATACATGCAGCTCTTCTGTTAGACTTAGACTAATCCTTAGACTTCTTCAGACAAAGGTTGTCACTTAGAGATAGTTGTACCATACCACATAAGAGCTTTTTGGTTTCATTTACACAAACACTGTATGTGGAAGCTTGCACAAAATTCTGCCTCTTCAAACACCTATTTCATCTATACAGTTTAGTTTAGCTTTTTTAAGTGAATAAATCTCCAAGTACCTACAGTTATGCTGGAAAATTATTATTTGTGAAGTTTAATCAGAATTCTTGTCTCTGTTCTTAACATTTATAGTTTTACCATTTGGTTGTCAGAGTCTTCAGTGACAGGAAAAAAGATCCATCAACATTCAGGTATTCAAGAATTAGCATTAAAATTAATCTGTATATAAAGCCCATATATAATAGCCTTAAGCATAATTACAATGTAATTCAGGGTCTGATCCAGTGAGGCCTACTCAGACTTATATAGATTATAAAAGTTTCAGTTCAAGGACAGTGCCAAGCAGTTCTCAGAATAGTTCACTAATTTCATTTATTTCCTACAATTCTGTAAAGAGTGGCTATTTGAAAAAGTTAACTGAGTCTGTGTGGTTTTAATGAGATTTACTAAAAAGGTGAAACAAGGAAATATAGTACTCAAATATGTGAAAATAGCTGAAATTGCTCTTACTGCACTAAGCTCATTAAATTCACTTGCTCGAATGCTGGCTATTAGAATTATCAGACCAGAGAATTAATAGGTCTAATGTATCTGTTTGGTGAGGTTCACACATCTCCCTACCTGAAGGTTATTGAGCAAGCATAGCGTATTTCTTTTTGGATAGCTGTGGCATCTACAATGTTGCTGTACTGCAAAGCAAGTGCTGTGTTACTGCCAAGTCTGCTTCGTGCAAAGAAAGCAATTAATGGCAAGCTGTATAGAGGTAAACCTTGATAAAATTCTCGTGGACGCACATACCATAGTGCCTAGTAGAAAAACCACTTCGAGACTGGGGTCTCAAACTAGGTGACTGACTAAATGGATTTAAGGGTTTAGATCATAGCTGTACCACATAGCCAAGTGTGTGCTACATTCTCCTTCAACAGTTAAGTTAATTATTTCATTTTAGACCTTGATAAGGAGATTGAATGAGCAGGTGACCTTCACATGATGTTAAGAGGATAAAAGAATTGAATGTTTTTATTCTACACCCTCGTTGCACAAGTCACTCCTCAATCCCGGTAGATAATGTTAATGTTAATTTCTCTTTCTCTACCTACAAAGCATAAGAGCTTTGCCATGCATTTTGAGAGTGAATGCAGTTATCCAGCAGCCTTACTAATTCAGAAAACGCTTTTATGTAACCAGAGAAATACACAAGTGTTATAGATTAGTATGATCTGAAAGGATAATTTCCAGACAATCATATGTTTATTGAGTTTCAGCCTTCTAGGTATGAAACAGGCAGAGCCAGCACTGTGTGTTATTGGTATGTCTAAGCTTGCAGGCATTTCAGGTGCACTGTCTTTGCCTGATATCACCCTAACAAGCTTACAGTGTTCAAAAGAGGCTGATCTGTTCTGGGGCATTCACAGCTACTTTTACCTTATGACACAGTCAGAATGCTGAAAGAAATTAGTAATGATTTTTAAAGAATCATAGAATCTTCTAGGTTGGAAGGGACCTTCAAGATCATCTTGTCCAACCAGCAACCTAACTCTGACAAAAATAAACACAAAAAACACACAACAAACAAAATGCAACACCATCACTAAACCATGTGATGGTGTCAAACTGTCTTTTGAACATCTCCAGGGATGGTGTCTCAACCACTTCCCTGAACAGCCCATTCCAATGTCTGATAACCCTTTCAGTTATAAATTTTTCCTAATCTCCAGCCTGAACCTCTCCTGGCGCAACTTGAGGCCATTTCCTCTAGTCCTGTTGCCTGTGTCTTGGGAGAAGAGACTGACCACCACCTCTCTACACCCCCACTTCAGGTAGTTGTAGACAGCACTAAGGTCTCCCCTCAGTATCCTTTTCTCTATGCTGAATAAACCCTAGTTCCCTCACCCTCTCCTCATAAAACTCATGCTCCAGACCCCTCACCAGCTTTGTTGCTCTTCTCTGGACCCGCTTCAGCACCTCAAAGTCTTTTTTGTGGTCCAAAACTGGACACAGTACTCGAGGTGGGGCCTCACCAGTGTCGAGTACAGGGGGACAATCACCTCTTGAGTCCTACTTATCACGCTGTTCCTGATACAGGCCAGGATGCTGTTGGCCTTCTTGGCCACCTGGGCACACTGCTGGCTCATGTTTAGCCAATAGTCAACCAACACCCCCAGGTCCTTTTCTGCCAGGCATCTTTCCAGCCACTCTGCCCCCAGCCTGTAGCACTGCATTGGGTTATTGTGATCCAAGTGGAGGACCCGGCACTTGGCCTTGTTGAACCTCATCCCGTTGGTCTCGGCCCATCGATCCAGCCTGTCGAGATCTCTCTGCAGAGCCTCTCTACCCTCCAGCAGATCAACACTGCCACCCAGCTTGGTGTCATCTGCGAACTTACTGAGGGTGCACACGATCCCCTCATCCAGATCATTGATAAAGATGTTAAAGAGAATTGGCCCCAGTACCGAGCCCTGTGGGACGCCACTCATGACCGGACGCCAGCTGGATTTAACTCCATTCACCACCACTCTTTGGGCCCAGCCCTCCAGCCAACAGAGAGTTAACCCAACAGAGAGTACTCCCTTCCAAGCCATGGGCAGCCAGTTTCTCCAGGAGGATACTGTGGGAGACTGTATCAAGGGCTTTACTAAAGTCCGGGTAAACAACATCCACAGCCTTGCCTTTCCATCCACCAAGTGGGTCACTTTGTCATAGAAGGAGATCAGCTTTGTCAAGCAGGACCTGCCCCTCGTGAACCTGTGCTGGCTGGGCCTGATTGTATGGGTGTCCTTCATGTGCTGCATAATGGCACTCAGGATGATCTCTTCCATGACCTTCCCAGGCACCGAGATCAGACTGACAGGCCTGTAGTTCCCTGGATCATCCTTCCGACCCTTCTTGTGGATGGGCGTCACATTTGCTAGACACCAGTCAGCTGGGACCTCCCCAGTTTGCCAGGACTGCTGGTAAATGATGGAGAGTGGCTCCTCAAGCACTTCTGCCAGCTCCCTCAGAGTTCTCGGCTGGATCTCATCGGGTCCTGTAGACTTGTTTGTGTCTAGTTGTTGGAGCAGCTCCCTTACCACCTCCTTTGGATTACAGGGTCTTCATTCTGCTCCCTGCCCCTGTCTGCTAGTTCAGGGGTCTGGATACTTAGGGAACACCCTACTCTACTACTAAAGACTGAGGCAAAGAAGGCATTCAGTTCCTCAGCCTTCTCCTCATCCTTTGCCACTACTTTACCTTCCTTATCCAATAGAGGATGGAGGTTCTTCCAGGTCCTCTTCTTGCTATTATTATATTTATAGAAGTTCTTTTTATTGTTTTTAACATCCAAGGCCAGGTTGAGTTCTAGCTGGGCTTTGGCCTTTCTAATCTTTTCCCTACATAACTTTACTACACCTTTGTAATCTTCCTGAGTGGCCTGCCTCTTTTCCCAAAGGCTATAAACTTTCCTTTCTCCCTGAGCTGTGACCCTATGACCCCATCTCTTCAGCCAGGCTGGCCTTTTCCCCTGACGGTTCACTGTACAGCACACAAGGATGGCCTGCACCTGGGCTTTTAAGACTTCCTCTTTGAAAAACACCCAGCCTTCCTGAACATCTTTGCCCTTCAGGGCTGGCTCCCATGGGACTTTTTCAATCAGTGATCTGATTTTGCTACAAAAAAAAAGAAAAAAGAAAAAAGAAAAATACAGCACTCAACCTGCTATTCATAGCATGAAAGAACAAAAAAAAATTATATTGAGGAAAAAAGTGGAAAACAGTGCAAGGTAAAATGTTATTCTGTTTTGTGTTTCTACTACTTTCAGCTCAGAAGCATGATCAGGGTAAGATGAAATGGTGGAGGAAGTGAGATGTCAGGTAGGAGGGGCAGTGAGTAGCAGATTAGTAAAGGTGGCATGATCAGGATCCCTACTCTTTATTTACTTGCTTATTTACTCTCCTAGACACTGTCCAAGAAACCTCAGAAGGATACATTGTCTCATTGCCTGAGAAGGGGAAAAAAAACAAAATCAAGGACTCCCCAGATACTCCATCTGTGTTGACCTTTTTAAGGAACAATTCACACTTACCAACTCTGAAGCTTTGGGACTAATTAGATGGTCCATGTGCTCTGATTACAATAAACATTATGCACAACTTTTGTAAAGAGCAAGGTCACCGTGATTCCTACATGAAATCTCATCTGGAAAGTCCATTGTCTAGAGAAACTCATGGCTGCAAATAGATTATTTTCTTCTCTTTTTTTCCTAAATAATGCAGCTTGAAGAACAATATAAATATTCCACAGAATGTTACTTACTAAGTCATAAATTTTCAATCATCACTCAAGAACATTTGAAAAAGAGAAATTTGTTCTGCATTGTCAGAGAATAACTGCTTTATAAAAACAAAACCAAGGAAGATTGTATAAATTACAATTTTTTTTGCCTTCAGATGTATTCTAAAGGTTAAAAAGCAGTTAAAATTGTAATATAAGCAGACTAGCTGTTCATTTCATTTATCTTGCCTTTTCCTCCTTTGAATACTTTTTCTTTAAATTGTATTTTCCAGATTTTGCTGTATTTCATTTGTGCTTTCTCTTTCTCTAATATTCTCATTGTAAATACCCCCTTAAAGTGCTTCTCCATGTCTGCCAAATGCCACTGTTTCTCTATATTGACAGAATTATGTTAATTAGCTTTCCTTTTTAAATTGTTTCAAAATTCATCTTCCTTAATTAAGAACCTGTTTTAAAGAAAGCAGAAATTACAAAGAGGATGCTTTCATTTTCTACTTCTGTTTCTCTAGATGAAGGTGCAAATGTTTCCTGATTGATAGAAATGTTTATTACTGCAGATAGAACATTGCTCTGATACTTACATTTGGTATTAAAAGGTGCTAATCCCTGTTAAATCCTACTATGGGACTATTTCTTCAGTAGTAATAGGTGGGTCTTTTTGTTCTCAAAAGTATGACACTAAGTGAAATACCATCAACGTATAGTTACCTTTATACAACTGAAGGGTGGGCATCAATGTGCAGAAAGGGGGACATAGAAAAGTGTAATGAAGATTGTATGTTTTTCTCAATTTGTAAATGACAGGTAATGAGACAGGTAAAACAGAGAATTCAGATAAGCTAAAATGGTGACATTGTTTGGAGAACAAGTGATGAGCTTCAGGATTAGGCATACTCCTGAAGTGCTGAATATAACCAGAGTCTTCAGAGTTTGAACTATGCCATGCCTAATTATTGCCTTGTATTCAATTTTCCTGCAATAACACACAAGACAGTGCAAAGTTGTCTCCAACTGTAGTGTTTGTAGGAGACAACAAAGGTGAAGATGTCATATATTGAAAAGAATTCAAAATGTTTGAGACTGGCAGAATGAAATAACTATATTAATCGATCAGCCATTCAGTTGGAGGAGGGAAGAACTGTGTTTTCAGTCCCTGTTTTCTTGGTTGTTTCAGTATGTATGTGTTGGTGAGTAATCTAAATAAATAAATGAAATGAAATGTGATCAAGGACCTGAACTTGTGGGTCTTTTCTTTTCTTTTCAAAGACTTAACTAAATGCCACAGAATTTACATGATTTTATGTGCTGGGCCTTTTCATTTTTCTCCTGTTTTCTTTTAACTTGTTTTAGGGTGCTTTCATTTATTTCCAATGAGCTGTATTTTGCTCACTATATCTTTTTTTTTTTTTCCCAAATTCCTCTTCCCTTTGCATCATTCAATTGATTATTTTCTTATAATTATTTCATATGTTAACAAGATTTAACAAAATAAGAAATATGTCTTCATAGGATAAAGACACATTTTTGGTAGTTACCATAATGCAGGGGTGAAAGAAATAAAAGTTCTTCAGATAAAGTCAGTTAAATACTCATAATGTGATGATATAGGTGATTGTGATTTTATCTAGAAAGAAGATCTCTGGTGAAGGTAGCTTTCAGACAATTGTATTGGTAAAAAAAATAGGTAAAAACTGATGAAGTCATTAAATTTTCAAAAGTTACAAATTATCCTGTAAAGCTTCAATGACTGCAAATTAGCCTTTGCTATAGCCCTCTGCTAACAATCTATAGATCATTTTATTATTCATGAATTTTAGTAATTTCAGGACACCACAGGTCATCTTATGCTCATTTATTTGCTAAACACCTTGTGCCAGTATGCCTATGCTGAAAAATTGCTACTATTTACTTCCCACGAGACACACAAGCAACAAAGTGGTGGATTTGGCCCCAGACATCCACTATGCCAGGCAGCATATATATCTTGCTGTCAGGGAAATAAATGAGCCCTTAAATTGGCTGCAAAGCTTTAAGAACTGAAATTTATATGTCTAGTTATCAAACAGAAAGTTCAGAACACCTGCCAATATGAAGCATAATTGTGACAAACTGTTACATTTTACCTTTAACTTTTCAGTGTTAACACCACAACTTCATTACATGAATCTCATCCTCCCTAGCCCTCCTTTCTCCCTTTGTCCAGATCAGGTCCCTTCCTGAAAAACACTACATTTATTTGCAAATGCTGAACAATCATTGATACATTGGGTCATCTTTCAGCAGATGAAAAAAATATCAAACATATTAAAAATGTTATCACAAATTTTCACAGATTACCACAAAAGGTTAACTATAGTTAGATATCTGATCTTTATAACCTGCTTGGAAGGCTTTCTACAGAAAATCTACAACCATGAACAAATCTTCTGGGTTCTTTGTTTTGTTTTACCTTAAAAAATCCAATTACCTCTATCTTCTCTCATTGACCAACTTCACTATCTTTCTTTCTGTGTCCCAGAGCAACACAACTTTTTGCCACTACAAATCCAGCAATTGCTAAACTATTTAGTCTTTATCTAAATGTTCTATTAAGAGGAAAAAGCAATAACAACAACAAAGGCCGCTCTTCTCTAAATCCACTTTAAACTGTGTACTGTAGGCACCGCAAGTAACTACATATTTTCCCTTTTGTGAATGTATATCTCTGCGTTACCAGCCACTAAGACACGTGTGAAAATTAACAATATTTAAAGAGAAGATTTTTTTTTTGTTCTGTTCTTAACGATCAAGGAGAATATCTAGGTTAAAATGCAATTCTGCATTTAAAAAAAAAAAAAATCGATATGGACAGCGTAAAAACTATTAAATCCATTGACCAGCTGCAGCTTTCTGGTCAATAAAGTGAATATGAGCAATCTGAGAAATAAATTAAATGTGTTGCACTTAGCTGTCCTTGTTATTTTGACCATGTTATTTCTCTTTTTCCACCTCCTGGACACTGCCTTTCTATTCAGAAAATCTGGTTGTGGATAAAGCAGTCCATTATGATAATTTGTCACATTAACCTGGGTTTCAGTAAATGTATTGGTCTAAACAAACCTTTTTCTAAACAAACCTTTTTTTTTCTGATGTCTTGACATCTGTGTGTGTCCTCTGCATGTCTATGTGTCTCTGGGATACGTGCTCAATTTTGCTGCTGGTTGAACCTGCAAAGGGGACAGCAGCAGTTGATTCACACAGCCTGGGCAGAAACCCTGTGTCCCCGGGCATCAGTCTGGGGTCTGGTGGTCAAGCAGGAAGAATCCCCAGACCTGGAGCTGCTGGAGTTGGTGGCTAGTTGTAATGGCCCTTAACATTATGGTTTTGTATCACTGTATTATCAGGGTACTTCTGAAAACTTTATCTTTTTTTCTCACATGTGTTTTTTTCTCACAGTGTTATATTTATGGAGACATGGACCATAGCAATTAACAATATTATTTTCAAATAAATTAACAATATTATTTTCAAATAAAAAAAATATTTTTCCAGTTTAAGTTGCTTTCAGGGAATTTAAATGTTGTTATATTGTTGTAGATAATAAAGTTAGAGCTCTTTAAGGGCAAGTGAGGCCCTGAGTGCCCTATAAATAAAGGATTCAAAAAAATGATGAATTAAAAACCATATGACATTTTTGAAAATTTGTCTTGTGACACTTTTATATCACACAGCAGACATACCACAGAAAGCACAGCTCACTGGCTGAAGTGAGCTAATGAGCAGAAACCACATGGAGAGATTATAGGTGTAGAAGCAGTTTATTACAAGACAGCTTGTGGAGAAGGTTGTGGAGAAGGTTGTGGAGTTGTGGAGAAGCTAGAAGTTGTGGAGAAGCTGGAGAAAGATATGCTGTAGTTTAACCATCATTTTAAATAAAAAAAAGTAAGCAACTCAAAAAAAAAAAAAAAAAAGAAAGAGGTGGCGACCACTCCTAAATCTCAAAACAACCCAGTCCTTGGATGTGAGTAATATCATTCACTTTGTGTTTCATTTTCACTGGTTATGAGTTCATGAGGACCTTGTGTATAAGTTTAATTCACAGAAAGACAATACACTTAGTTTTCTCTCAGTTGTTTTTGTTTTTGTTTTTGGTTTTGGTTTTGGTTTTGTTTTTGTTTTTTTCCCCAGGGTTGGCTACATGTTACAGGGTAGCAAAACAACCTTATGCTATGAAAGTTTCACTGTGTGTGAATATCCAACATTAGTAATTACCATTTCCAGGCGACTTTTGTCACACGATGGGCACAGGAACATCTACTGCAGATCTTTTGTGTATATGCACGTTTTCATTCTTTTTCAAGTATATTTTTCAGATGCTACAAGGAGGATATAACTGATGAAATATAGGTACCTACATACTTCGTTTGACTCAGTTTTTCTCATCCCAAAGTTGATATTTAAAACTGTACAAATAAGCATCAGACTAAATTACTCTTGTCTTGTACTGTGTATCGAACGAGCATAAGATGATCAGCTTTGCATAGATATTCACTATGGAGACATCTAAAAATAGGTGAGATAAATTACATAAAATAAGTTTTATCTTTTATTTACCAATACTATCAGAGCAAAATATGTCCACAACTTTCTTAGAAAATTTGAATTTAGTTCTTTAGCTTTGCAATTGTTTTCACAGAAAAAAAAAAAAACAAGCTGAAGTGTATATCTGTGTCAGCATTGGTTAAAAAGCCCAATAAAGTCAGGATATCTTAGATGCCTGTTATGAATAGGTCTTTCAAAGCCATTTTGCATTTTAATCAACTGAATATTTATGTACCACTTAAGAGAGCCCTTTTCTTGATATCATAATCAACTAAATGTTCTTTACAGGTGGAATTCTTAAACACAGCTTTTGCATTAGCAACCTCAAAACTACTCTCACTTAGCTAATTTGCTTATTGATCTCTTCACATTTGTATATAATATAGAACGCTCTCTGCTTTTCAATGACTTAAGACAGCAAGTGCTTATATGGCAATGACTTCATGTGGGAGTAAATAGAAACTTTAGATAATGATTTAGCTTAACAGACAGTGTTATGCATTATTACCGTTTGTTCTGTGTTTTGCCCATGGATAGCGATGCAGACAAAAGCTACACCAAACTCAAATTCTGCTCATTTCAGGTTGGTCATCATTTTACGTAGAAAGTGTTATATTGAAAGCCTTATCTTCACTGTGACCAGATATTTGTTTGGCTTATGACAGCATAATTTAAAGTAGATGTTGAGAAGTAGCAACAGCATATATATCCGTATGTATTCCTGTGTATTAAATACACTCGCTTTCTGAATTTCACAACCCTACATAAATCAAGAGTAGTAAATGAGGAGAATTATAGTGTGATATTTTCAGCTAAAGAACTTAATCAGGCATCCTAGAACTGTGGTCAATAATAATTCACTTGAATATGTTTGAGCTCTGGAAATTTTTTGTACTAGTCTCATTTCAACTATTATCTCCTGACTGAAGAAATTAGCTAGAGATGTTAGTGGTTATATGCAAGGAACTCATCAGCTCACAGTATGACCAAATAGGTCTTCAGATCTATTCAATTCCATTCTATCTATTTCAAAATATTGTTCATATGTGAAAAAATGACTGGTGACTTCACAATTCTATATAAAAGCCTTTAGGTCTGTAAGAAAAGATCAAAAGACACACTGTACTATAGCTATAGTATAGTAGATCAAGAGCTCTGAAAGGGTCAAGTACATAGAGTTTGTTTGTTACCCGAATTAACTAAAACTCCAAGAGGATCCTGAGAAGAATGGCAAGTTCACAGAGCCCACTAACCTCATTTATAATGATATGTACTTGCTGGTTCAAAACGTTTCCACCACCTTAGTGTTGGAATTGTTAACAGGGCACAGCAGCCCAGTGAACAATTATTTGTAAGCAAGAGAATCAATGAACATAGTTATGGTTAACCTATAATTCATCATGGCAGAGGTACATGATAGAATCTGTCTTAGAAGAGGTATGTCTGTCTATAGATGTGACTAATCTCTAATGCTTTTGAGGAAAATACCCCACCACCTCCACCCCCATTTACATGCAGAAATCAAATTCTACATTAGAGAGATATCAAACCACAATCTTCCCTGCAGCAGGGAATATAGTTTGGTGTCAACAGTCCCTCTCAGCACATTCCTGTATGTACCAAAGAACTTGACTTGTTCTGCTCAGCCAAAATAAAGTTAAGGGAGGATTTAATGAACCCTTTACAAATAAATTTTTAGGTAAACCTACAAAAGTGAGAAAAATTATTTAAGTTAAATGATAATATCTGCACGAACTGACATAAGTGTATGTTGACCATGAATAAGTTTTGATCTGAAATTAGAACAATGTTCTTAAAGACATAGTGAGTAAACACTTTGAAGGATATTCTAAATGGTGTAGTAGAATAAATGGAAACCAAATGATTTAAGTATTTCAATGGGAGTATATAAGTAAATAAGACTATATCTAGAAATGGGAAATTGATAAAATACAGTGTTATACCCATTTTTTATATCCTCTTTTATTGTCTTAATTATTTATTTATTTTTAATGACTATTGGCTTTGTCAATATGCGAATAAGAACACATTTGAGCAAACACATATCAAACCGTGTTTATTCAGGGACAGTTTCTGTCTGCAGTTAGCACTCCAGACAGCAGATTTAGTGGGTTTCCTCTGATTCTTATGACTATAATGCTGTGATTATTATTCAGTTATTTAGGTAGTTCCTTAACCTGGTATAGCCACTTCCTCAAAAGTACTTCAGCTTTTTAATGAGTGATTCACCTGATAATATGATAAAATGACAGGATTCTATGAAAATAGTATTCTGTATATGAACTTTTTTTTATCAGAGCTTATGTTGTTTGGCTTCAATGAATACATTTAGAATCTTTGCCCAAGGGCCAAAATTATCCCTAAAGAACACTTGTTCCTGACAGGTTATTTTCTTAACCAAGAGATATTGTTAAGGCACTTTGTACAAGTATGAAGGAATTATACTCAAATACAACTTCATCAAGGACAACATAATTAAAATGTGTATCTAATCTAATTAAAATGTGAATTTAACAATGTTTCATTAGTGATGGTCTCCACAACTCACTGTTAACCAACAGTTTTAGAGAATTCGATCTGATTTATCTCTGTTTAATTACACAATACAAAATACATCAAAATGTTGTTAAAACCACACGTATTATTCATGTTTAGTCCATATATTCACAACTCTTTACATCAGCAAAGACTATTTATCATGTTGTCTGCTGACACTGTGAAGTAAACTCCTCCTAAATGTCATCGCTGGATTCCTTCACCAGTTCTAGTTTCAACATAAAATGTATTTATATATGTAAACTCATAAATCTCCCACTGTATTGCCTGGACTTATCTATGGTTTGCTTCTTAGAAAACACATAGTTAACATGATTAAGAAGAAACTTAACAGGAAGATTCTTATGACTTCTTTTCCTCATAAAAGAGGTGACTGAGTGATCTTAATGTTATGGATTAATTAATCTTTCAGCAAGCTCTTCCAGCCTATACTCTTGCTCATCTTCCCTCATTGGGTTCGCCTTCAATGTTTTTAATAAATAATAAAATACTACATGGACTCCATTTCTTTTTCTCTTGTCCATGCCATGCAACGTAGTTCTTTAGCATTTTACTGTTAGTCATATTTTCTCAACCTGTAATCACCGTTTCCTTTCCTTTCTTCAAAGGTCCCCTCACTTGGTTCACATCGACGTGAAGTATAATGCAAAACACACACTGTGTTACCCAATCTACCACTCCTTGGTTCACTCTACTGACAGTATAGGCAGGTGAAGCCATTCTACCTCTTTAGATGCTCTCTTAGATTTTTATCAAAGGAATAAAGAATTATATATTTTTTTAGAAAAAAAAATATCAAAATGAGCATTGTAATTCTGTAATTAAGCAGGTTTTTCTGAGAAGATCTGAAAGTTCCTGATTGGAGAGTTCCCAGGAGTCTGGTCATAAAAAAAAAAAAAATGACTAAAGGTTTGGTTTGGCTTGGTTTTGGGTGTACTGCAGCAGCAGCAAAGGGACTGATGTTTTTACTAGATATTATCACAGAATCCTAAGAAACACATTGTTACATTCAAAGTGTGTTTTCATTCAACAGTTATTCATCTAGTTATTTTACAAAATGCTACAGAACATTATGGCTCTTGAAAATACAAAATGCTATGGGACACTGTGACTCCTGAAAATACCTTCCAAATTAGACATTTGAAAAACTCAACAAAACCAGGTGTCCACCTTAATTCTACTTAGAACCCTGGATGCTTAAATTGCACCACCACCTCTAATAGCAAGCCAGAAAAATTACTCCTCAGTACCATCTGAAACTCATATGCGCAAATGATATCATAATCATATAATATATCATGTGAATTTCAGATTATATAGGAGATAACTTCATAAAGAATTCTATGTCCTTTTGTGATAAGGTTAGATGTAACTAATCTGTAAACTGAAATTGACATGTACTAGGTCACATTCTTGAGTAGAAAGAGTGGAAAGTCACCTAAATCCTTCCTGAAGTTCATTGCTATTCAGATATTGCTGGAGAATTTCTAAAACACTCAGTTTTCGGAAGCATCTGAGAAGTTCATGGATTCATGGATTTGAAAGAGTTGGAAGTCACCTCTAGAGATCATCTAGTGCAACTCCCCTGCTAAGCAAGATTGCCTAGAGCGCATTACTCAGGGCTGCATTGAGGCGGGTCTTGAAAATCTCCAAAGGGGACTCCATGACCTCTCTCGGCAGCCTGCTCCAATGCTCTGTCACCTTCACCGTAAAGAAGTTCTTCTTCATATTTGAGTGGAACTTCCTATGTTCCAGCTTGAGTCCGTTGCCCCTTGTCCTATTGCTGGAAACCACTGAAAAGAGTCCAGCTCCAACATCCTTCAACCCACCCTTTAGATACTTATAAACATAAATAAGGTCTCCCCTCAGCCTTCGCTTCTTGAGGGTAAAGAGCCCGAGCTCTTTGAGCCTTTCCTTGAAAGGGAGGTGCTCCAATCCCTTAATCATCTTGGTTGCCTTATGCTGGACTCTCTCCAGTAGTTCCCTGTCCCTCTTGAACTGGGGAGCCCAGAAGTGGATGCAGTATTCCAGTTGTGGCCTCATCAGTGTAGAGTAGAGAGGGAGAATGACCTCCCTTGACCTACTAAGAATGTGGCCACAATCTTTCCTATGCAGCCCAGGATTCCATTAACCCGCTTGGCAACAAGGGCACATTGATGGCTCATGGAAATTGTGCTATCTACCAGGACTCCCAGATCCTTTTCCTCAGTAGTACTTTCCAGAAGATCCACCCCTAACCTATATTGGTGCCTGGGGTTCTTCCTCCCCAGTTGCACGACCTTACATTTGTCCTTGTTGAATCTCATTAGGTTCTTCTCTGCCCTGATCTCCAGCCTGTCCAGGTCACGTTGGATGGCAGCACAACCCTCTGGAGTGTCAGCCAGCCCTCCCAGTTTGGTATCATTAGCGAACTTACTGAGGACATACTCTGTCCCCTCATCCAGGTCATTGATGAGTATGTTGAACAGGACTGGGCTGAGTATTGACCCCTGGGGGACACTGCTAGTTACAGGTCTCCAGCTTGATGCTGCTCCATTAATGACAACCCTCTGAGTTCTGTCACACAACCAGGACTCAATCCACCTCACTGCCCCCTCATCTAGCCCACACTTCCTTAATTTTCTAATGAGGATGTTATGGGAGACAGTGTCAAAAACCTTGCTGAAGTCACGATAGATGACATCTGCTGCTCTAACCTCATCCAGCCATCTAATTATAACATCATAGAAGGCTATCAGATTGGTCAAGCATGATTTACCCTTGGTAATTCCATGTTGACCACTTCTAATAATTTCTTTATTTTCAGTGCATTTGTAGATGACATCCAGAACAAGTCCTTCCATTATTTTCCCCAGGACAGAGGTGAGACTAATTGGCCTGTAGTTCCCTGGGTCCTCCTTCTTGCCCTTCTTGTAGACTGGTGTGATATTCGCCTTCCAGTCCTCAGGCACTTCTCCTGTTCTCCAAGACCTCTCATAAATGATGGAGAGTGGCTCAGTGATAACATCTGCCAGCTCTTTCAGCACTCGTGGGTGCATCCCATCAGGGCCCATAAACTTATGGGTATCTAGTTTGGCCAAGTGGTCTCTAACCCAGTCCTCCCCAACAGAGGGGAAGTCTTCCTCTCTCCAGACCCTCTCCCTTGTCTCCAGGGTCTGGGATTTATGAGGGGCAGCTTTGGCAGTGAAGACCGAAGCAAAGAAGGCATTCAGCAGCTCCGCCATCTCTGTGTCTTCCACCACCAAGATACCCACCTTATTCATCAGTGGGCCTACATTTTCCCTAGCCTGACTTTTTTTACTGATATACTGAAAAAAACTCTTCTTGTTGTCTTTAACTGTGATAACCAAGTTAAGTTCTGCTTGGGCTTTCGCCCTTCTAATTTTTCCCCTACATACCTTCACTACACCTTGATACTGCTTATGAATAACCAACCCCTTTTTCCAGAGGTTGTACACTTTTCTTTTCTCCCTCAGGTCCAGAAGTTAGATGTGAAATTTTGTCTAACATCTTCAGGATTCATTCTACAGTGAATACAGCCATAAATTGTTCTACAATAAGCTGACAGTTTCAAAAGGAATTCAACATTTGTCCTAGGCCATTCCCAGTTTGCCAAGAAAAACGACAACAATGCCTAAATTCTAAAAGAGCACCCTAATTACCATGGTGAAAACAGCACCACTTGAAGTCAAGACCATAAGTGAAAATAAGAGAGCAAGTTTGATAAGAGTGTTTCTTAGAATTTCTGTCCTTATTCCTAGTTTTTAACTGGTGCAATAAAAAAAAAATAATAATTTATTGCCTGACTTAGAGCTATGCTGCCTGATATAGGCAGTCTGTGTTACACACCTGATGACCACAAACTACTTATTAGGCATATCAATACCAAGACTGGTAGTTAATTTTTTCAGAGGTGCGTTTGGTTTTATATCTAAATAGATTTCCATGAGATATGTAATTCTTATTAATTGGCATAGGTTTCTTCCTTATTTACAGTCTTGCTCTTCTAGTTAGTATGACTAGCAGAATGTCAAAGTTTTTCATCAAAGAAACATACACAGTTCAGTGACTGATGAATTTAAACTTCGTAGGTCATAGTCTTAACCATAAACATACACAAGAGATACTGTTCATTGTTATCACTATTTCTGTAAAACTGTTCTGAAAAGATAAATTTATGCTCCAAATTAAAAAAAAAGAAAAATCTTTGAAAAAATACAGAAAGGTAACCACAAACCATCAAATTCCAACACTTGACCATCTCAAGCTTCTTTACTGCAAAACACAGAAAGGAGAAACCTCTTCAACCCTTTATATCACAGAAAGCAAAACTATGATCTAATGAAAAATGTTGTCAATAAATACATCTTAGGGGTTATATCTTGCTCCTTAAATTTAACAGATCAACAGATGACACAAAATTTCTTAGTGCAATGCTATACAAAATGTTACTTGGGAGAAGAGACCAATTCTCACCTTGCTACAACCTCCTTTCAGGTAGTTTAAGAATGATAAGAATGATAACCCTCAGCCTCCTCTCCTCCATGGTAAACAGCCCCAGTTCCCTCAGTTGCTCTTCATAAGACTTGTGCTCTAGACCCCTCACTAGCTTTTTTGTCCTTCTACTTTCCACACTGCCCCTCCTGTAGTGAGGTACCCAAAACTGAACACAGTATTTGAGATGCAAAGTAGTAGTGTTGAGTACAGAGATACAATCACTTCCCTCATCCTGATGGCCCCCCTTTTTCTGATACAAGCCAGGATGCTGTTGGCCTTCCTGGCCACCTGGGCACACTGCTGGCTCGTACTCAGACTTTGTTGACCAACACCTCCAGGTCCTTTTCTGCTGGGTATTTTTCCAGCAACTCTTCACCAAGCTTGTAGGGCTGCATGGGGTTGTTGTGACCCAAATGCAGGACCCAGCACTTAGCCTTGTTGAGTCTCATAGAGTTAGCCTCAGCCCATTGATCCAGTCCGTCCAGGCCCCTCTATATAGTCTTCCTACCCTCAAGGGGAAAGAAGGGAGAGAAAATAAAGGAGAAACATATGGGTTGAAAAGAAAATTAAAACTACTTTAATGAAATATTAATAATAATAAAGAAAAGATAATAATATATATAAGAAAAAAACAACAATGAAATATGTATAATATATATAAAATCAGTGTTAAGCTCTCAGGATGATGATCACATCACCAGCAGGCACTAGGAAAGTCCAAGACTGGACTCAGCAATGGATAGGAACTGGATTTGGGAACTGGATTCAGGGACTGGATTCAGTAAAACATGGATTAGAATCAAAGTCAGACAAACAGAGTTGTCTTTGGATGTCAGCCACTGAAGAAAAAGGCTGACCTCTTTTATCCCCCAGTTTTTATACTGAGCATGATGCAGATGGAATGGAATGCCCTCTTGGTAAGATTGGGGCCACCTGTTCTGCCTGCTCCTCCCCACAGTTGCAATCCCTTTATGCTCTTCCGCTTCTGACCTTCCAGTTTGCTACATACCGAAGGTTGTTGACCTTGATTGGTACAGTAATGAGTATAGGCAAGACCCTTTCTGCATATCGTTCCTTGGTACTAACTATAAACGTCAGGCCTTATCACTCTGGTAGCAGGCACTGTCTGAATTTCACTGAATTTCACTGAATTTTTGGAGTTGGAAGGGACCATAGAGATCATCTAGTCCAACTCCCCTGCC
>JAOTQQ010000001.1:168812534-168823004 GCA_026546715.1 Gallinago undulata
CAAGGTAGATGACATCTGCTGCTCTCCCCTCATCCAACCAACCAGTTATAGCATCATAGAAGGCTATCAGATTGGTCGTAAGAATATGCCTTGTAGAGAATTAAGTGCAAAGTAAAATTACTGAAAAGAAAATTGGTGCTGTTTTACCTCAAACAAGGACAGTGGGCAAAAAAAGGACAGAAAAAGTTATGTCTAACCATTTGGGACAAATTAAGGCTTTTTAAATCACCAAATGACCATGATTGTTAGTGAGAAAAATGAATACTTGTATAAATAACAACATCCAGACCTTTTGGACTGAATGCTAGAAGGATATTTGCATGTGTCTTCATATGATTAATGTAATTTATTTATGTCATTGTGTCTAACCCTATTAGTAAACATTTTTTATGTAGTACAAAATTTTTTTTTAAAAAAATTAAATTACTTTATTTGTTCCCTGGTTACACATTATTCAGCTAGGGAAAGATAAGAATAGTTCTTACAAAAATATAATCTTCTTGTCCTGGTGAGACTGATGTAAATGAAATCTGTAGTGTGTCAGCACATATAGTTAATTAGCAATACGAATCATGATTTTATTTTTTCTGTTTATTTCATGCTCTATTAGCATAAAGCAGATGCATCAGAAATTAACATTCCTGCAGTGAATGCATTAATCCCCAAGAAATAGCAGGACCTCAAACTTTAAGTGAAACAGAAGTTGTGTTGCTTAATTCCAGAAGAAACATTTAATTATATTGGCTTTGGTGGATGCATGGTACTGAAGATGAATAGCTCTGAAAAAAAACTTTCACTAAATATTATATACAAATGTTTTCTAATATATATGCCTTGGCAATGTACAGATCAGTAATAACTGTGGATGTATAGATTCACATAAAATCCAACAAAAACTTAAAGGAAGTATACATTCCCAGTATACTCCCCAATACTCCATTGTCAGTAAAATAAAATGATGAACCTTATGAAGTTTTTTAGCAATAGAATATGATATGTGCTGTGTATTACCCATTCCATGACATAAGTTCAGAATTAATATGAAGATTTTGTATAATTTCCCTGCATAAATAGTTGTTATAACCAACTGGATAGTCTGGTGTACACAAAACGTAACACAGAGACCTAACAAGGGTTCAGAGGGTCCATAAAGTCTGGTCGGGGGCTGGTAACTAGTGGTGTAAGCCAGGGGTCAATAATGGGTCTAATCCTATTCAGCATCATTGTTAATGATCTGGATGAAGGGGCAGAGTGTACCCTCTGCGAGTTTGCTGATGACGCCAAACTAGGAGGAGCGTCTGATGCACAAAAGGGTCGTGCTCTCAGCCAGAGCAACCTCAATAGGCTGAAGAAATGGGCTGACAGGAACCTCATGAAATTCAACAAGGAGAAGTGCAACGTCTGTACACGGAAGAACAACTCCATTCACCACTATATGCTGTGAGCCACCCAGCTGGAAGGCAGCTATGCAAAAAAAGACCTGGGGTCTCAGTGACAAGACAACAAGAAGTTGAATATAAATCAGCAACGTGCCCTTGCTACAAAGAAAGCTAACAATGTTGCATTAGAAGGAGGTATCTGATCCTTTCCCTATACTCAGCACTGGTAAGGACACACCTGGAGTGCTGGGTCTAGTTCTAGGTTCCTTAGTGTAAGAGAGACATGGACATAGCTCAGAGTCCAAGAAAGGGCCACCAAAATCACTAAGGGACTGAAGCATCTCTCCAATGAGGAGATGCTCAGAGAACTGGAACTGTTCATCCTAGAGAAGAGAAGGCCCAGGAGGGATTTTATAAATACATATAAATGCATGAAGGGTGTGTGCAAAGAGGATGGAACCAGGCTCTTTACAATAATGCTTATTGATAGAACCAGAGGTCCCAATCTCTCTCATAATCTCTGCCCTATCTCTGCCCTAGATCCCACTATCTACTGGGATCTTTTACTTGGACATTCATATAATCATACCAGATAATAAATGGAAGTAAATATTAATACTGGACGTCATCACTGTTCTCATTCAAAAGTGCTATCTTATATATATCAAAGTGATCAACACAGAAAATTAGTTCAAAACTTAGTCAGATTCCTTAGTTGCAAATTATTTGATTCAAAGTATTTGAAATGAGTATTAAGTTAGAATCCATTTTAGAGTATATAAAAAAAATATATATAATTTGCGTATCAGCTAAATTGCAAAATCATACCATGCAAAAGAGTAGGGGAGGCATTTTTAAAGGCATTTCCTTTGTAGAACTGAATTCACTGAATTGAACCTTCAAAAATTACCGCAAATTTACAACAGTGTTGCATGAGAAAATGTAGCCCAGGCAGGTTGCACTACATTATTGAAATCAAAACCCAAGGGGAAACATTTTACTAAAACCTCCCAGGTAAATAAGTGCATGCGAGGGGAAAAAAAGAATAACACTTGCTCAACTTAATAACAAGAAATGAACAGCTATAGTTTTTGCTCTTCAAGCAGAAAAAAAAAAAGTCTTAAAAATACTTGTGTCTTCTTTTGTATTTTCAGTCTCTTATCTATTTATGAGCTACTCCGGGGGGGAGGGAAACCACTTAAAAATGGATTTTAAAAGAATCAATAACATGTCCACTTCCTTCCTTTTTCAGGTTATTCTGAGATTAAGGAAAAAATTTCTGAGGAGCAATTAGAGACACCTTTCTGTCTTTCTGATGTACAAGCCACAACTCATACAACAGAGAAACACTGTGTCAAAACCTTTCTAAATATTAGTTCATCTTGATCTTATATGAGAAACAGTTTAAAAATATTTTCCTAAAGCTCTGGAAGTTATACTTCCTCAGTTGTATAGAAATCCATGCACTGATTTCAAGTTGTAGTCAAAAAATAAGGAACTAGCGGGTTCTAAAGGATAGTGGAGCCTCATGTGTAGAAGGAGATTGCACATTGCAGTTTTGTCAATTTTTATTTTTTTTTACATGTGACAAATTCACAGGACTGTGACAATTCACAGAGGGCCTGCTACAAAACTTCCAATGAGCTATCCTTTTGTCATTGAGAGAAGTGTTCCTACCTGCGCACTGTGGATTCCAAAATTAATTTCTACTCAATTCACATTTGTTTTCCTCTGTTTTGTTTCATCCTGGCCTAATTTAAGTGATGTTTCTTTAAGGGAGTGTCACCAGGGAAGAACTTTTTTGTTTTTAAGCTACAGCAGCTATGGTGCAAGTTTAGTATCCAAACTGTATAATAATGACAACTGCTCTCACTGTAGGACAAAAATGCAACAGCAGTCTGTATGCTGTGCAGATCAAATATAAAAGTTAAACAAGGATCTGGATTTCTGAATGTTGCAAAGGTGTCCAAGACACCAATTTAGTTTTCAGACTGAGTGTATTTCTAAAGCCTCTTCAGCCAAAAGATAATCCATTATAAACTATTTTTCATTACGAAATTCCTGATGGATGAAAGGGAAGGTAGGCAAGCTGTTTATCAGAAGGGAATGAAATCTTTATAAAAAAGTAAAATAAATTCTTCTGTGAGTAGAGAAACCACTGGAGTTGAATTTCCTGTGAATGTCTTTTCTTTGTGTCCCAACTTCTAAATAACCATGCTGAGGCAGCATGACATCTGACTGCCTTTTAGTTACATGTAGCTGAAGGACATCAATGGTTCTGTAGTGAACATTAGAGCATCTTCTGTTTGGTTGGAGTTTTTTTTTTTTTCCTTTTTTGTTATGTTTGCTTCAGTTTAATGTAGTTTCCATGTGTTTTTTAGTATCTATATTTTTGCTTTATCCAGGTAACCTTAGATTCTTATTAGGCTGATAGATTTTCATAAGAGATCTGAAAAAGCAGAATAAATCTATCACAAAATGACAGAATGGTAGGGATTGGAAGAGAGTTCAGAGATCATCTAGTTCAACCTCCCTGCCAAAGTAGGTTCACCTAGAGCAGGCTGGACAGGAACACATCCAGGCAGGTTTTTAATATCTCCAGAGAAGGAGACTCCATAACCTCTCTGGGCAGCCTGTTCCAGTGCTCCGTCACCCTCAAAATAAAGAAGTTTTTCCTCATGTTGAGACAGAATTTCCTGTGTTCCACTTTGTGTCCATTGCCCCTTGTTCTGTTGCTGGTCACCACTGAAAAGAATCTAGCCCCATCCTTAATACTCACCCTTTAGATATTTGTGTCTGTGCAATTAACCTAAGCAATTTAGGAATGCTCAGCAGTTTCCAAGTCCAGCATACACTCACTACACGATTTTAATCCAGCTTTTGAGAGACAAAACGTGGATCATCAATTGGAAGATAATCCAAAATCATCTCACCTGAATCAGGGTAATCTTTGCCTTCTCTCCTTCTTTCTCCATACACAGCAAATTGATGTATAACCTGAATATAAAACACCTAGCAAACTTGAATTTAGATGCCTATAACACCAATAGGTGCATTCAGCAGAGAAAATGAATGAAGATTCACATACCCCACATAAGAAAAAGTAAAATCATACACTGTTCTTGATGCAGTTCTTCACATCTTCTTTGAAAGACTGAAATGACTAACCCCATCTCTGTTTTCATACTCATGTTGTAATTAAAAATTTCTATAATTAAAAAGATTTTTTTAATTGAAAAGTTTTTATTATGTAAGTATTTAGATTCAACTGTAAATGTTCTTTAATGTTTAAATTAGATTTTATTGCTATTTCTGCAAAAACTGGCTGTAAGTAATGGTCTCGGCTTCATAAAAGCTGTTTGACTTTGTATTTAACCCATTTCTTATCCTTCCCTGTGTTTACTAGATTTTTTTTTTCTTTAAAAAAAGAAAAGATAAAAAAAAAGCAGAAAAACATTAAGCATTGTGGAGCATTTTATTTTATTGTAAAACTCGGGAAAAAGAAAATAATCAGCTTAATTTGGTTTGCTTTGCTATTTTGCTAAGAATAAATAGTATTCAAAGAGAAATTAATAACTGATATTATATGATGATTAAATCTAAGATGTAATCATCTAGATAATTACAATATTCAAGATGAAATGACAAATAACCAATGATTTTTCCTCTGGAACAAAATCAAGACCAAAAAGATCTCTAATTTGTACCATCTGATATTGCTATAGACTTTGGTTCCTGGAGGCACATTTTGGTTCTTCTCTTGGTACAAGTACATTAAAATCCCAGTTTGGCTACTTAAGTTAATGAGACTTGTCTCCATGATATTTAAAGAGCTGGCCAAAGAATGTTAGCTTACAAACCTGGAGTGATGTTAAAGCGTTCTACATGCTTAATCCCAGAATCATTGGGGTTTTATTTTTAACTTTTTTTTTTTTACTTAATTAATTCATTATGAAAAACAGAAGTCAGTTCTCTCCCATACTGCTTAATTATTAAATTTGCAGTTATTAGGAGGCATCATACAATGTTATGGTCCTGTTTAAAAAAAAAAAAAAACAAAAAACAAACAAAAAAAACCCAACCAACCAACCAACCAAACAACAACAAAAAAAACCACAAAACACAAAACTCCTCTTTTATGCATGGTTATTTATTTCCCTTTTTCAGATTATGCTGTGTGAACTCTTTTTTTTTTTTTCCTATACTTTTTTAGTTCATGTGCACTTTAAAGTTTTTACTATGTCCAGAAATAAAAATGCTGTGGTGGTTAGAAACTACAGTCTTCAGAAAGTATGACAAAAAATCTGCAATGCATTCAACAAGTTATCAACCTCAATTGGCCCTCCATAACATTTGGATTGCATCTCTCAGTAAATAGAATTAACTATTTGTTTCTAATAGAGCCCATGCTGCTCAGAAATTTCTGAGTGTTTCGGTTAACGAAATTACCACAGATACTTTGTTTCTCACAAAGGTGAGATAGGTTACATATTAAATAGGTGATAAAGTTACATATTAAATAAATAAATAATTATAATAAAAGGGGAAGGGCGGGACATCCCTGACCTCTACTGTTGACTGTAGCCGGTGCAATATATATTACTGAAGATTAGAGGCATTTATACATAAATGTGAAGAGATGTCATCAATCCATTAAGTCAGGCAGTCTCAGAGTTTCACGAATAGCAGTAAGAAGAATGAGTTGCCTGTGGTACGCATTAGTAATCTTCAGTGCTTATGTTCTTTTTTTTCCCTCAAGAATTCCTAAACCTCTAAAAAATTACTGTCACAGCAAAACATGAAAGTGACAATGTTTCCTTTGGTTTCCTTCTGTTAAATATATGTTACTGTCTATTTATTTCTGAGAATTAAAATGTCAGTGTTGCAAGCGATAAAGTGCTAGTTCAAAAAAATAAACTGCTAGACTACCACAGCCACTGTTCATAAACTGCAAAACGGAGCAGACATAAATAGAGATATAAGAATTATTTTCTCACTTTTCTAATAACATTATACTCTTTTCTGCTACTGTTATAGGTTCTTTGCAAGAAATTCTACTCACACATAGGAACATAAAATTGAGTTAAGTTATCGAAGGCAAAGCCTAAGAACAGAGAAAGAAAACAAAAACATATTTGACAACCTTAGAGCTACTGATAATTTATGCATTAATTCTGTATTCCCCTTTCTGAACTCTAAACACTTTTTTACCAAGCTGAAAGAAAGGATAAAGATGAAGCTGATCAGTACACCTTGTAAGCGTCACTTCCAGCTTGCATGCTGGTGATCTACTGATTCATAGGCATGCTGGCTGAAGCAGAAGGTCAGATGTAAAACTGCAAGGGTTATACAGTAAGAGTGGCTCTGGTGTAGCAATTGCTAGCAACAGAAGAGAGTAGATGGGTTTGATCTTCTGTCAATCTCAAATGCTTCTGTATCAATTTACTGCTTTCTGTGTTAGCTCAGGAGTGGCGATACCTGTGATAGACTTAGAATAGGAACGCACAATCATGCAGTTCTCCTTCCAGGCATAACACTACAGCTGCCTTCTGTGGTCAGCTGTCAGTAACTAAAAGGAGATGGGAAGAGCTGGTGACTCTTGATAATCCTGCTCTGGTAAGTATATCCAATGTACTAACTTCCTGGAGCCTTGTTTTGTATCCCAGAAGCAGCCATATACTATTTCCCATACTCAGCTCAGGTTTAACAGCAATCTTCTATTCTTTGCTGGTACTGTCCAAAACAGAGCTTTTAAAAGCCCCTTTTTGTTAACCTATGTAAATCTGAAAGGATCCATGAACACCAATCTAAGTTTTTCTTCATATAAATATGGAGTTTGTGCACATGAGAAAAGAGGAGAGACAGAGAGGAAAAGAAGAAAGGATGGAAAGCAAGCAGATGAAAGTCCAGCACTAGGGACCTTGATTCCACTCACCACAGAACTTAAAGACAGGTGTAATCTTTATGTTATTCATATGAAAAAGGCAATAACCCATTGCCACCCTTTCTCTCACTCTCTCTCACACACATACACTCTTTTTTTTTTTCTCTTCTAAGAGACTTCTGTCTTTAGTCAGTCATCTTTGCTGTAATTTTCTCTAAATCCATCAGTCTCTGAAGATTGTGAGACACTGGAAGAGGTTTCCCAGAGAAGTTGTGGATGCCCCATCCCTGGAAGTGTTCAAGACCAGGCTAAATGGGAATTTGAGCAATCTGCTTTAGTGGGAGGTGTCCCTGCCCATGGTGGAAGGGTTGGAACTAAATGGTATTTAAGGTCCCTTTTAATTCTACCTATTCTATATTCTATGAAATTGTAACTGGATGATCTCCCAGTTCTGGGGAATCCCTTTGTCAGAGGACTCCTTGCAGATGTCATTCCTGTCTGATGAAATTGAGAGTTGCTTCATTAACAAAGGGCTGACTAAAGGCATAATTCTTTTTTTGTAGTACAAATCCTATTTTACTAGAAACTATTTTTAAGCAACCCTATCACAAAAACATATTCCTGTATTCTATTTTCTGGTAAATTAGACTCTAAATTTATGAATAACATGTTGTGTGTGTCTTTAGATCTTAGCCGGCACGCTTGCCACCCTCAACATTAGAGATCTCAAATGTGTAGACAGCATTTGAATTAATTTCTACAAATCAGTTTCATTTCTGCACTCTCTCTGAGTGTACACGTGGCTCTTAGTCACATGAAAAAGTCATACATAATGATTTCAACACTTACTAATAGCATGCATCACATTGTCTTTCTTAAATGTTTAACAGAAAAGCTTAACAAAAATGTCAGGCAAAAATAAACCTTTGCCTTTGTATTTTCATGAGAACCCTTTTAAAGAGTCCTTCCTTTAACCGGCAACATGACTGATTGATAGGTGCTGACTAAGGAATACATGAAGTGTAGGAAGAAATATATGATGACAAGCATTGTTTGCACCCTTCTTCGCTGCATTCTCATTATCACCTACAGCTAAATACATGTACCAGCTAAAGGCAGCTAGTCAAGAGACTTGTGAAAGGCCCTTGATTCTGGAACTCAGAAAGAACAATGTGTGTGTGTGTTACTAGGAAGAGGGATTTTTATCAGTAATTGCTCTTCTTTATTGAGCAGTGAGAAATTGCTGCAGAAACAATCTCAGAGGCCAGCCATGGCTCAGGCAGTCACGTTTCAGTGGAATTCTGTAATTATTTTTAAATGTTCATATTTGCCAATTATAAAAAGGTACTGATAACTTGATTTTTCTTTCTTTATTTATTTTTTTTCTTTTTCCGGAGGATTATTTTTAAAAGAAATGTTTCTTCATAAGTGCTCATTGTAAGAGTGTTCAGGAACTTGTTACAAAGTTGTTCAGTACCAAAAATGTTCGAATGCTTATGGCCTTGTATATTTGAAAGAGAGTGTCCAGATAACACAGGTCACTGCACAAGCCTGCTAAAAGTAAAGTACTTCCACCTGCCACTGAACTGCTGTTTGCTCAACTGCTCTGGGCAGCCCCAGTACCACCCTGTCTTTTGTTTGTGGGGACTTCCAAAAAAGAATGCAGTCAGACTAAAACAGTTTTCTTATCCATTCACTGTTATGCAATAAAAGCTTTGTCCACCTGAGTTGTATCTTGATCTAAAACCTTAAAAGAAAGAAATATAATTTTGAAAACTACTTTAAGACATGCCCTCCATAAAGGCTATGTTTCCTCTCTGGTGCTATAGTGGGATCTTTTTTGTTGTTTTTTTTTTTTTGTTTTTTTTTGTTTTTTTTTTGTTAAAACATCTGCAGCAAAATATATTCATGATAGACTAAATTAAAAAAAAAACAAAACAAACAAAACAACAAGAAACCTTACAATTGGGCAAAACCTTACAATTGGGTATCTTCATATACCTTTTTAGTAGAACTCCCTACATTTTATACTGCTGAAGTATTAAGCTTGAAGGTAGTTAGGGACCAGAAACTTGAGAAAAATCCAAATTGAGGTAATCTTATTTGCTAACACCTTTCTACTACAACTCTTTTGAAATTCTCATTTTTTTTTTTCTCATGTTCATCATAATAGTGAATACAAAAAGTAGTAGTCACTGAGGTTGTTTGCAACAGGAAGAAAAAGCACAAAGCACTGAAAACAGAATGAAGTAATTCAGCGCCAAAGCTAAGTGTTACTGGCTGCATCACTGAAGTTGCAAAGTAATTTTGTACAATCTGCTGAACATGCTGTATTTTGTGAGGCATCGAATATTACCTTGGATGTAAAGTCCATCCTCTCCAGTGATTTCTGACTACTTCCATTTTTAATTGTTATAGTCAAATGTATAGAGGTGTCATTACATTTAATAAAAGCTATTTGTTTGCCCTCTGCAATGTGTGGCTATAATAAGTTAGTACAGTAACAAGCCTTGGTCACCCTGACTGTTCTCAACTGGGACCCCTGCACTTGGGCCCAAGGGTGACATTCAAGCTCCTCAGATTCCTGCTCCTAGGCTGGGCTTTGTTTATGTTGTACGTGAGCCTATATCCATCCCTGTTGAGTGGATACAATTTTCTTACGTTGGCTTTTGTATATGTGTATGAATATATGTGTATGGATAGATAATTAGGAAATGAAGTAAACATTGTCTCTTCATCAACATTTGCTTTACACATCTTGTTTTTCCTTTAAGATCATAGAGTCATAGAGTGGTTAGAATTAGAAGGGACCTTAAAGATCATTGAGTTCCAACCCTCCTGCCATGGGCAGGGACACCTCCCACTAAAGCAGGTTGTTCAAAGCCCCATCCAGACTGGCCTTAAACATTTCCAGTGATGGGGCATCCACGACTTCCCTAGGCAACCTGTTCCAGTGCTTCACAACCCTCATTGTGAAGAATTTTTTTACGGTGTCTAACCTAAATCTCCCTTCTTCCATTTTAAAACTGTTACCCCTTGTCCTTTCATTACACTTCCTGACAAAGAGTCCCTCTCCAGTTCTCCTATAGGCACCCTTCAGATATTGGTAGGCTGATAGGTCTCCCCAGAGTCTTCTCCAGGCTGAACAACCTCAGCTCTCTCAGCCTGTTCTCATAGGGGAGGTGCTCCATCCCTCTGATCATCTTT
>JAOTQQ010000001.1:168823104-168839433 GCA_026546715.1 Gallinago undulata
CTTTGTTTCCTTTTTGAATATCAGAGTTATGTTCCCCTTCTTCCAGTCAGTGGGAACTTCACCAGACTGCCACAATTTCTCAAATATGATGGAAAGGGTCTTAGCAACCTCAGGACCTGTGGATGGATTTTGTCAGGTCCCATGGACTTGTGTACCTTCAGCTTCTTTAGGAGATCTCGATCCTCACCTTCTCCTACTGTGGGCAGTTCTTCAAGTAACCTAGCAATGATAAAATGCGTGCCAATGGTATCTGGTAAACTTCAAGTTATTGCTTGTTCATTTTATGTATTTTTATATAGCAAAGGACCTTCAGAGATCATCTGCTCCAGCCTCCGTGCTCTGTGTAGATACATCTCGCACTAGATCATGTTGCTCAAAGTTCTGTCTAACATGACTGTGAACACTCCAAGTGACTGGGTGTGCACAACTTCCCTGGGCAACCTGTTCCAGTGTGTTACCACCCTCATTATATAAAATTACTTCCTTATGTCCAATGGAAATCTAGTTTCCTTCAGTTCAAACTGTTTACGATTGTCCTATCACTGCAGGTCTGGTAAAAATTCTCTCTCCATTTTTCTTACAAGTCCCCTTTAAGTATTCAAAGACTGCAGTAAGGTCTCCCTGGAGCCTTCTCCTCTCTAGTCTGAACAACCCCAACTTTCTCAGCCTTTATTCACATGGGAGGGGTTCCATCCCTCTGACCCTTTTTGTGGCCCTCCTCTGGACCCACTCTAACAGGTCCATGTCTTTCTTGTGCTGGGGACCCCGGAGCTGAATTCAGTAATCCAGGTGGGGTATTACAAGAGCAGAGGGAAAGAATCACCTCCTTTGACCGGTTGGCCACACTTCTTTTCATGCAGCGCAGGATACGATTGGCTTTCTCGACTGCAAGCACACATTGCTGGCTCATATTAATTTTTTCATCCCCCAATGTCTCCGAGTTCTTCTCCACAGGGCTGTTCTCAATCCATTCATCCCCTAGTCTGCACCGATAACAGGGTCTGCCCTGACTCAGGTGCAGAAGCTTGCCCTTGGCACTTGATTAACTTCATGGGGTTCACAAGCACCTTTGAACTCTTGAAGCCTATGGATTGTATCTCTTTCCTTAAGCACAGCTTAGCTTGATGTCATCTGCTGAGGACATATCACATTTAACTGTACAATATACAGAAATTATAGTGGCAGTTTCTCTTGACCACTAGCAGTGTGCCTAGGTAGCCAAAAAGGCCAACAGCACCCTGGCTTGTATCAGGAACAGTGTGGTAAGTAGGACCTGGGAAGTGATCGTCCCCCTGTACTCAGCACAGTGAGACCCCCCCTTGAGTACTGTGTCCAGTTTTGGGCCCCTTTACCACAAAAAAAGACATTGAGGTGCTGGAGAGGGTCCAGAGAAGGGCAACAAAGCTGGTGAGGGGTGTGGAGCACAAGCCTGATGAGGGAGAGGTTGAGGGAGCTTTTGTTGTTCAGTCTGGGGAAGAGGAAACTGAGGGGAGACCTTATCACTCTCTACAACTGCCTGAAAGTAAGTTGTAGAGAAGAGGGGGTCGGTGTCTTCTCCCAAGTCACGAATGATAGGACAAGGGGTAATGGCTTCAAGTTGCACCGTGGGAGGCTCAGGTTAGATATTAGGAAATATTTCTTTACTGAAAGGGTTGTCAAGCGTTGGAATGTGCTTCGTGGTTGAGGAACCATCCCTGGAGGTATTCAAGAGACAAGTTGACATAGTGCTTGGGGATATGGATTAGTAGTGGATTGGTGTTGGTTTTGGGTGTGCTGTGGTGGGTGTGTGTGGTTTTTTGTTTGTTTTTTTTTTGTTTGTTTGTTTGGTTGGTTGGTTGGTTGATTGATTGTTTTTTTTTTTTCCATTGGTTGGACTAGATGATCTTAAAAGGTCCCTTCCAACCTAGGTGATTCTGTGATTTGGTGATTCTGTGACTGTACTTAACTAACTTTTATTTGAAATAACCTGCTTGAAAAAAACTGTCTTCTTTATATATGCTACAAATAGTTCATACTAATGATCAGTAACATTTGATCTTCTACATTTTAGATACTCGACCTGAAGAACTTGTATATCTTGCCTTGCAAAGAAGTAATGAAGAAGGATAGTTTGAAACATGCAAAAAAAGGAGGATGAAATCTGTTGGCCTCATAGACATATAATAACAATGATAAAACAAAAGAAATTACTTTTAAAATATATTATTTAAACAAGCAAGCAAACAAAACCAAAACCAGATGAACTAGATATTGTATCTTCTTTATAAGAATCCAGTACTTTAGTGACTATTAGTAACAATTATGACACTTTAACTATTCTTCATAATCCATTTACATAAGGTATGCAAAAAAATTATGAGGTTACAGGCATAACTCTTAACTTTATTTGAAGTCTAAATAGCAATGATAAAGATAATTCTCCCAATTAATGGCAAAAAATCCTCAGTCACAGACATTTGGGCACAGAGGATGCAGCTCAAAGGATGGTAAATTATCTTAGAATGACCAACTGACACTCCTAAACTGGAATTAGATCTACTGTTTATACAAATAGAATGATGGCACATAATTAGAAATAAAACTCATTAATTTTTTTCAAATTCTAGGTCTCTGACACTTAAATATCATCCTTGATTGGATATTACTGTCAAATAGTATATTGTTTTGTGTACCTTGACAGCCATTCTCTGTTCTTCTGACTTCAGTGGAAGCAGGAATAGAATTTGTGCATTTTATGTCCAGTTCTTAAACTTCACATAGGAAAAAAAAAAGCTTCATTGCAAAAATAATTGTTTTTTTTTTTTAATATGTGAGACACTCTAAGTTTCCAAATGTCTACTGAAACTGTAAAAGCCAAATGTAATCATCATCCTCACCATGAGTCATTCCCATGGTCCAGTGGATACATTATTAACATCGATTCAGGGAATTATGCTAATAAGACATTTTGGAGACATGTAGGAGAATGAATTTTAAGGTCTTTTGTGGGGACTTTTTCACTAAAGATTTTTTAGGCATAGGAAGAATATAAAACAGTGGCTCTGAACTGTATCACACCATGACAGAAATTAAGATATTTCATTCAGATTTGTGTTGATTTACTCAGCACTGAATTTACCTATCATACGTCATGTATTGTATCACAGTATTTTCTATACTATAGTATATTCTAATGGGACCAAGATTTATACTCAGATTTTTCTGAACTTAATTTTGTAGCTGATTCCCCTTGTTTCATGCATGTGTATTTATAGGTGTATTGCAAATCTCAACTTAAAACAAAACCCAAACCTAATACAGCATTTTAGATATTGAGAATATTTGGCCAAATAGCCAATGTATTACAAAAATATATGATGTCTGGAAGATAAGCTAATCAATATATTTGATTTCATTTCTAGTTATGCTAACAGAACCAGCTGATCTCAGCAGAGATTAATATCTTTTACAAGTTCAAGAACACTCTTGTTATGTCCTTTACTTACATAATGTTTTAGCTAATATTCAGACAGATATATAAAATCTTATAAAATGACTTTGCTTCTGTCATAGTAGATGACGAAAAATCATTTTACTTCAATTTTTTGTTTAAAGGCAACCAAGTGATTGGTTAAACTGTGCATCTGATCATAAGTGAAACCAGTGATACAAAAAAAGAAACAACTTATCCATAACCTTTTAAAATACCAAGAGGTATTGAAACAAACAAAAACCCTACATAAAGTAGTGAGATACATGGCTGCAAAGTGGACAGAAACCTCTGTGTGGTAGACTGAAAGGGCTAAACGAGCTTTATTCCAAACGGATCCAGACACTAATGTAGATAAAGGATATTCTGATAAATCCAGTAAGAAATAAAACAAAAGGAATTGAAATGATGAAAAACAATATTTTCCATTGACCAAAAAGAAAATAAAATCACAAAATAACATGATAAATTAAAAGTATTTAATACCAAAAAAAACCCAACCCCAAACAAACAAAAAAAAACAATAAACCCCCCCGATTTTTTTCTATGAATGTAAGTATTCATTAGGTATGTCCTACATTTATTTGTTAGTATTGGCAGTGGGTTCAGAACTCAAATGCATGGCACCAGTATCAGTGGTACAGAAGAATTTTCATAGACAGGTTAAACAGGGTAGTATTTACAATGCAAAGACTTTGTTTCTCTCAGAAAAATTTTCTCTGAAGATTCTAGTTGGTATTAAAGGCATTTGGAACTACTAGCACAAATTGTAGCAGGCAGACTTTCTTTAATAACTAATTAAATTGTGTTCTTTCATGGATTGGGATAATCTTGAACCCAAATCAATAGAAAGCAAGTTAATTTCTCCTGACGTCTGATGGAACTTCCTGGAAGCTCCTGCAAGCCAGAATTCTCAAAACCCATACCAGGGAGGGAAGGCAACAGCATTTAAGTTAGAGACTCATTTAATGTTCAATATAACTATGTCTAGTCTATTGTAACTAGAATGTTTCTGAGTTTGATGCAGATTTCTGCACAGCCAAACTATCTCAGCAGTCAGCCCTGCAGGATCCCATGTGACTAAGAAACATCCCAGAAGGTAAATGAAGAAGCAGCCTATAAAAAGACTCCAACAGTAAAAAGTCAACACAGAAATATCTTAACTAACGTGTTATTTGCCTGTCTAATTATTCACTTTGGAAGAAATTGGAATTTCAGGTTACTACAAAATAAGTTCCTTATTAGAAACAATAAAGAATGCACCAATTCTAGCTTTTTTCCAGTATATAAAATAACTGTTTAATATTTGTTTAACAAGGTTCCTTTGCTTCAAGTGACACTGAACTCAGTAGGTCTTCACTGAGATTTATCTGTTTATTTACCTATCTTAGATAAATCTAACCAACTAGCTCCCCCCAAACTTCAGCAAGGCCTTATCATATGACCGTGAAAGAAGCTTCTGCTTTATGAAAAAATTAACTGAAAACCAAGAAAACTGCTACAGTATAATAAGTCATAAAATTTTCAGATAGTTTTTAGATATGAATTTTTATCAGTGTTATTTTATATTCAACATAATAAAAGTAGGGTAGATGTATTTGCTTAAACAATTATAGTTTATAGTTAACAAATTTAATTAGGCAGGATTATTTGCACAGCAGTTCATTTACATAATGTAATCTATTTTATACCAGTCCAAATTCCCTTGGTATAAAACAGAACAGAAAATTCTTTTTTTTTTTATTACAGTATTTTTGATCAGTTAATCAAGACAATGTTCCAGTTACAAGAAAGCAAACAAATGCCCGTGCAAAACTAATTTTCCAGTGTAACATATTTAAAAAAAATAACCTGAAAAGATGCAGTGGGATCAGTCTTGTCTCCAACAATAGCAGCAATAATTATAACATTTATGCCTCTATGCCTCCATGTTCTGTGATAGAATACTATCACCTTCATTCAAAGTCACCTCTGTAATATATGTCCCTCATTAAAAGAATCAGTGACTTCTTTCAACATCATTCCTTTTGCAAAACATATGAATTAAATCCCACACCTCTGCTATATAGATGTTCTTCAATAATTATGACAATAACAGAATCACAGAATCACAGCGTGGTTGAGTTTGGAAGGTACCACTGGAGGTCACCTTGTCCAACACCATGGCTCAGATAAGGTCACCTCTAGCTGTTTTTCCAAGACCATGTCCAGACAGATTTTGAATATCTCCAAGGGTGGAGACTCCACAGCTTCCCTGGGTATCGTGCACCATTGCTTAGTCACCCTCACAATAGAAAAGAAATATTTCCTGATGTTCAGAGTCTCTTGTGTTTAGGTTTGTGCCCATTGCCTCCAGTCCTACCACTGGGCACCACTGAAAAGAGTCTGTCTCTGTCCTCTTTATACCCTCCCATCAGATAGCTATACACTTGGATGACATATTTCTAGGCCTTCTCTTCTTTAGCTTAAACAGTCCTAGCTCTCTTAGCCTTTCCTCAAAGTGAGGTGCCCCAGCCTCTTAATCATCTCAGTGGCCCTTTGCTTCATATCTGTCTTGTACAGAGGAACCCAGTGAAAGAAACAAATCTGAGACTTATCCTAACAGTTATTCAGAATAACTACAATAAATTATTGAAGGAGGATAGAATCTCATAGGCTTAAGAAAAGAGTAAACAAGATAGCAGATGAAAGTAGAATTTCAGTGTAATTCTGGGATAGAAATTTCTCTCAGAAATCTACAAGCGTAGTATGAGGCAGCATTTCCAATAGTGTCAGGAACTTCTTCAGCACAGTAATGAAGCTAGACCATAACACAACATATCCCTTTCTGTTGGGATTTCTATCTCAGTGGGAATTATTACTTTTGGAGTCCAAAGACCATTTTTCTACCCTTGCTTTTTCCACCCTTTCCACTACTTTATGATGTGAGGCAAGTAGCTACTGCAAGGTCTACTGCCATAGAGATGAAAGTGGGGCTACTCTGTCTTCAGAAATTTTCTTACTCAACATAAGGATATCATACTTACTTGTTATTAATTTCAAAAGTTACGCTTATGACTGGGAAGGTCACAAGACTTGCCCAATAGTGATACACTTTGAGAGGATATTTCAAAGACTGGAATTTCATATAACAACTATATATATAATATACAATATAAAATATAATAATTTTGTGATGTGTAGTAAACAGAAGGAAAGCAACCTTTTTTATCTCTAATCTTACTGTTCTTTATTATGTGATATATGCCTTCTTTTGTATTAGAACACGAAAGGGTTTATCAGCAGTACAATTCAGTTTTGTTATGTATACCTGATAGCTAACTTCCAAACTCCCAAACTCCCAAAGTACCTTTTTTTCTTGCTGTTGATTTGGGGTTTCTTTGTTCATTCATGTGTTTGATTTCCCAGACTGCTCCAAGCATGGCAAGCTCTTGCTACTGGTTGAAGTCCTTAAGGAAATTTAACATCTTATAAAGGCAAAACCCACAAATATGTTGAGGGAATTTTGTAGTCACATTTCTTAACTTTTAAACTGTGTATATTCAATATTTTTGTCTGGATATTAAAATGAGATTTGGAGTCATTTTACATTTCTTCCCCTTGCACTTTTAAGGTTGCTTTTATCAAGATGAGTGAGTCAAGCTAATGTTATCTGCTACTGCAATGGAAGAAGTTCAACACCTCTGTTGCTTCTTACCCCTCTGCATTGATGGGTGTCTATTTTTGCTGGAGCTGACATGTTCTTGACCACATAGCAAGTTGATCTGCTCACTAGCATGTCAGTAAATTATCTTCTGTTTCCCTTGCTGGATTATCTTTCCGCCAAACTAGTAAACTGAAATGACGTAGTGTGTGGTCAGGTCAGAAAGACAGAAGAGACCCAAGTCAGAGCCTTAGGGAAGAGCAGAACATCCCTTTCTCAGATCATAGAGTCCCTCTGTCAACTCAGCCCATCTCATGTAAGTCCATTCTGTTTCCCGCCATCTACTGTCCTCCTTACAAACAGAGACCAGCTTTCAAACTTCCTGGGGTCTGGGGGACCTGCTTCTTTCCTTAAATTCTCTGTTGCACAGACAATTAATTGTTCTTATTCGGAGTTTACTGATTTGTAGATGAATATTTTCAATGGACTCCTACTCATTGTCATTACTAGCACTTCTCTCAGATACCATATACCCTGGCATAAACAACTGCTGTTATCAGCAGACTATTGAGTTAGGATTTAACTTATTTTCAGGACAATTTGACAGACTCCAGCCAACAGGGAGTTAAAAATAAAAGGTGGAGCTCATCAAGACAGTTATAATCAAAAGTATTAATGAAATATGAAGAACTCTGTTTGGACTAAATTCCTAACTAACATATAATGATTCAATCAGCTACCCTTTATGAGAAGGAATAGAGACATTTTCTTCTCTTAATACTGTTAGAACTCCTTTTCTGACTATATGCTAATGTCATGCATGTCCCATTTATTCTTTACCTTTGGTCTTAGCCCTTCCTACCTTCTGTCTATATTAGATGAATGCAGTAAGTACCTACAAATATCTGAATTATTGCTTAACATTATAGCCCTGCACTTCTTGGGCCTCCAGAACAATGTACATAAGGTAAATATGATCCTATTGAAATTATACTTTATTAAATTGAAAATAAAATAAATAAAACTACACTTATTAAATTGAAAAGAGTCTTCCCAAAACACATAAGCATTCTGAAAATGACAAACAACAATATTAAAATTACAGTGGAGATCCAACTGATGAACACTTGTGAAAGTTTTAAAAGCAATTAGGGGTGGAAAGGACATGACTGAGAAGTTTAAATATCAACCTTGTGTTCCACAAGGCCACAGAACTATTCTTTATCTTGCTCCCGGTAAATATTTCATCAAGTAGAAGGAAAAGTTCCAGTGTAACTAGTTATAAAGTCTTTTCTCTCACTCATTCAGTGTCTCAAAAGTTATCCAGTTGCTTCCTCCTCTTGACATTTTAGTGTTCCTCTAATACTGATATACAAATAGCATCTAAAACAAGAGTAAAAATTATTCACATTGACATTTGCATAATGAACCATTATGAAAAAAGTGATAGACAAATTACCATCTCACTTGCTCAGATTCCTGGGTTTTAACACTTAACAAGATACCGCTACTCAGTATTTGTCCACAGTAAATTTTTGCTGTGATATTAATTTCTCTGCACTAGGAGGACTTTTTACATCTATTTTTTTTCAAAATAATTGTTTTCAGAAGTACCATGGATTAAGAGTGCCCACTAGTGTCAGTTTCTGTGTCTTAAAGCTTTTTTATTCTTTTTCAGTAACTGACTACAAAAAAATATTGCACTGGTACAGAAAACATTGATAAGAACAAAAGCAGAAAGACTGTCTTCATTAGAGTTTGAGCAAAATATGGTTTTAAATTAAAGCCACTGGTATTCACTTACATAGATAATGTCAACCTATGGAAGAAGAGTATGCACTTCGAATACTGAGTAAGTCTGTAAATCTCTACTCTGCCTAATAATTGCTTTCACGCCTTTTGGCATCTGAGGATAAATTAAATTGTGATTTATGGCTGATACTTTGCATGTACGGATATCCAAAACATCAAGTCTCGTTTAGATGTATAACAAAAATTTCTCAGAATAACTTAAATGGGATATTTTCATATGTACATTAGTTGATATAATGAGTTTTGGAAAGAAAATAAATGAGTCTTGCAATTCTCTTTATTCTCATTTCCATTTTGTTAACAAGAAATAAAGCACATTGGTGGATACAATATATTACTGTGATTTGAAAAGCATCATTTAGTACTTGTGTTACAAAAATGTAACATTTATATAAATTGTGATGTATGAAGTTAGCCTCTAAAGGAGTGAGGAAGAATGAACTACCAGGGAATCAAGTTACATAATCATTCCACGGCAACAAATAAAAATGACAGCCCTTCTTTTTTTTTAAAAAAAGGCAAATATTGTCTATTGAATGTGCTTGTCTGAACATACCATATTAAATTTTTTGCTCTCCAAACTGCAGATTTAAAAAGTAAGGAAATTTATGTCATGCCGAATGATATGTGTGTGCCACTCTCAATTATATCAACTGGAAAAATACCAGAATATTTGTTAGGAACTAGCCCTGCATTGTAGAATTTGCCTGACCTGGTTATGCACATTAGGAAAAGTACTTGTTTAAGAGAAATTCACTTTGATGGACATAGGACTGGGCATTACTAATTTAACTACTTGGAAATGGAGCACTATATCATATCATTCTAGACAAGATTTGTGGAATTCTGACAAGAAAAAAAAAAAAAGGACCACACTCAGTATTTCTGACATTGATGAGATGTAGCAAGGCAAACAATGAGAACTCCACCACTGTTAAAAAAATGAATGCTCTCATTCTCCACAAAAGGAAGAAAACAGCAACTATGACTGGTGGATAGAAAATATTTATATTTCATAATAATTAAACAAATGCCTAGTAAGGATCTGGCAATACACCTCTTTAGATTTTTGAATTTTTAAAAAATTCTCATTCTTAGAATGGACCAGATTATTTGTATGTGGATAGGAGTGATTGCCTGGAAACTGTATTTGCTATTTGGAAGTACCTTTAGACTTCTTTTTGTCATTTGCTTAGACCTAATGAACCTAGGTCATTATCAGATGCCTTTCATTTGTCTTGGAATTTGTCCTCAGGTGCTTGATCATTTGATCTTCAGCCTGGATGTTGTCAACAAGACATCATGAAGAGATTGAATATCTTCCCTATGTGCTTTTAAGGAGAGCAGCAAAAATCTTTAGTAAAATGAGTGAAGTTCACAAAAGGACATGCAAGATGCACATTGTAAACATGAATCAAGTGATTGACCAGTAGTGATCTAATAGTCATGATATAAGTACTGTGTTCATAGAAGACTTTGTTTTCCTATCATCATCTTTTTAAAAGATAAGATAATTCAGCTTAAGTAGCTAGATTTAAAGAGAGTGGTTTTTAAAATTAATGTATAAGACAAAGTGAAATCTTTCGGAGATATAAATGATGATTTTGTGCAGTCAATGTGTAAGTTGGTAGTATCACTCAATGGAAATAATATATGTATACCAGAAGTTTTTTCTTCAAGGTGTGTCTAAAAAAAAGTAAAATGATAAAGTTCTGAAGTTTAGGATTCAACCCAATTTTAAAATCTCTGCCTGGAATCATGCACTTTCAGAAACTTCTCAAAGGCCACTTTACAGATCTCCTCTGAACTAGAAATGAAGGACAAAGGACAAAAGTGCATTACAGCTACTATGGCTGGTAGAACGTTATAATCAGTAGATGAAGCTCAATCTATCTTAGCCTCTAGAGAAGTGCAACAGGAGTGGGTCTGTAGAGTGAAAAAGGTGATGCTTTGGGCATGCAACCTATATAATGTCTGTTTTACGAATTTACTTTGGATAAATTCTATTCTGAACTCATTAATTTAGCATTACCTAATTTGATGCAAAAAACCCACCACCTAGAATTCTTACAAAGTAAAGAGAAGTAGAAAATTAGAGGAAACATATTGTTTGACCTTATTTTTAAATATATCAGATCACCTTAAATTCTGCAAATGTTAGTCTCAGGACTGTCCCAGAGCACTCAGTAACTTGCAAAGGTTTAAATAGACATGCCTCAATTTGATTAACTAATTAGGTGAAGAAAGTGGACAAAAGCAGATATTGCAATATTATATACATCTCGGCCTTAAATGATTGATTTCTTTCATTTTTTTAAATAAAATTATGTACACAGTAAAAATATTTAAAGAGCAGACAAGTAAACGCAAACAGCATGATAAGTGAATATATATACTAGTGTCAAGACAAACTTTAGACATTTTGAAATATATTTCAACTAGTTAGGAGGGGTTCTTTCCAATCCACTACTTTTCTGAATTATTTCAAATGAATCCTCCTGCTTTCTTTCAAATATGGCATCCCTCTTGTGATCTCCAAAGAGTTGCTGCATTCCAGTGTTTGATGGTACGCATGTTCACAAATATTTCACTCTGCACCTGACACTGACACAGGTCCTCCTCAAACTGCACATATTCTCCATACACCATGCTTTCTTATTGTCTCACAATAAGCTGCTCAGAGACTGTCTTCTCCAATAGCTGAACTCAGCACAATACATGTCATTGGTCTGTACTCAAGTTTTCTCAGTGCAGCGACTGGAATTAAAATTGCAGTCCAAATGCCAGGCATAGAGCTATCTATCCTTCGATGAATTGCAGGTCTGTTAGGAACCTTAACAATGCAGGGTTAATAAAAATTTTTGCACTCAGAGAGGAAAGAAGCAAAGGAAATCACTTCTACCTGTGACAACTTGTGGTTCCCAGAGCTATGAGATCAAGAAGTCTCATCGCCTAGAAGGAACTCCTACATCATCTGTCTGTACACGGTATCATTCTGGTCCACCTGTTTGTAGGACACACTTTCCTAATCTAATGACCTGGAAATATATTTTAGCAGAAAGCTTAACTAGAAAGTGCCAGAATATTCATCACATCCACAGAAATAATATAACCTATAGTTAGTTCCACCTAGCAGAAAACTGGATTATAGAATCACAGCAAAAGACAGGTGATCCTTTATATTCTGTATTCAAATCTACTTTGAACGATGAGAAATGTATCCTCTTCCTTCATTGGAACATGCTGTCCTAAGTAGTTCCCTATCCCATTTCTCTAGGATTTAAGCTTGACTCAATCCTCTCACAGCTTTTGCATGAGGCATGTTTGTATATAGTGGCCAAAATTTGATATTTCACTTCAGATTCCTATGAGAAGGCAAAATGCAATTATAGGAATAGTTTGCATTGTATTAATACAGTATTGTGACTTTTCAATAGCATGTCAAAGCAATCTAGATACTATCTGATGACAGAAAAAACTCAATTTTCTTTCTGTATATACCCTAAAAATATTTTGCCCTCGTGTTGTCATTGATGCTGTCCTTTTTAAAAATGTCAGTATTCTGTGCTGATTCAACCTAACTGAAACAGTTAGTAAGTGTTCGGGTCCTAGGTGGGTAGATGAGGTGAATGCAGCTAATACAATCACAAAAAACAGCTCTCTATATTTTACTATATCAGAATAGGACAAATGCCTGCTTTCAGACTGTCCTAAGTTAATTAAGACATCAGATAGCTTAGACACAAGGCTTTATTTCAGAAGGAAAACATAAGCTACTGCATTTAAGGCACTTAAAATCATGAAACCTTTCATTTGCCCAATGTAAACTTGGATAAAATCCAAAGCATTAGGAAATCTGGAGTTTTGTGCCACTTGGATGCACACAAGTCTATGGGACTGGATGAGCTACACCCAAGAGTGCTGAAAGAGTTGGCAGATGTGCTTGCCAAACCACTTTCCATCATTTACATGAAGTCGTGGTTAACTGGAGAGGTCCCAATGGACTGGAAGGTGGCAAATGTAACACCCATCTCCAAGAAAGTCAAAAAGGAAGATCCAGGAAACTATAGACCTGTCAGTCTGACCTTGATACCAGGGAAACTTTCACAGAAAGAGTGGTTGGGCATTGGAATAGGCTGCCCAGGGAGGTGGTTGAGTCACCATCCGTGGACGTGTTTAAGATTCGTTTAGATGTGCTGTTGGGGAATATGGTGTAGGAGAGAACTTTGTAGAGTAAGGTTGATGGTTGGACTCGATGATCCCAAGGGTCTTCTCCAACTGAAATGATTCTATGATTCTATGATTCTATGAAAACCCCGAATGTTATTGTACCTTCTAGTACAATATGTCTATCTTGTAGGTCCCATTTCCTTCCCGAGGAACATTGTTTCTTGTATAGATGATGGTATAAATTCTGTAATCAAACAGAAATATATGTATATTTTAACATACATCTGGGAGAGACTGCTGAGTTGATACCTGTAATGAAACATTAGTTGCCTTATTAAAAACAGACTCCTCTGGAAAAAAAAAAATTCTAAATTGCCACCCTGGATAAATTACAACCATCTTTTGTGACAAATTTTGGCAATAATTTATTCCTTTCTGGCTTATAGGTTCTTTTTTTTTTTTCCCAAAAGAGATTCATGCTATCATCTTAAATAATAATTAATCTATTAACTGCTATTTAATGATCAGATTATTGCAGAAGTGTTTGATGCAGTGAATACCAATATTTTAAAAAGACCCAGGCTCATTTTCGCTCCAGGGCCAATGGAGCAATGCGGAAAATTATACTGTATACAAATAGTTATAAAGATTATGCATAAAGTTGAGGAAATTTATTCCTTAATGGTACCTTTTTAGGAGCTATGATAGCTTGATATCATAATAACTTCATTTTTAATTTTTAACATTCTGAATCATAAAATAAAATTCTTCTTTACTGGGTTAAAAGAAGTGTTAGCTGGTCATAGGCCTTGGCAAATGTAGTGAAATGTGGGAGTTTAAAACCTTCATTAAAAACAATATTCAATTTGAGAGGACAGATTCTTGAGAATAACCTGGGTGAAATACCTATCATTACAATGGCAAATATTGATATTTGAGGTTCTTCTTTGTCACATGACTACCTTTGCTAAAGAATTATTTTTCTGATCAAGGGTTTGGTCCCCAGATTATATGTGACCAGTTGCTTTGGAGAAGCTAGTGTTGTAGACATGCCATTCTCTCCAAGAATATTCTATAGTTCTATAGTACTGTTTAAATTTCAAAGATGGATGTGCACGTCTTTTCCCAGCCGTTCTCTTTGACATTGGCAGGAATTTCCCAATGTGGAGTTATCTTTAAGGAATAGCTATATTGTTCTTGTTCACTCACACATCCTGGTCTCTTGGTTGCTTAAATATTAATTGCCTCTGAACTGTTTTGGGGAATTACACAACTATTTCCTACATGTATTTTGGATAACAGTTCACTCCAGTCATAGCACCCATTAACCAGTATGAATACGATGGCAACCAGTTTGGCTCCTTCCAGACTATTAATTTCTCAAGCAATCTTGAAACATTCTTGGTGTGTTCAAATATCTTGCACGACTCAATGTTATTTCCTGTTTCAAAAACACCGTGAAGCTTCCAAAGACCTTCCTTCATTCCAAAGCTTGGAACTAAACCATCCCACAAAAATGAGAATTGTTTTAATGATATAAAGCAGGGGAAATATATAGGGTATTTCAAGTAGTAGGATGCAACCAGTCGAATCTAGAGAGGCTGTGAACAATGTAGACACACCATTTGGATACTCCCAGAAATGCAGCTATAGATCCTTACTATATGTTATGAATAGCTAAAAAATTAATAATAGTTTTCATAGCAGCACAGTTTATTACATAAATATGGTCCTAGAGGTACCTTTTTATGAAAGTCTAGATCTTAATATATTTTTTCCCTTCTGTGAATGCAAAAGTTTTGAGCTTGAGACATAAATCAATATTTGTTTTCTTTTTTCTACTATAGCAGACTGTGCTACCCAAGGGGAATTGTCTTTCACCTTTCCAAAGATTTTATTGAAATATTTAATGAAGCTCTATGATGTATCTTCTTTATTATATTAATTCCTACAAGGAGTACTTTTGTACCCTGCAGTTCCTGTTTAGTTGTTTTGATCTGTGTCAGGCTGGTTTCAGTAGATCAAAAGATTATAAATTGCTAACTCCTGAGTTGATTGAAACATAGCATCACTATAAATCCTTGTGATGATTGATAGATTTTCTTGCATCAAAATTAGGTCAACTTTATTACTTTAAGATTGTTTCTTTTTGTATGAAGTGGTAATCACAAGAAAGCAAGTTAGTTTACACAGTCTAGTATAAAATCCTCATATACTTCATCAAGCCCTGGTACTAGATATATTAATGGTATTTTATCAGAGTGTACTAGGTGTATGTGACATTCTCTTTCAGAAGCTATCCTCCAAGCAAAACCATTAATACTAACTTAAATCATAGCACAGAGATTACACATGTTAACATTAAACAGAGATTTAAAGTTATTTCTTTCAGAAGAAAAGCTGGGGTAAAGTTCTGAAAGTTATTTTTCTGGCAGAAAAAAAATCAAAGCAAAGAAAATAATAAAAAATGAATATTGTTTGAATGTCTCTCTGGCCAGAATTATAGAATTGAATGTATAAGCATTTCCAGATACTTTGTTTTTACTAGCTTAAAGTTTACACTCACTATTTTTGAATTACTATATCTTATAAGAGAAAATTGAGTATATCTAGCTTCTAACCATCTTTACCCTTCAGTTGACAACTTGTTCCTGACCCGCCCCTACTCATGTAGTTATATCTCTATCCATGCCTAAAAGTACATAGGAAAATAATTCACATTAAATGTTATCTGGAACGCAAAATGGCATTTCTAACACAGGCTTGGCAGTATGGCTGGGGCATAAATAGATGTGTGGTTTAGAACCTGAAACTGCTTGGCCCTGCTTTATCACTTTGAAAAATGTCTCCTGAATGATGACATATGAAACATATCTAATATGAGAGTGAAAATGAAAAGCAGTAAGAGCTTTCCAGTGTTTTTGAACATTATTGTTGCTTCTGTTTCTGCTCTGATCTCAGTTTCCACACTAATTACCTTGCCTTGCCTTGCCTTGGCATGCCTCACCTTGCCTCTCCTCTCCAATAATTAAATTCCTCAGTTTTACGCCAATGCAGTAACCTGACCATTTCCTGCACTTAGAAGGAGCTGCAAACCATCCTTCATCCTAGAGAAAATTCCCTTCTCAATGTATTGTGTGACTGGTTGTGACGAAACAGGGAGAAAGGACTTCACTGTGAGGTTCAAATTAATTTATTTGAACTTCACTCACAGGTCCAATACGTCACTATTACA
>JAOTQQ010000001.1:168839533-168852507 GCA_026546715.1 Gallinago undulata
AGGGAAGGGATGCCATCCAGAGGGACCTGGACAGGCTGGAGAGGTGGGCTTGTGCAAATCACATGAAGTTTAACCAATCCAAGTGCAGGGTCCTGCACCCGGGACGTGGTAATCCCAGACACAAACACAGGTTTGGCAGAGAACGGCTAGAAAGCAGCCCTGAGGAGAAGGACTTAGGGGTGTTGGTGGATGAGAAGCTCAACATGAGCCGGCAATGTGCACTGTCAGCCCAGAAAGCCAACCACATCCTAGGTTGCATCAGGAGAAGTGTGGCCAGCAGGTCTTGGGAGGTGATTCTACCCCTCTACTCTGCTCCTGTGAGCCTCCACCTGCAGTACTGCTTCCAGCCTTGGAATCCTCAACACAGGAAGGACATGGACCTGTTGGAACAGTCACAGGCCCTGTGGAGGGCCACAAAGATGATCAGAGGGATGGAGCACCTCCCCTATGAGAACAGGCTGAGAGAGCTGAGGTTGTTCAGCCTGGAGAAGAGAAGACTCTGGGAAGACCTCCTATCAGCCTATCAATATTTGAAGGGTGCCTATAGGAGAACTGGAGAGGGACTCTTTGTCAGGAAGTGTAGTGAAAGGACAAGGGGTAACAGTTTTAAAATGGAAGAAGGGAGATTTAGGTTAGACACCGTAAAAAAATTCTTCACAGTGAGGGTTGTGAAGCACTGGAACAGGTTGCCTAGGGAAGTCGTGGATGCCCCATCCCTGGAAATGTTCAAGGCAACCTGCTTTAGCGGAAGGTGTACCTGCCCATGGCAGGGGGTTTGGAACTCGATGATCTTTAAGGCCCCTTCCAACTCAAATTATTCTATGATTCTATGATTTTATATCCAGACAACTTTTAAATATATGTTAAGAAGGAGACTCTGCAACTTCTCTGGGCAACTTGTGCCCATGGTCAGTCACCCTCACACTGAAAAAGTGTTTTCCAATGTTCATATGGAATCCCCTGTGTTTCACTTTGTGCCTATTTCTTCCCATCCTGTCAACTGGGCACCACTGAAAAGATCCTAGTTCCACCCTCTTTGCATTCTCCCTTCTCGCGTTTATAGATATTGAAACATACCACCCGAGCCTTCCCTTTTCCAGGTTAAAAAGCTCTTTCAGGCTTTCCTCATAGTAGAGATGCTTCAAACTCTTCATCATCTTCAGTGACCCCCTGTTGGACTCTTTCTAGTAGGTCCATGTCTCTCTTTTACTGAGGAGCCCAGAACTTGACACAAGACTCCAGGTGTGTCCTCACCAGTTCTGAGTAGAGGGGAAGGATTACCTCCTTTTAACAGCTGGCGATACTCTAGACTAATGCATCTCAAAATACCATTAGCTTCTTTGTCACAAGGGCCGATGTCTGGGTCACCATCAGTTTGTTGCCTACCAGGACTCCGATGTCCCTGTCTACAGAGCTGTTTCCCAGTCAGTCAGCATCGATCTTTAATTCTTCATTGGAAGAATCCTTAAATATCCATCCATCTTAGAAAAAGAAAGTGAAACAACTTGACTTTAGATCCCCTTTTGTATCACTAGCTCAGGATCTTCACTGGCATACTGTATGTCTATAGTGAAAAATAAAAGAGGAACCTTGGTGATCCTGAACTTGCACAATGAGTACATAGTTCCAGTCAACCATTCTGCTTAACCCATGTCTCTTCTTCAAAGGACTCCAGCTAGATCTCTCCAAAGCAATCCAGCATATAAGTGGCTAGCTCTCAGCACCCAGAGCCGCTGGGAACTGAAGCCAGAAGTCATTCACTGACTTTTTCTATTTAGCAATATTGACATAACCATAAAAATTGGTTCATGTTATCACAGTGGGTGTTATTATTTTACAGAATGATCCTGATATCCAGATTAAATTCTTTGATTCTTTGGTTGAACATGCTGCAGTATGTTAATATTGTATACCTACTCTATTACCAGAGAGTATAACATCATAAAATGCATAACCAAATTTTTACCACTTCAGGGACAAATGTAGCACCTTATCTAAAAATGTGTTTAGAGGCAGATTTCAGCTGAGACATAGGACTTTGAACTGAAACAGTTGAAGTTTTGGCAGACATTCTCTTCTCCTTTTTCTTGATCCCGATTTTCTGAAGACCAGCATAAGATGGGATCCTAACTTGGCCAGCTTTGTTAGGTGGATCTCCTTGTACTTCCTTTCTTAGACTAAGCATTATCAGCCAATGTATGTCCCAATAGGAGAGGATGCATAAGGAGAAATAATTGATTCTGATGACTCGGACATTAAACACTTCTTTTGTAACAGAGTAATTCTAGGTGGATGCAATGGACTAGGTAGCCATTAGCAATACAACACATTAAGAGCACTCCAAGAGAGCATCTTTTGCTTAGTTTTCATTCAAATGAAGTCCTCTTTATGTTGTCTAAGACTGTTTTATGATGTGGACCAAATATAACGAAGGGAAATATTGGAAGATTTGCTTCAAAAAGCAACCTGCAATCTGAATTAAAAAGCTAATAAACATTTACTACAAAAGGATCAGAATGACCTTTGACCTCCTAATGCTAGGTTTTATTTATACAAAAACTAGGGCAATGAGAAAATTCAGACCCATGTAATAAGACAATATGAGGATTAAAGAGTTTATTAACAAATCTCTGCTTACTGTCCTGTCATGTTGAATGTTTTCTTCCAGTCTTGCTCTAAGACAACTTTTATTGGCTTTGTGGTTTCAATACACTTTGCACAGTACAATCAAGGTTTTTTCAGGAAGGGACTAGTCCATCTGTTTTCTCATTGATCTCGTCAGTAGTGAAACTGCTATAAATTCCTCCTCTGTCTCTCTGTATCAGCCTGAAAATACTTCTTTATCTCAGTGACACATAATGTTTTGTTATTTGCAGGCACTTCTACCTGACCTGGAAAGCAACAGGAAAAAACAAACACAAAACCTTCCTCTCTGCTATCCATCCTTATCCTTTAAAAAGAACAAAATACATATTTATTGTGAACAATTATAACAAATGTTACCTAATATACCACTGTAATTAAAAAAAAAAAAAAAAAAAAAAACCAACAACCAAAACCATCACAAACTTACAGGACAGGATAAATCTGTTTATCATGCCTAAAACACCAACAGCTTCCATTATAAGCCTATGTTGATAGAGCAACTTTTAAACACCCAGTCTTTAAAACCCAAAGGTTTAACACAGAATTACCCAGAGATATACTTCCCACTCGTCTGCAAAATGCTAAATACCACCAGGTTACTGTTAAGTCACATGGAATGAATCTATAAAGTGAATGAAGACATGCAGAAGTTACATTGGGCTTGTTTGTTTGTTTGTAATAGGATTAATTTTACCGCGCTTACTTTGCTCAGCTGAGGAATAAGAATATGAATTGACTTTAGAACACAACAGTCAGTTAGATTTTTATTTCCAAGGGATAGTTTACTTCTTGTTACTTGGAGATTATGTTCTTCACCATATTAAAAAATCAGTAGCTGAACTATGCAAAGCAAACTAAAACCCCAACCAATAATAAAAATTATACATAGATAAATGTGAGGTACTCAAGTGGTAGCTCAGAGATTTAGTAAAATAAGTTCTCCTACATGGCAGTTGTGTGGCTGACTCATCATGGATTCAATGAAAAGTACTTCATAATTTAAAGAAGTTAAATGCTTAATTAAAATCTGTTCACTTTTGTAACATTTTTGACAGAGCAATGTTTATCAAACATGGCTTTTAACACTATTTTTAACACTACTTTTTAACACTATTGGAAAAAATACTGCATTGACTCCACTGCAAAAATTAATGTTTTGGCTTTTTTTGCCTGTTTTTTCTTTTTCATGGTCTACCTAGATTCCCTTTTTTTTTTTATTCCTCATAATTCCCCTTTTTTCTTAAATGATGTTCTTAGTGGGTCTTCTAGGCTACTCTTGTTGTCAGGATATCTGTCACCTGCTACAGTGAGGATCAGGCTGTGCACAGAAATTCATTTTCAGTGGATACAGGGACAGGATGTTTTGGCAGTAATGCTAGGAGGCATCTAACATAAGAAGTGTCATCAAACTATAAGAAATGGGCTCCAGGTAAGGCAACATTTATCGTGTCTGAAGCCTGAGCTTGAGAGCTATATTCGTCCTTTCATTCTTTTGTTGAAATTCCTTCTTTCTTTCCTTCCTTGTTTCCTTCCTCCCTTCTTTCCTCCCTCTTCCCCCCTTCTCCTTCTCTTCCTCCCTCTCTCTCTCTCATAGTTATTAGTTTCATTCTTTTATACAATTAACAGGTTTTTTTTTTTCTTTTCCACACACTGTATAATTCTGGTATAGTTTTGGAATTGGCTTTCCCAGGAAGAAAAAGTAAAAGATACAAAGAGCCACCAGGCTCTTTATTGCCCCACCAGGCTAGCAATTAACTCAAGTGCGTACAGACAGGTATCACAATAATTCCCAAAATGTTAACTTACTTACCCTATTGTTTCTGCTATCTCCAAAACTCAGCTTTCTGTTAACAGAGTGAAAATCAGTGGCTAGTTTAAAGAAGATTCAAAAAATGTGTATGAAAATAGTCTAAAATAACTGTCAGTACATATATATTACAAAAGATCTATATATTTCAGAGTTCTTTGGAAAACAGTTTAGTATAATGATAATACCTGTGTCTTGCCTCCATAAAGGAGGAAGCATTCACAATGGAATGAATATTCCATTTTTACCTTATGACAGGAGTCTAAGCTTCAAGCAGACATCCTAATGAGAGTGCATGCTGTGACAATCTGCTGGGTAAGTACTATATGCAGGGCAATTTCATTATTTTTAATATACGTCGTCTGCCTACAAATACTTGATCTTTCTTTTTACTCCTGTCTTATCAAATGCAGGTAAAGATCCATGAAAAGGCAACTATTAAAAAAAATACCTGAGTGATATAAACTCCTTCTTAGCTTTGCATTTATAAACCACCATTTTTTGTTAGTGTAATTGAATTTGCTGATAAGCACCTGGGACATTTTTTGTGTTCTTGTCCTTAGATTAGTAATGCCTTCTCCTAACCTAAGGTACAACAGCAACTTGTGTCTATTCACTCTTCCTTAGCTAATAAAATTATTTCTACATAAGATATCTTTGCTGTGGAGTTCATGTAGGCATGATGTTTTGAAACAGTAAGAATGAAGATCTGAAAGGAGAAAAAAAAATACCTTTTTCTACCCATTGTTCCATTCGACACATGATATACTTCAATACCAATAGTTTATCATAAACGAGAACATATTATAATTCAGCAGCAGTAAAACATTAGAACTTTAAGGTAATAAGTAATTATTTGATTTCCTTCTTTATTCTAATGAGTTCAGTTTCTTATGTCTTCCTTGGCATGTGTAGAACAGGTAGGGAAGAAAAAAAATATTGAAGAGGGTATATCCCCACTGCATGAGAACTGAAACTTCTTACTGCAGTCACGCAGAGTACAGTGTCCCTCATACTTTTATTTAGATTATTCCAGACAACTGCATTATGCAGTCAGCACAAGTCAAAATGGAGCGGTATGCTCCATCTCTCCTACTAAAACTGTAATAACTATTTTTAGTCAGTCTATCATCACAAATACTTTGCTGCAACTATTCTCCTGATCACAAGAGCAATTTCAAACACCTCAAGAACAGAAGGGGGTGCTTGCTGAGCTTTCTTTAATTTAAAGATTATTTGACCAAAGTTATTTTGGTCATGAAGACAACTTTGTACATCTCCACAATTCAAAATATTTACCTAATTGAATATATGACTGACTGGAAGTCAAAGATTATCAGAATAATTATAAATATTTCCTGACTTTTAAAAAACTACACAGTGTTATTTTGTAGAAGACATCTGAATATGCACTTAAAATTACTTTAAAGCATTGGATTTCTAAATTTTATTGCAGAACAGTTTACCTAAACCTTTGATTCAAATTGAAATAAAGATGAGACTTCCATTATCTCTTAACCAAAAGTTACTGTTTTAAATTTGTACCACCATTGTCATATTTTTATAGTTCTTCACTCCAAATTAATTTTGGCTATCAATGACAAAACCTAGAAATGAAAATCTCATAATGGACACTCATGTTGTTTACTTTTATAAATTAGTTTGAGACGAGTATTATATTGAAAAAAGTTGAACCAGTGGCCAAAATCATATTCAGCTGAAATTTTCCCCAGAGAAAATGTTTTCCTTAGAATATTGATTTCTTCTTCAATACCAGCTCCATCTTTCTCTTTTTCCCCCTCTTTTGTTAAGGAGATGATTTAAGTGGTTCAGAATGATAGAATCAGGTGTAAATGATTACAGCAGAATGGCATTCAAAGGAAATTAAATTAGGTTTTGGAGGAAACTGGTAACTGAAAATTTCAGAACAAAAAAGAAAGGACACACTTGTGTATACAACACAAAGTTAATTCATTAATATCCTAGCCATGAGGTATTATGAAGACTAAAATTCCACAGGGACATAAGAAAGGGTATGGGAAATTAGCAGAAAATCACTGAAAAACAAAGTGGCCCTCCAGGGCCAGTACTGGATCCAGTCTTGTGCAACATATGCACCAGTGACCTGGATGAAGGTACAGGGTGTACCCTCAGCAAGTTTTCTGATGGTACAAAACTGGGAGAAGTGGCTGACACACCAGAAGGCTCTGCTGCCACTCAGCGACAACTGAACGGTCTAAAGACTTAGGTAGAGAAGAACCTAATGAAATTCAAAGGCAAGTGTAGCATCCTCAACCTAGGTAGGAACAACCCCATGCACCAGTACAGGCTAGGTATTGATTTTCTGGAAAGCAGCTCTGTAGGGAGGGACCTGGAGCAACAGGTCCTGGTGGACAACAGGTTGACAAGGAGCCAGCAGTGTGTCCTTGGGGAAAAGAAGCCTAATGGTATCCTGGGATGCATTAAAAAGTGTGTGGCCAACAAGACAAAGGAGGTCATCACTCTGCTCTATTCTGCCCTAGTGAGGCCACATCAGGACTACTGTGTCCAGTTCTGAGGTCCATGGTTCAAGAACGATAAGGAACTACTGAAGGAGGGCTACAAAGATGATTAAGGGAATGGAACATCTCTGTTCTGTGGAAAGGCTGAGAGACCTAGAATTGTTTAGCCTGGAGAAGAGAAGACTGAGAAGCGATCTCATAAATGCTTACAGATATCTAAAGGGTGGATGTCAAGAGGATGGAGCCAGATTCTTCTCAGTGGTGCCCAGCTATAGGAGAAGAGGCAATAGGCACAAACTGGAACACAGGAAGATCCATCTGAACATAAGAAAAAACTTCTTTACTTTGAGGGTGGAAGAGCACTGGAACAGGCTGTCCAGGAAGTGGTGGAGTCTCCTTCTCTGGAGATATTCAAAACCTGCCTGGATGCGTTCCTGTCCAGCCTGCTCTAGGTGAATTTGGTTTGGAAAGGGTGTTGGACTAGGTGATCTCTGAAGGTCCCTTTCAACCTCTATCATTCTGTGATTCTGTGATTCTGAAATCAGAGATTCTTTTAATTTAGGGAGTCCCTAAACTGTAAACTGTTGAAAGTAGGAAAAGTTTTTAGGGATGCATTGTTTTCTATGTCCTTATACTCTTCCCTAGTCAATCCTGGATCTAGGTGGGCCTTTGGCTAGAACTAGAACGATGTTATTATTTCAAGAAATAATAGTAGGAAATTATTTCAAGAGCTGTCAATTTCTGTACTTCATATACAAAAAAATGTTTCAAGTTATTCAATTTGATTTTGATTTTGATTTTCATAAAAAAGTATTCTTTAGATATCTACAATCTGAATGCTTGCAATCAAAAGCTTCTAAGTGGAAGCAAAAAGGCAGACTGGCACATCAGAGTGCTTATTATAGATATGATGTATAATATGTTAGGACACCTTAGTTAAATAAGATGCAACACCATCTGTGAGTCAGAAAAGAAAAGATTTGGAGACTTTAATGTCTTCACTAACCTATTACTTTCCTGATAACCCCTACCACATCCAGTGATATCCCAGCTCTCATCTGAACCACAAAGTTTGATTTCTTCTCCACAGAAAGCGGGTATTGGGTGGATACGGAGGGTTCTTCTGCATGTTTAGAACTGACTGAAGTACAGTTGCTTCCCACCAGGCCATATATCTAGGCCTAGGGATTTAGAAGCATGCTGTCTCACCATAAATTTGAATTATGAATTTACCTCCTGATAATTTCTGTACAAGCATGAGTAATTGTGCATACAAAGCATTCCCTGTGCAATGAATGTAGGTAAAACAGAAGAAATCCAAGTCTGTGGTTTAGATAAATCCAGAACTGTACAATTTAATTTGCATATAATAAAGCTGTACCATCTGGTAATATCTTCACCACAACAGGATTTTATTTCATTGCATACAATTAAAGCACCACAATTATAGGGAAAGTCAATATAAAAATGTATTGCACCTCATTATGATCTCCAACTTATGTGGTGTATATTTAGTGTGTATACATACATATATACATTTATATTTATATATACATACATATAAATACACACAATATTTAACTGGAAGTGTTCAGCATTTTGTAAAACAGAAAAATATAAACTATTTATATCTTTGTAATTCACATTAAAATAAGGGTAAGCAAGCTTAACAAATAAAAGTAAGTATGCAATAATTCTTCTGCTATTTGAACCAGAGAAAATATCACCAAGAAATGCTAACAAGTATGGAGAAATTGCAAGGAAAGATACAATGTTGGTTTATTTTTTTTCATTTTTTTTCCCCCCAAGACAATTATGAATCCCCAGAGAGGGATTCATATACATAATGTATTCATACACATTGTATATGTATTTTGTATTTGTATAAGCTCATTGCCTACCATAACCATTTTCAGGTCTCTGTTTCTGTGGTTAAAATGTCACAACAGAAGAAGCTCACACACTTAAATAAGAAAAAAAGTTTATTATTGTGCATTTATGCATCTATGTGTTTTCCCATTTATTTTTTCCTGAAGAAATAATTTATTTTGTCAAAAAGCTAAAAGTAAAACAAATGTAATTTGTATGAAATGTTAAGCTCAGAGTAGGAATGGAAATAAAATACTGATGATCTTCAGTTCAAGTGGGGTACCATAGCGGTCCATCCTGATACCTGTCCTTTTTAACACTGGTGTCCAAAACCTGGAGGAGGAAATGGAGTGCACTCACATCAAGATTGCAGATGACACCAAGCTGTAAGTTATGAGACAATACATTGAGGGGCAGATTTGGCATCTGAAGGAACCTTAAAAGGCTAGAAAGTTAGATTGATGGGAAGCATATGAGAGGGCAAATACAAAGTCCAGCACCTGGGACATGTGATACGATGCAATGAAAAAATTTCATTTAAATATTTTGAAGCTTTAACAAATATCCAGTTGTTTGGTTTTTTTTGGGGGGGAGGAGGGAGGTGTTGGGTTTTTTTGTTGTTGCTGGGCTTTTTGTTTTTGTTTTCTGTTTTTTTTTATATCTGATTGAGAAGTATTTAATCACATGAAGTTTGTAATAAAGCAGGCCTTACAATGATGTTTCTGAAGTCTGAGAAGGGTATTGTAATTGTTGATCCATCTCATCTTTAGAAGTCTTAATTTAGTCTCCCAAAGTTCCTTGTCAGGACAAAACAGAACTTTATATTCCAGACAGCTACTTGCCAAAATCGCTGATAAACTAAAATTTCAAAGTGTCCTCTATGAAATACATGTTTCTTTTCCTTCCCAAAACAGGTAATAGACTGTGTTGGTCCTGAAATCAACTTTAACAGATCAGCATACTCTATGACAGTGCCACAGACCTTTTCTTGTTTTTTCCTTTTGAGAAGACAGTTCTAATATATTAAGAACCAAGCCACAGACATATAGCTATTAATGTATAGACTGTTTTTCCTCATAATCTAGACTTCACAATACAATAGAGAGCATCAACTACCTTGAAAGCCTTATTAAACATTGCAAATAACTGAATCAAGATACTCAAGACATTTACATGTATTTCATCTCTTAAACATTTATTCTTAACTTCATTAAAATTATCTGCAAGATTCCAGCTTTATTTAGAAGTATACCTTTAAATAGTTAGCTGTATCCTAAAAACTTAGCAATGACAATCCACTACCTCTGTGCTTTGTATTATCTTTGGTGAATTAATCCTCACCAAATTAATGATAGTGGTCGCTTTATGTCTAAATCTTTGTTAAGAAGTGTGAACACTAAGATGGATCAGAAGACTGCAGCAATTATTTGGTTTGCCTATGCCAAGATTTATGTTAATTCTAAACATGATCCTGTCATGTAATGCCAGAATTTAATTTCAAGAAATGATTATACATAGATTAACTGTCTTATTTTTGAAAGAAAAACAACAAACCAACACAAAAAAAAACCCAACCCCAAGACCACACACACATGCCCAAATTTATGTATGAGATATCACATTGTGAAACCATTCTTATAAGCACTGTACAGGGTGTCTTATAAGATATAAGAATTAAATATATTGCATTTAAATATCATTCAAATATGGCTACAAGTAACTAAAGTAATTTCTATTTTATGGATTACGACAAACTAATAACCTTAGAGCTGGGCATAAGTGATGGGAATAGTGTGAGGACAGTATGTGAGGTGTATAATAAGGAACATATTGACATGACATATATGCTATATGCTTAGTGACATAAGACTGGTTTACTAAAATATACTTTATTAGGGTGTGTTAAAATGATGGCACTTGCAAGCATATAACAAGAAACAACAGGTAATATAATTTTTAAGTGGTATTTTAAAGGGGGTTTTGTGTATTTTGGCATATCTTCTGTATTAATTTCCCACTGTATACATATATCATAGTGGTTATCACATAAATGTGGTGGGGTGCCTCACGTGACTGGAGTGCCACAATCGATGGCTACAAGCTCTTCAGGAGGTATAGACAGGAAAGGAAAAGTGGCAGAGTGACCTGTTAGAGATAATTATGAGAGCTCAGCAATTAATTATAGTGATAACGGGGTCGAGAGTGTTTGGATTAGGATAAGGGCCAATAAAGGTGATATTGCTGTGGGAGTCTGCTATAGACCTCCCAACCAAAGCAGTGAGGTGGATGAAGCCTTCTATAGGCAACGGGGAGAAATATCACAGTCGCTTGCCATTGTTCTTGTGGTGGACTTTAACCTCCCCAATATCTGCTGGGAGTACAACTCGGCAGACAGGGAACAATCCAGGAGGTTCCTGGAATGTGTGGAGAATAACTTCCTCATGCAGCTGATAAGTGAGGGACCAGGGAAAGTGCCCTCCTGGACCTGCTCCTTGTGCATGGGAAAGAACTTGTGGGGGAAGTAAAGGTTGGAGGCTGTCTAGGGCACAGTGATCCTAAGATGATTGAGTTCTCGATCATTGGAGAAACAAGGAGAGGGGTTTCCAGAACTGCCACCTTAGACTTCTGGAGGGCAAACTTTAATCTGTTCAGAAGACTGCTAGACAAAATCCCTTGGGAGGATGCCCTGAAGGGCATAGGAGTCTAGGAAGGATGGACGTACTTCAAGAGAGAAGTCTTAAAGGCAAAGGAGCAGGCTGAGCCCGTGTGCCGAAAAAAAAAACAAGTAGGTGGGGAAGGAGGCCAGCCTGGCTAAATAGGGATATTTTGCTGGATCTCAAAACCAAAAAGAGAGTCTATGACCTTTGGAAGAGGGGGAAGGTCTCTCTCATGAAGACTATAAAGATGTAGCAAAGCTATGCAGGGAGAAAATTAGGAGAGCTAAAGAGCAGCTAGAGCTCAACCTAGCTACAGCTGTTAAAGATAATAAAAAATGTTTCTATAAATTCATTAACAACAAAAGGAGGATTAGGAAATATCTCCCTCCTTTATTGGATGCAGAGGGAAACATAGTCACAAAGGATGAGGGAAAGGCTGAGGTGCTCAACACCTACTTTGCGACGGTCTTTAGCAGTGGAACTAGCTGTTCCTTGGACACCCAGCCTCATGAGCTAGGAGACAGCAGAATGAGGGCATCACAACTAAAGAGGAAGTGATCAGTGACCTGCTATGCTGCTTGGATGCACACAAGTCTATAGGACTGGATGGGCTACACCCAAGAGTGCTGAAAGGGTTGGTAGATGTGCTCACCAAACTGCTTTCCATCATTTACATGAAGTCATGGCTAACTGGGGAGGTCCCAATGGACTGGAAGGTGGCAAATGTGACACCCATCTACAAGAAAGGCAAAAAGGAGGATCCAGGAAACTATAGACCTGTCAGTCTGACCTTGATACCAGGGAAGGTCACATGGAACAGGTGATCTTGAGTGCCATCACAAGACACATAATGGACAACCAGGGGATCAGGCCTAGTCAGCATGGGTTTATGAAAGGCAGGGAATGCCTGACGAACCTGATCTCCTTCTATGACAAGATGACACGATTATTGGATGAGGGAAAGGCTGTGGATATTGTATACCTGGACTTTCAACAAGCATTCGATACTGTCCCCCATAGAATTCTTGTGGAAAAACTGGCTGCGCGCGGCCTGGATGAGCATATGATCTGCTCGATCAAGTGCTGGATGGTTGGAAGATCCCAAAGAGTGGTGCTCAATGGATTTAAATCCAGCTGGCGACTGGTCACAAGTGGTGTGCCTCAGGGCTCAGTGTCGGGACCATTTCTGTTTAACATCTTTATTGACAATCTTGATAAGGACATAGGGTGTATCATCAAAAAGTTTGCAGATGACACCAAGTTAAGCGGGAGTGTTGATTCAGATGAGGATAGGGAAGCTCTACAAAGAGACTTAGATTGGATCATTGGACCAACATTAATGGTATGAGCTTCAACAAGGCCAAGTGCCAGGCCCTGCTCTTGGGCCACAATAACCCCATGCACCGCTACAGGCTTAGGGAAGTGTGGCTGGAAAGCTGCCTGGCAGAAAAAGACCTGGGGGTTCTAATTGACAAGCGGCTGAATATGAGCTGG
>JAOTQQ010000001.1:168862704-168880568 GCA_026546715.1 Gallinago undulata
CTCTTGTACTCAAGTGAACTCATTACATCTTTCCTTCCTCTCCATCAACTCTCTACTTGGCAATGCATGGTAATTCCAAAGTTGGCTGAGGATTTCAGGACATCAGTGTAACCAAAGTGAAATTTTAAACTATTAAAATTAATTCTTCAGTCTCTCTTGTATCTGTTTTTATCATACCTCCTGTGGAAAAATATAATTTCATTCTAAGAAAAATTTTTTATGTGGAATTGTCTTGTGAAATTTACTTCTTGTACCCAACCATTTCTGGTCTTACTCAGAAGTTTCAGAGACTTGAGAATCAGTTCAGTTTAATATCTCCCATGTCTTGAATTCAATTCACTACTCCCATGTTGAAATTATATATTTGGTTTCCATTCTTTCCTTTAAGATAGGATGGCACAAAAATTCAGCATTTTCTTTCTCATTGACTGTGCATGGACATGGTGAATTATGGGAAATGGGAGATCAGACCAAACTTCATTCTCTGCAGAGCACATTTAATTCTATTTCTTTGGATCCTAGGGTAGACATTCTGACCACTTAACGTTAGGTTCCTTTAAAAAGTGCAGATGAGGGAGAGAATATGTGTAAAGCTCTCAAAAATCCCTGGCTGTAAACAACAAATCTGTGGCAATATTTAAATTCAATACAAACCAATTTGTACTGTGCTGCCAGGTTTTTAATAATACAGTTTAAGCATTAAAGGTGATGCCAAGAAGCCATGCCAGACCATGGTAACCCCTCCCAAGAGTTCTGAGATTCAAAGATATTGAGGGAATGTCAGAATCATCAGTATATAAAGGTGGCTTATAAGAAAGATGAAGCGAGAATTTTTACTAGGCCCTGTAATTACAGGATGAAGGGCAATGGCTTTAAACTGAAAAAGAGTAGGTTTAGATTGGACATAAGGAAGACATACTTTACAGTAAAGGTGGTAAGGTACTAGAACAGGTTGCCCAAAGAAGTTGCAGATGCCTGATCACTGGAAGTGTTCAAGGCCAGGTTGAATGGGGCTTTGAGCAACCTGGTCTAGTGCAAGGTGTCCCTGCCCATGGAAGAAGGGATGACCTAGATAATCTTTAATGTTCCCTTCCAAACTAAACCGTTTTATGATTCTATGATTAGACCACATGAAACATTTAAGACACTATATTTTATATCAGCTTCCAAACTGTCACACACGTTTCACATAAGCATGTATCTGTTACTTTCCTCATAGCCAAACACAAAAGTAAAAACCCTAGGAGAATGATGCTTACTTATTTTGGCTATGAATCTGAATTTCAGAGAATGATTTTTAAATATATATGCTCCAAATAGACGGGTAGTGATAAAAGAATGATTTGCTTTGAAAGAAAAAATGTCAAAATTTATTTTGTTTATCTATATCACTATTTTGCATAGACATAAGCAGAGATTAGTTCAAAGTATCAGCTGAGATATCTGGTAACAGACTGTTAGAAATTTCACCCTTCCAAAAAATCTCCATTTATATGATCGAGTGCCTGTATAGTACTACATATGCTGGCAGGCAGTGAGGATGGTAAAAAAAGGCAACATTTCTGTTATTTGTTTCATCAAAGCCTATTTTGAATTGTCTTGCTAGAAAGCAGCACAACTTAAATAAATTCTGCTAGAAACAACAAAAACTAAATGCCATATTTTTTATATTTTTATAAACATAGATAATTTTTATATTTTTACATTTTTTATATTACAAATACTTAAGCAGATTTATGGTATATCCTTCCCCGCCCCCAAATATTTGTCAGTTGTTATGAATAGATTCATTTAAAATATTAACACTACATTCCACTCAAGGTTTCCTTCTCACAAATATTTTCCAGAGTACTTGTAAGTGCTCAGAACAAAGAACATTCCAGATTGATGTAGATAAACTGTAACTCTTTATGGGAAAAAAAGCCCCAACCCCAAAATAACACCTTAGCAGGTGTTTTACTATTAAATGTATTTTAACCAGACATTGTTACCAAAAGCACCCTAAAATTCCAGAAGAATAGTAAACATGAAGTGATTAACTTCATGTGCAGAAGAATCTGAGAGCTGAATGCACTCTGGCAAATTTGCAGAGGAAATTTAAAAAAACTCCCATTCCCACTCTTCTTTTTGACACAGTTTTGCATAATGCACATTCTTAATCAGACACAGATATCTACTTATCTACTATCTGCAATCCAGTTTAAAAAAAAGATAATGGAAGTGTTCACAAATGCAATACTTAAAAGCAAATCTCATAATAATTGCCAGACAGTCAAGTCTAGATAATGATATGCAGCCATTGAAGATAATGTATGATAATATATCCAATCCCCAAAATGGATACAGGCTGGGCAATGAGTGCATTGAGAGCAGCTTTTCAGAGATGGGGTATTGCTGTATGAAAAACTGAATATGAGTCAGCAATATGTGCTTGTGGCCCAGAAAGCTAACCGTATCCGAAACGTGACCAGCAGGATGAGGGAGTTGAGTCTGCCCCTCTGCTTTGCTCTAGTGAGACCCCACTAGTGTACTATATCCATTGCTGGAGCCTTCAGCACCTGGAGCAGGTCCATCAGAGGGCCACAAAAATGATCAGAGGGATGGAGCATGTTTCCTCATAGGACAAGCTGAGAGAGCTGGGGTTGTTCAGCCTGGAGAAGAGAAGGCTCTGGGGAGACCTTATTGCAGCCTTTTCAAAAGGGGGCCTACAGGAAAGACAGGGACAGACATTTTAGCAGGGCCTGTTGCCACAGGACAAAAGTTAGTGGCTTTAAACTAAAAGAGGGTAGATTTAGACTACACAGTAGAAAGACATTTTTTGCAATGAAGGTGGTGAAACACTGGAAGAGGTTGCCTAGAGAGGTAGTAGAGATGGTAGGTGTGCCTGGAAACATTCAAGGTCAGGTTGGAAAGGGCTCTGAGCAACCTTTGGTATTTAAAGATATCCCTGCTCATTGCAATGGGGTGGGTGGGACCAGATGACCTTCAAAGGTCCATTCAAACTGAAATTATTCTATGATTCTATGATTCTGTTCTAAGTTGGCTGCTGTCTTTTGTGACTTCCTATTCCTATTGATGAATGCCTTTGCTATGTTTCTTCAGAATTTGTAGTAAAAAAGATGTTTCTACCAAATTTTTAACAAATCACAGGATTACAGAATCATATGAGGTTGGAAGGGACTTCTGGAGATCATCTAGTCCAAACCCCGCTGACAAAGCAGCTCCACCTAGAGCAGGTTGCACAGGAACATTCTCTGGCAAGTTTTGAATGTCTCCAGAGAAGAACACTCCACTACCTTCCTGGGCAGCCTATTCCAGTGCTCTGCCACCTTCAAAGTAAAGAAGTTCCTCCTCATGTTTAGATGGAAATTCTTATATTCAAGCTTGTGCCCATTTCCTCTTGTCCTATCCTTGGGCACCACTGAAAAAAAGACCAGCCCCATCCTCTTGATACCCTCCCTTTAAGTATTTATAAGCATTGATCAGATCCCCCCTCAGCCTTCTCTTCTCTAGACTAAAAAGATCCAAGTCCCTAAAAAGATCTAATCCCCCAAGTCCTGCTCCAGGACCCTAATCATCTTTGTAGCCCTCTGATGTATCCTCTCCAGCAGTTGCCTGTCCTTCTTGAACCAAGGAGTCCAGAACTGGACACAGTACTCCAGATGGGGCCTCATCAGGGCAGAGTAGAGGGGCAGGATAACCTCTCTTGACCTGCTGGTCACACTCTTCCTGATGCACTCCAGGATGCCAGTGGCCTTCTTGGCCACAAAGGCACATTGTTGGCTCATATTCATCCTGTTGTCCACCAGGACTCCTAGGTCTTTCTCCTCAGAGGAGATGAGAGACCTCCTTTAGCAGGTCAGCCCCCAACGTGTACTGGTGCTTGGGGTTATTTCTCCCCAGGTGCAGCACCCTACAATTGCCCTTGTTAGTTTTCATTAGATTTCTCTTGGCCCAACTCTCCAGCCTGACCAGGTCTTGCTGTATGGTGGCACAGACCTCTGGTGTGTCAACCATCCCTCCCAGTTTTGTATCATCAGCAAACTTGCTGAGGGTACATTCCATCCCTTCATCATGGTCATTGATGAATATTTGGAGAGGACTGGACCCAATACCAACCCCTGGGGAACACCACTTGTTATGGACCTCCAACTAGATTCTGTGCCCCTAATCATGACCCTCTGAGCTCTGTCTTTCAGCCAATTTTCAATCCCCTTCACTATCCAGTCTTCTAATCCATACTTCCTAAGCTTATCTATGAGGATGCTGTGGGAGACTGTCAAAAGCCTTGCTGAAGTCAAGGTATACAATATCCACCGCCCTCCCCTCATCATCCATCCATCCAGTCATGCCATCATAGAAGGCTATCAGGTTAGTTAGACATGACTTCCCCTTGGTGAATCTGTGTTGATTACTTCTGATAGCTTTCCTTTCCTCTATACTCCTTGAGATGACACCTAGAACAAGTTGTTCCATCATTTTTTCCAGGGATGGAAGTGAGGCTGACCAGCCTGTAGTTTCCTGGGTCCTCCTTCTTGCTCTTTTTGAAGACTGGGGTAATAAACCTGCTGAAAGAGACAGTATGACTATTCATCCACTTATGAATTTGAAATATCTTCTGCCGGTATTCTGCAGATCAGTTCCTCTGATGTGTGAACTTTCTTTTTCGTTCTTGCATAGTGACAGTGCTGCAAAAAATTATATTTTTTTTTCAAGTTACTGGATCATCTAGCTGCCACTTAGACTCGTTATGAGACTCTTGCTTCTGTTGAGATTAAAACAATTTTTTTTAGTAGTATTTTATTATCATAGAATTTCCCTCTCAAAGTCTTTTTTGACATGTCTCATAGCAGGGAACTGGTTTTTCTTTTCAGTCCCAGACTCCTTTTACAATTTTGTAAGATTCACATTTGTAAGAAAATGACCCTAAAAACCATTTTTTTTTTTAATATCAGAAATAAGACAACAATCAATCAGTCATTAACACACTTCCAGGGCCTCTAAATATCTTCTTTGATACTTTCTATGTAATCACTGTCGAGAATCAGTTTTACTCACTTTAAGATTTGATGTTATTAAAGTGGTGCTGGGAAGAGCATCAGCATAGTGAATGTTTGATACATAAATAGAAGATAATAGAAATACTTGAAGGAAAAATAACTATTTCTAAAGAGGAGACCTGCATGTTTTATGATTAAATTTTATTCTTTGACATTTTTCAATTCTTTGAAAGCTAGTGATAATAAGGAAAACTACTTCTTAGTCTGAGCAGCAGTTTAATTGAAACTATAAAACCTAAATAGTGCAAATTCTGTATGTTAGTTAAATACAATTTTATCTCTTAGAGCTGAAGTGGATAATGAAACTTGTTACTTGAGAGAATTATCAGAGAAAGTGGAAATTTTGATAACTTTATGTTACATGTCTAGGGTGTCAGAATTACATATGATTAAAATGTTGCTACCATGTCTAAGAGGGAGTCCAATGGATTATGAATTAATACTGTCTAAGGGAACAAAAAGTTAATTAATAGATATTTCTTTTTCTCTTCTTTTCTTTTAAATTAGAGATAAAAGTGAATTTCCTTTTCTGTTCCAAAGTGTCTCAAAACACATTTTAAATTATCTAAAAAGACATAGACATAATTCTTTAACTTTGTAGTCCATTTAGATAAGCAAACCCAGTTACTGTTAGATAACACAGAAATATCGTGATGGAAGCCTTACGGTCAGACACCAATGACTGCAGAGAACTACTTTTACAAGGGATGTAAAGTTCAAAGAATGTTTTGAGCAAATGTACATGAAAACTTGACTGACATGAACAGTGTCATTTGGTGTCATTTGGCTGAAGAGTGGTGGTAGATCTTAAAATCAGAAGATAACTATAAAAGAACACCAGGCACTAAATATTGTGAACTGAATAAAGAGAAGTTGAACATTTGCCTACAAGGTAGAACATGGACTTTAGACTGTGCATGCAGCTTTCTAAATATATGTAAAAATGTGCCTTTCCCAAAGGGTCCACAACTTAATGGACTAATTGAAAAAACTGCAGGTAAAATAAAAAGTGAAAAGTAATTTTTGCTATCTTACACACAGAATATAGTGACAAAATAAAGACACACACACACACAAAAGGTGGTCATCAGGCTTAGTTTGGTGAGATGACTGTTGGTTCTAAAATTAGAGTCCTAAGTTTTTATTTGTCTCTCTAGGTAAAAATATTTGCAGCCCTAAGACAGTTTAACTTTATTTAATATTCTAGAATGCCTCTGGATTCTGAATTTTAGTAATTGTTTTATTATTGTGTTTATTGTGTTATTATTGTTATCTGTACAAAGTTTAACTTCAGATTCATTGTATGTTTTGGTAGATTGAAGTATCTCAAGCATAGAATCATAGAATCATCTGGGCCGGAAGCAAAGGTCATCTAGTCCGACCCCCCCGTAGTCAGCAGGGACACCCCCAACTAGACCAGATTGCCCAGGACCTCATCAAGCCTCACCTTGAATGTCTTCAGGGAAGGGGCCTCAACCGTCTCCCTGGCAACATGTTCCACTGCTCCACCACCCTTATTGGAAAAAACTTATTCCTAATATCCAATCTAAATCTGCTTTTCTTCAGTTTAAACCCATTGCCCCTCGTTCTGTCAGTGCAGGCCTTTGTAAACAGACTCTCCCCAGCCTTTCTGTAGGCCCCCCTCAGGTACTGGAAGGCCCTGATAAGCATGCATTATAGTGATATTTTTGACAACTCCAACTTATACACCGGAAAGTCATCTAGGAAGTTATTAGTTTTATTTAAAGGAGGAGCAAAAAGTGGAAAAACTTCAGACAATCTGCTGTTTTGATGGCACCAAGTATAGAAATCCTAGAAATCACATATTTCTCAGGAATTTTTGTGGGGAAACCAATCAACCAAACAAAAATGATGTTATTGAAACCACGAAAACGGTTAAGTAATACGATTCCATGTTTTCTTCAATGATAAAAATGGTACTTAATAAAAGAAATATAATCTTAAGAGTAATACTGATATGCAGAATGGGAGAGAAACTTAAATTTCATACTTGAAATGATTTGTCATTTACCGTGAACTACTGAAAGCACCAATTATATCCCACTTCTTTAGAGTGATTTTCAGTTCATTTTAACCAATTTCTTTGTTGGGGAGCATAACATCAGTCTGGTGCAGGTTTCAGTGTTTGGCACATGCTAAACTAATTTTTAAAAATCATTAATGAACACTATAATCAACATAGTACCTCATATTTATACTGATCACAAATGTGACATTAATCTCATCTCTGCATGCTATCCCATTCTCTAAAGCCAGCCACATAACTTTATGTTGACTGCTAGAATAGTGTTGCAAAAGGTGCCTGCAGGGATGGGTGACTGTGGCAGGCATATAGTTTTTCTTTTTGTGCTACACATGCAAGAGATAACTGAAGATTCAATCTTCTCTTTCCCATCTCATTACGAAGAGGGGAAGAGGTGATGTGTGTGTTCCTGGCCTTTGGACTCACTTTCTCTGCCTCAGAAACACTTGAGAGCAGATATTTGCCTACAGCCATAAAAGCTATTAAAAAATTACAAAAGCTCAGATCAGCAATAGCATTTTGCAGTTCAGCCAGGGTTTGCAGCTTGAGAATTGCAAATATCTTGGGTCTGCTGGTGCAAAGTAGTGCCTTTGGGAAGACATTCTAAAAATTGTACAGGGGTTGTAGCCTGACATGAAGGCAAGGAAATAGAAGCTTACGATAAGAATTCTAAGGTATATTTTTGTGTTTTTCAGACATCACCTAAGCATTTAGATGCCTGAACTCTAAGTGCCAAAATCACTTTTCAAAGAGCACAAACTCCTAACCCACTTAGAATGCTTTCGCATCAGCATTTTAGTTCAAATCAGGAGTGCACTTTGAAGTACATCTCCCAGTTTCCAACATTCCCCAACCCCCTGCCCCTCACTGTCCTTCATGTTTAAGAGCACCAACTCACCCCCTCAGGACTGTAAAGACCTCCCCAAGCTTGGCTTGGCCTGAGCTGTCTGTAGTCCATTGCAACAGTCCTAGAGCTCAAATGTCTGGTGCCAGCCCTGTTGTAGCTGAAGCTCTAGGAATACCGTATGTGGTGAAGCTCTGACACTCCTTGACAGTCACAGAATAACAGACAACCAATCTTTACATTAGGCTATGTGTGATTTTCCACCTTAAACTGAGGCCCAGTGAGAAGAAAGAATAAAAAAATAGTAAACATATAAAAATAACCCCAAGTAGCCACTGGGTCTGTGAAGTAATGATCTCCATTCCTAGCCATGACATCATAATGTGACTCATTCACTGCAAACCCTCCCTCCTGTTCTTGTAGAAAACTGCATCCATCAGTCTTAGCACCCAAGGGAACAGCAAAAGAGTGAGCATTGCCCCACAGAAAAGAAGAGTGTTTATGCATAAAAATTTGAATTGTATTATTATTATTGAGATATTTTTATTATTATTAATTAGATAAGGTGGACTATCAGATGGTTAAAACATTAACTGGACAAGCAATATATTTCTGTTGTCATATACAGAGTGTTGTCCCTTTTGCCTCGGCACTTGTTCCTCGTATATCCTGTACTTGGCAATGGTGAGGCCTCACCTCGAGTACTGTGTCTAGTTTTGGGCCCCTTACCACTAAAAAATGACATTGCGGTGCTGGAGCGGGTCCAGAGAAGGGCAACGAAGCTGGTGAGGGGTCTAGAGCACAAGTCTTATGAGGAGAGGCTGAGGGAGCTGGGGTTGTTCAGTTTAGAGAAAAGGAGGCTGAGGGGAGACCTTATTGCTCTCTACAACTACCTGAAGGGAGGTTGTAGAGAGGTGGAGGTTGGTCTCCCAAGTCACAGCAAAGGGGAAATGGCCTCAAGTAGTGCCAGGGGAGGTTCAGGTTGGATATTAGGAAAAATATTTACACTGAAAGGGTTATCAAGCATTGGAATGGGCTGCCCAGGGAAGTGGTTGAGACACCATCCCTGGAGATATTCAAAAGACGAGTTGACATGGTACTCGGGGAAATGGATTAGTGTTGGGGTTTTTTGGGGTTTTGGATTTTTTTGTCGGAGTTAGGTTGATGATCCTAAAGGTCCCTTCCAACCTAGGTGATTCTGTAGTTCTGTCATATGTCTTTGGCACCAGAATAAGATCAAAGACAGCTTTATCTTTCTTTATACAGAATTGATATCCAAAAAATATCGCCAGTCAACAGTTGTGAAGCTGCATGGTAGAAAACTCATTTTGTTCTTCTTCTCAGAGAGGATTTATATGAAAAAGAAGTTTCCTGTTACAATAGGTTCCTTGGCTGACCATTGTCTAGCAAAGTTCCTCAAATCATCTGTTCCACAAGAGATGGTGTTTTAGCTTCTCACCTATTCAGAATACCTGTCTTTAAAACTTTCCTCGCAGTCTTTTTGGCAAGCCCATTCCACTTGCCTGATCTCAGGTTTCTTGCCAGCAATGACTACCTGTAATTTAGGAGAAAATGTCTTTGTGATTTATTATTATTTTTTTTAAACCCTGCCATGATAACCAGGTCTAAGTGAGAACTCTAAGGTGACAGTTTTTCAAGACCTGGATGATTTTTCATCCAAGTATTGGCAGAAGTTCACATGTCCCAAATGCTGCAATTTCAGTAGTTTAGTAGGTTTGCCAGTAACCAAGCAGAAGTTTGCATAAATTGTAGTTATATATATATATTTTGGTTTTCGTGAGTTTTTTTATTTGGTTTCGATCCTTATGTAACAAAATATTTAAATAAAAACTTAGAAAGTAAAGAATTAGAAGTGTCATATTTGATGGCATCTGTGTCCTTGTCCTTTTGTGCTTAGTCTAAAATTTCTTTAGGAATTAATTCACGTTGCTTGTATTGTATGGTATTAGGAGGTGCAAGTTTATTGGAATGTCAGTCACAATTCCAATGAGTGACACATCCAGTAAGCCCCTATTTAACTGAGGTTAACATTCATGTTTTGTGGTTTGTTTTTTTTTTGTATTGGGGTGGCAATTTTCGGATTGGCTTTTTGTTTGTTTGGGAGTTTCTTAGAGTCTATTAACAGACTGAGTTAATTCCAGCAAGACATTTTAGGTAAGATTTTATTTAAACAGGTTGGAAACTATTTCACAGTCTAAAATATACACATATGCAAAGCTACCACAGGGACACACTGTGCATTTACAAATAGAAAAGCAATTGTCATATTCACAGAATTTCAGCACAAACTTGGCAGATTTTCTTCTTATTCCTGGCAGTATTGAAGATATTCCAGTTCTTTTTCTTTTTTTTTTTTTTTCTGTTTTGTACTAGGCCCAAAGCCAATACATACACCCACATATGGGGAATGCTTGGTACAAGCAGATGTTAAGAGATGAATTCTTCTAGTGTTGGCATCTGGGCCTGGGTCCGCTCCCTTGGCACATTCCCCTCTCTGACTCCTTGATTGGTTCTGCTGCTGGCTGCTGCGACATCTGTTCAGCTGTCTGCAGGCTTAGTAAAATGCTGCTGTGCTTCTTTAACTTTCTAGATGTCAGATTTCTTTGATACTTCCAGGACGATATATAATTTAAATTTTATTCCATTGTGCTGGTTAATAAGGCAAGGTATGGATTTGCTAAATGATCCATATGAAAACACAAGATCCTCGTATACAGAACGAAAGAACTTGATCCCCATGTCTCCATTTGTTCCTGTGGAAACTGTAGAAACTGGTTTATGCATTTGTATTTTCTTACAAAATTTACAGGGTTGGGGGTTTTGTTTGTTTGATTTTTAAGTAATGAGTAATCGAACCACCTCTACTTTACAGAAAACACCACTTAGGCTGCGTATAAAAAATCCATCCCTTTAAAACAGGGCCTGTTGTGATAACCAGTTCATCATCTAAATACTTTCTCTAAAGAAAAATTGAATTATACTTATTGTTGTAATGGCATACTTTAATAGCTTAATAGTTTTAATAGTTAAGAAAGAAAGGAAAAAAAGCCTGAGGTGGGAGAATTCTGTAATTATACAATCAACAATTTCCGATATTCTGTTGCTAAATTTAGCTGTAATTAAAATCTTGTGATCCCTTCCTGTGACCATCAAAAGGCTTAGAATAGGTGTGAGGTTTTTATACGCTTGAAGTGCATAAGGAAATTAATATATGTTGCTGAATATGAAGTAATATTAAAGATTGCTTTTCAAGAAAAACAAAATTACCTGGATGCTGACTTTCTTTGGTTACTTCTTTCAAATGACATGTGTTTATACTTTTCTCAGACTGAAATCCCTGCATTTTTTGAATGGAATTGCAAAACGTCTTTTTCCCCACCCCAATCCCTGCCAGAGCCACAAGACTTTACTCTTACAGAGCTTCTTCCCTTTGGAGTCTTTGATCACTTGAAAGGTACAGTAACTCAGACCAGTTTCTTCAGAGCAAATATTGTTTAACTACACACAAGAGCAGAGCAATCAGAAAGAGAAAGGTTAAAACAACAGTTCTCAGTAAGGCTCAGAAATTCCCTTAAGAGTTAGGCAGGTTTAATTTATGCTGAGTGTTTGAACTCCTCTGAGAATGGATTTGGTGTTTTCTTCTCATTGTTTTTTCTCAGTTACTGAAATGAAATGTTTTGTTTCATTTTGTTTGATAAGGGAGGTTCTTCTGCATCTATTTACCGTTTATTACTGTTTATTTATGGCTATGGTTTTCTTTTTTCTTTTAGTAAGAGGTATGTGTCCTCTCAAGATCAGCTTTAATGTATTGTCTCTGTACTTCTTACCTTATATTCTTAGACAGCAAGAAGCAGACTGGTTCCCCTTACAGCGAAGGAGAACCACTTCTCCAGCAGGACTATTTGGCTTATCCATGTCCCTTTCAGAGCTACAGATAAATTAGTTGAGCAAAAATAATGGCCCCATTTAACCTTATCCTAGGGCCCTAGGGAATGGCATGGAAAAAATATTACTGATATATACATTTTAAGAATACGGTAATCTTACATTTTAAGAATGAGATATTTTGGGGAAACTGGACTGGAGAACAGGTATTCCCTTTTAAAAAGAAAAAAAAAAAAGTGGAAACATAATTTAGTATACAACAATAAAAGAAATCCTCAGATGTAATATTGTAGGCAGTCTGCTACATACACTTAGGATTGTATTTATATATAGTAACTGATCTCTTCCCAGAGTAATAAATACACAATGACTCATAATTCTGGGAGTCTTTAGCAGAAGAAAGGTATTGTTAGCAATACTTTAGACTAGGTACCCCTGGACATAACAGCTAACAGATTTACCCACCTAATAGTGCTAGATCCAATGAAAAAAAAGCTACATTATACATTAGCATTGATAAACAATGAAGAACTTAGGGTGAATTAGTTATAGAAAATAACTGGGTGTAAATTGATGCTGATACGATGCTTGTGAATTAAAAGTAAGGATTCTGTTTTTAAAAGAAAGACTTTCAATCAGCAGTGCCATGTAGTCAACTTTCCTATGGTCCATGCAGTCTAATGCAATAATAGATGCAAAGCATAGCATAAATCAAGATTAAATGCTCACAAAAACAGATTAAAAAATTCTTAGACTGAAAAATGAGTCACTCAGGTATTATCACCCAATGTCCATGTACAATCCCAACCCTAGTGTTATGTATAAATACTGGTAGCTGATTTCATCTATGTGAGTTCATAGCATGATTTGTCTGAACAACCCAGTTTCCTAGATGAATCCTACCCGAGGACAGAAAGCTAATATAAGGTCTAGTTCATACTACATCAGTCCCATTATGAGAGTTTAACTGATAATTGTTATAAATAAGGCCTCTACATACTAGTTGCATTTCACATTCAACATGCAGAGAATGTGGCAGCTAAGCTATTTATTTTTATTCTACTTACTCTATCATTACTTTACATTACATTAACTGCACACCATCTACCCTGCACACTTAATAAGGTATGGGTCCTCTAAACCTCTGCATCATTAACTGCATACCACAAAGTCATTATTATCTGATTGCTGTTCAGCAGACTTTGTGAAATGAATTGGTAGACTCAGGCAAATGTCCACAACCCAGAGAGTTAGTGCTGCAGTTAGTATTACTTTACTCCGTTATCGAAAGAGTAAGCAAATAGTGCATAGTGGTACATCACCCAGTGAATTATACTGTGACTTGTAAAGGTTGTCTCTGCAGCCAAATTTTATAAACCCACATGAACAATTTATGAAACCAAATGGGGCAATATGGTTTGTTTGCAGCAATCTGTATTTAAAAACTGTGGTTTTCTGTGTCTGTAATATCAATCCATTATCATAGGCTATTGACACGTACATTAGAGAAGAATTAAATTAGATGAAGACTTAAGAAAAATGTATATGTTTTATTCTAAGAGGCCTAAGGGTCAAGAATGTCAAAACTCAAAACAAGTCCTGGAACATTATTAGTAGAATGCCAGAGCACTTTGGGTACAAATGCTGAGAAGAAAACAGAAAACAGAAAACGTAATCTGGTCTGCAGTGAACATCTTTCTATCTCTAGCTCCTGAGGTGCAATAGTTGAATGAGCTACTGCTTGAATAAGATCAATTTTCCGTTGTCCTAGTTCAAATTTCTATTAAGAAAATAAGTATGTATAATGTATAAGTGAACTTGTACACATGACTGGGAATATATATATATTTGCCAGAGAGCTACACAATTTGTTTTGTGAGATAAAAAGAAAAGATTTTGTTCCTATAAAAATGTAGACTATGATCCTATGGATGAGAACTGTGATGTACATTTAAAATGTATATTTCAGTGAAGGAAATCTCATTGCTAAATTTGTGTTAGACTGGGAAACCTTTGCACATATTTGTGAACTCTAATTCAGACCAGTATTTTAAGTATCAGTGGGAATATTCACATTAAAAACATAGTTACTGATTGAAACTGGGTAAAAAATAAAATCTCTAAGTTGTACTTTTAAGAACAAAATTAAAACAAAACCTTATAGATTGTTGTCTATATTTTATGCTCACTTTTGCAACCATATCAATTCAACATGAAACAGAAACACACAAAAAAAAGAAAATTCATATGAGTTTGCAAAAAATATTCCAAAATAGGGGCAAAATTCCCAAGAACAGTGGTTTTTTAGCAAATGATGATGTACTGTGTCCATTCATATGACAGTATCATCAGAGATAATGCTATAACATTATATATTGATGTCACATTAGCATATAATTATAGTCTAATATGACATTATGCTAACAGTAAAGAATTAGACAGCTTTTAAAAAGAAATATATTCCCAGTCCCCTTCTGTGCCTACAAATCTCATCTACCTGTACAATTGGCAGTGTCAGATGTGCTAGGAAAGCTGTGAAGGAATCAGACAAGAGTGAGCTCATTCTTTTATTTATTTATTTGTTGTCTGATTCTTGATTCTGTTCCTAAAACAGGAAATAGCATATCTCTAGGCAGAACAGTGTCACAGGATTATCTGCTTGGTAGATAAGTGGGCCCAAGAGGGTGCTGTAAGCAAAGGTCACATATTTAAGAAACGTATCTTTTTTCATGTAAGAAGTCCTAGCAAAGATAGATTTTATTGCTTAATATTTGGTACATGTCCTCTAAAAATCATAGGATTCTGGTAGATTGCTACAGATTACCCTTCGTTCTCTTAAGGACCAGGGCACTGGTATCCATAAGGCTCTGGATGAAAACAGGACAGAAATATCATGATTTATACTGTGGAGTGAGTGCACCTATTGCTATTATGCTTCTGTACAGTACCAAGCTATAATTTTCACTGCATCATTGCAGATAATTGCAGCTTCAATTTCTAGTTCACATTATTTTGAAGCAGGTTCAAGGCAACACCTCTTGTAGATCTACAGATTGTGATAGAAACGTGAGATCATTTCTTATGTAACAATAAGATGAGAATCTCAGCATGTAAATTAAGGGATAAAAATTTTTTTTGGCACTATTTGTATGCTTGTTTGCTCAGTCAAAAAGAAATAAAATACAAAGAACCACAAATCCTATATTAAATGCAACATCAGAGAATGAAATTGTTTCTACTTGAAAAGAAGTACCTATGATGAATGTGGCAATTACTGTGAACAGACAAGGCAACAAATGAAGGACTTGGAGAATGGTGCAGATAGACATTCATGACAGATGTTATGAGGATGCCAACGGTCAGATTGCCAGACAAGTGAGTCAGAGTAGACACTGACAAATATACTGCAAGGGATAACTTTTCAAAGAAGGTCAGGAAAGAAAAATGAGCTTATATAATGCAAATCTACAAGTACTTTATGCTTAGCATCTTAAACAATTACAAAGCAGCATACAGAATGGTAGAGGAAAGTTACCACATCAAATTTAAAAAATGGTACCCTAAGGTGTTTCTTTGTCCCAAATAATTGCCCCGTCTCCTAAACTGTACCATATAAAATGTGTTCAGTCTTACAGAAGTGCTAGAGGAATCAATACCTCAGGCTTGCATAACAGGACATGGGGAGAAGTACCTATCTCAGAATGGGATTCAAAGTGACCCTGAAACAACCAACAATTACATCACACATATGCATATACAGAAATACACAGAGTCCCACCTAAATATAGAAATCTATGCCAGTCACATGGGTAAAAGGGAGTCCCGTATTCAGAATTTCAGTTTAACTTGGTTTAGATGCGGAATTTGAACTAAGTAATCGCATCCCAAGGAGAAACTCCAAGCAGGGGGACATTTGATCATACAGGGAAAGAAAAAATCTCTTTCCTAGACATTTTATAGGACAAAGAATTAATGACTAATGTGGGAATATGAGGCTGCCATGCTATGTTGCACCATACCATAATAACCTAGACAGTTTCAGTTTGTCTCTTCATAGATTTATATTAAAAATAAAGTCAACATGTTAGAAATTCTTATTTACATCTAATAATGCATTTATAGGGGGTGGTTTCAGCAAAGGTAAAAGGAAAAAATATTTAATATTAATAAGCACAATTTATTTTTATTATAAATATATGCAGTAACTGATTAATTTTATGCAAATACTTTGCATTTTTTGCTTCTTGCATTAACAAGCAAGTTGCTTGGACTGCATGTCCAGCGATTTCATTACTTTTTGTTTACTTTTCTTTTTACTTCCTGTGAGTTATCCAAAGGTAGCCAAAATAAGAGACAAGTTTTTGCAGTATATATATGATTTCTCTGGTTTGATTAGGCATTTCTGTCATACAAAGAAAAATATTAATTTCAGGAAGCTAAATAACAGGATCAGTTGTGGATGCTTAATTATTAAGTAGCGTGTTAGCAACTAAAGAGCTTGCTTTTAATTTTAGAAAGGGATACAAATATGTTTCATGACATGATCGATTTTTCCATCACTAAATGGAATCAGATTATGACACTTATGTTCCTTTTCACAGAAGACAAAGAATACATTGTTAGGAATAAATATTAAGTTTATTAACTCTCAGATTATGTGATGATAAATTATGCTGACCTGGGAAAAAAAAAAAAAAAGCCTTTTAATATTTGTTGTTTAAATTATACTTAAGAAGGCACTCAGTGCAACCTTGCCTTCTCCAGTTGTTTTGGCTGCCTGTGCTGAAGAGGGCCTGCATCACACTGCTGTAAGAAAGAGCTGAGAAAAGTGGGGTCCTCCAGATGAGACATCCTGTTCTGTTGGTTTGTCACACTGCTTCACCTTCACTGGGAAGCTGGATTTAAGCTCCAGCACTGGCCCTTGGTCTCTGTTTGTGTGACTGCAACCCTGGCCAGGTACTTCACTGATTCAGATCCTGACTCTGACCCATCCTTATTGAACCACCCACTCTTGCGACTGTGTGAAGCACTTTAGTGAAAACCCTTTTACTTACTACAGTTAAACAGAAGAAAAAAAAAAAAAGGAAAAGAGAAATGTGTAATGAAACAAACGTAGTCAGATCATCCAATCCAGAATTTAGTTGTTCTTTGTCAGTGATATAAACAAAACTAAACTTTGCTCCTCTAAAGATGAGGGACAAGTGAGAGAGATGAGACAGAATAAAGATTTTTTTTCCCACCCTTATGCATTTTTTTCACATGTATATATAAATATTTTAATTATCTACATGAGAACTCTTGTCAACAAAAGCATTTCACTTCAGGAAATTAATATTTATGATGTATTTGAACACTATGGAATTAAAGACTGAAATGTAGTGCATCTAGACAAAGTTTGAGAAGGAAATTGTAATATGGATACTTTTTAGCTTGTCAATGATCTGCTTAACCTGGTGGCCCAGCTGAAGGATGAAGTTGAGAGGCTGAGGAGCATCAGGGAGTGTGAAAGAGAAATTGACTTGTGGGCCCCCTCCCTGAGAGTAGGGAAACAGGTTGAGGCCCCATGTAAATCGGAGGACCCTCTCCCCTCTTCTCACCAAGCAACGGGAGAGGATCTCAGAGAAGAGGGGGAATGGAAACAGGTCCGTGCTCGGGGAAGCAGGCAAGTCCCCTCCCAACCTCTCCCAGCTTCCCAGTTACCTCTGCAGAAGAGGTATGGAGTCCTGCAGGAGGAACTGGCTGATGGAGAGGAAGACGGCACACCAAGTGTAGAGAAGACAGAAAATACACGTCACAGCAGACCCAATGTCACTACTAGCTCCAAAAGGAAAAGGACCTCCAAAAGGAAGGTCATAGTGGTGGGTGACTCTCTGCTGAGGGGGGCAGAAGGACCAATATGCCACCCTGACCCGCTACACAGGGAAGTCTGTTGTCTCCCTGGGGCACGGGTCAGGGATGTGACAAATAAACTCCCAGACCTAGTAAACCCCTCTGATTATTACCCCCTGTT
>JAOTQQ010000001.1:168880668-168895820 GCA_026546715.1 Gallinago undulata
TCTAGTGGCCAAGATTATTGGTTTGTGGTGAGGTGTTGTGCGTGGGGTTGTGGGTGTGGGGTTTAGTTGGTGGGTGGTTTTTTTTTGTGTTGTTTGTTTGGTTTTGTGTGGTTTTTTGTTGGTTGTTTGTTTTTGGTTTTTTTTTGTTTTGTTTTCTTTAATGTGGTTGGACTCGATGATCTCAAAGGTCCCTTCGAACCACTAAGATTCTGTGATTCTGGAATTACCTTGTTTTGCAATATTCACATTTTACCATTTCAGTTTTCAGTTCAGTTCTCATTTTATACAAGTCATGTGTATTAATATCTGTATATATCTATATTTGCATTCCTGTTCCATAAACCTACAGCAGAAGAAGAAGCCCAAGAAATAACTAAGAAGACAACGGAATAACAGAAAAAGGGAAAAAAAGAGAGGTAAAGCTAGAATCTCAATTGTTTTTATTCAGTGCCTATTTACAAGCTTGAGCTCCTTGAGCTGCCAATTTAAAAGCACCATTCCCACAAAAGCAGACTAAAGACTTTATTATTTTTCTTCCTTTTTTTCTCTGCTCCTAAAGGTGAAGTAGTGGCTGGGGATTTAATTAGTACTGTTCACATAGTCTCAAAAAAATAAGGGGAAAAAGTAGTTTTGCATTTAAGCAATAAGCCAGCAAATGAGGATCAATCTGCTGTTCCTGTGCAGCAAACAACTTCTTTTGATTCCTAAAGGTATTACATGAAATGTGATTTTCCTGTACATCTTTTACTAGGCCAGAGATAGAAAACCATTATCTTTTTATTATTATATTATCATAGATTCATAGAATCATGGAATATCTCAGGTTGGAAGGGACCTATAAGGATCATCAAGTTCAACTCCCTGCTCCTCCTACCTAAAACCAAATCATATGACTAAAAGGGGTGTCCTCTATATTTTTGTATAGAGGCAATCTATCCAAGGATAATTTTTTCTTCTGCATCTTATGCTTGGAAATGCATAATCTGTGCTGAAATAAATTTGAGAAATCTGATTAAGTAGTTTGCATTTCTATTCCATTAACTAGTTCAGCAGATCAGTACTGAATTAATAAGTAGACCAATAGTAGCATTGACTATCTGCTGGTTAATATATTTAGCAAGTATGACAAAATAGTATGCCAAAAAAACCAATATTATTTTTAAGTACCTACATTCAGGTCAGTAATTTTCATGATGTAGTTACTACAAGCACAGTACTGGCAGTGAAAATTATCAAAGATTTTTTTTTTTTTAGGTGGAGGAAAAGTCAGCAAAAGGCTTTCAGACAATATGGCTGTATAAGGGAGTGCAAAAGAAAGTTCTTTTTTGAGCAGAAGTGATCTTGCAGGTATTAAAAACAAATATTTAGTTAGTAGATAAAATGTCAGTCTGAACAGAGAAGACAGGAAAAACACATTTCCCAGCTAAAACAAGCATAAAAGAAACAATTAGAAAATGTCATTATTTTCCTGTGCCTATACAAAGCAAATGGGGAAAGATTTTTAATTACAGTCTTGATAAGTCAGTGACACGAATGTGATTAAAATGAAACTATACCTGCCAGTATAATATATAGCAATTTTCAGTGAGAATCCCAAAGCAAATATCAAAGCAGATCAAGAAATCAAGGAACAGTGACTTCATTCCTGAAATAGAAATGTTAACACATCAGCATTCCTTTGACTACTATCAATCTTGTATAAAACATCTGCATGTTTTTTAAATGAGAGCTGCAGTTCAACAGTCTGGGTTTTATATTTTCTGATTTGGTATATTCCCCGGCAGCAGTCATTCAGGAGCTACTTGTTTTGTTTCAGCTGTTTCATTTCTCCTTCTATATCTTGATCACTGCATCCCTAAATTTGAAAAAAAAGGTTATATATTTTCAAAGGTATGATTTAATATTTAACTGTAGTCAGTTTGACCACTGGTAGATATTAAAATCAAATAATCTGTTTGGTCAAGACTGAAAATCATTCTCTTCTGAACAATCTATCCAATTAAAATCTGGAAATTGCCCAAAGGTGTTCTTTTAACTTTTTATTTTTTTTTTTTTCATCTGCTGTGTCTCATTAGAGCCTGCAACTAGCAAGCGAGCTTGAAGTGAAGTATTGACAATGACCCACAAGCCTAACAACCTTTATCTACATAATGATGTCTATATAGTATTTGTTACAGTTTCTGGGTATCTAAACAGATTGGCACCCTCTAAGGAGTGAGTGTGTGAAGTGACTGAGAAATGCTTATCAAACTTTTTAGGTGTTGTCCAACTATTAGAGTAGCTGATCCAAAGCTTAATTAACATTTTACATGAAACATCCTTCTCTCTTAATTTTAATCTTTGTTACAGTGTACAATGTACAGTGATTTTCAAACATGATTCTGATTGCAGAGCTAAAATGTTATTTTGGATATGTTTGAAAATTGATTCAAGGAGATAATTGGTTCAAAGAATGGTTTGGATGTATATTTTATTGAATAGTAACTTAGTAATTAAGCTACAATTGGTTTAGTATTCTGATCTGGATCTATCTCACCTAACTCTATGCACCAGAAGCTGCACAGTCTAAGCCAACTAGCCAAGTCCTTAAACAGCAAGTAAAATTAAGGGAGATGGGGCTATGGGATATGTCCTTTCCCCTGTCAGTGGAAGTGCACCTTGAAGTGAGGGATGTCTTCTTGTCCTATGAGACCAGGGTAGCATTAGCAGATAGGGTAGCAGAATAACAATGGATCTGCTGAGTAAAACAACTGAGTCCCAGATGTTCTCAGAACATGTATTTTGGGGATCTAACCAGTGAACAGCCTGAGATGGGCTAGTGGACTGAATGCCCACCAGCACCCCTATTGCTGGTGGTGCAGTTTCCATGTTAGTTTAAGTCAGCAGGACTCTCAACTGCTCTGAAACCACTCAGTGAAGTTGGTCAGCACTCAAGTGATTGGGACACTTGCTTCAGAAGCATATCCTGATCCAAACTAGAACACAAACATGGATTTACTCAGGAAGATAAGCCCAAGAAGTGAGTTAGCATCATGGACAAGCAGTTCTACAGCAGCACACAGAACAGCCATTTTTTCTCAGACTTCCACTTTTAAATGGGATGAAGGTAATCAGCTGCAGAACATATTTGCCTCCTGCTTTTTGTCTGATCAAAACAACAACAAAAAATTACCTTGTTGGTCTTTTCAAAGGTATTAGGCTCCTTTAGGTTACAACAGGTGCCTAATAAATTCAGCTGCAAGTCATCTTGCTTTTCTAGTTTGCATTGCAGATCTGGAAGGATAGAAATAAATGCAAAGATTAAAAATTATCTCATGTGAGAGGGAAGCTTTGAAAATTGTGGAGTGATACCAAGATGCACTAATTTGCAGTACAGACCTTAGATTTAAACCTCAGTTTCAGTTTCCCTGAGCAGCCAATAGTAAAAAGTTTTAATCTTTCAGTTTCATCTCCAGATTTATGAATCATAGATGTTAATTAAAAGAAGAACTGAAATTGTATCATTTTGCCATCTTTTTTTTAGTAACATAATGAGCAAGAGTTTAGTAGATATAAGCACACGTTCTTCTATTCTTCAAAGAAGATAATTTTGGCATATGAAATTAAGGAGATTAGACTTTCCAATGTATGAGAATTGTATAGACTGACAAGAGCAGAACAATAAAGTCTTTATAGTATAAAGTAGCTATAAGTAATTTAATGTGCTTTGAAATGTCTGTGCAGTTATATTCACTCTTCTCTACATTAAATACTTGTTAGCATTTAGTGCAGTATGATGCTACTTTATTAAAACCTGAAAGGAGAAAAAGCAAAATCTTTTAAAGAACCAGGTTTTACTGCATAGCTCAGAAAAATAAAACTGATTCTTTTGCAGCTAAAACATGGAAGACAGTCTGAGGGTATTCCCTTCACACTGGTACTGGCATAACAAGGCCTTTGAGGATGCAGCTCTTTGCAATCGCTATTTTATTAAATGTCAGAAAGTGTAATGTTGAAGGCACGCATTGAAGGCTGATGTAATGTAGCTTACCTTACACACATAACCTTCACAAAAACATCTTCCAAATCCACTTGCTAAAAGATTTATAGCATCATGCAAGTTTTACGCTAGTGAGTGCACTAATGGCTTTCCCTGATGAATTCCACAGAAGTCATGCTGCCTGGAAAATGCCAATGTATATAGCAGCACTTAAGCATCAAAACTATAGGCTGGTTGCTAGAAAAAGTTCTAGGGCCTAGAAAATAAAATATTAAAATATATGAAAATCTTAAGTCTGAAAGTTTAAAAACCTTTTAAATTTTGTGGTATTTAACAAGGATTAAATTTTACATATTAGGGGTCATAGGAGTGGTATATAACTTACTTGTAATTCAGTTCTATAAATTTCCACATTTATAAAAAGTGTATATGTTTCTTGGCAAAGTAAATCATACAGCTAAAAGAATACAACTGAATTACTATAAAACAATTTAAAAGTAAATTATTTTTCAAACAGCTAAAAGACTTAGGGTCTCACATAAGTATAGCTCTAGAGTCTACTTGTAGGTGCCTAACCTTAGACTTGTGCACATCCACATTTACGTCATACAATCACTGTCAGGAAGCTTTTGTCTGACTACTCATCATAGAGGAGTGGGACAATGACCATATCCTGGTGCCTATTTTATGCTCCAGGTGAGTGGTCTGACTGGCTAACCTCAAATTTCTTAGGAGGCCTTTTTTGTCTGTTGTATGGTACCTAAGTTGGTGAATATTTCCTTAATGATCACCAGCTTTTAAGAATGAAAATATTCTACAACAGACTTTTAAGAGTGGTTCAAGATTGTTTCAAAAACATAATAAGGAACAAAAGAAGACAGAGCAACAAGTAAAGGATGACCCAGTTCTACCAGACACCTTGATAGTACAGACAATTGATTTGAGTTTCATTAGTATTAGGCCAAAGTTGATTTTCCTTAAATAAGACATAGTTTCTTTTACACTTTTAAAGAGACAGGTCTTTCTTGGACTGACCTTAGAGATCTGAAAACACAAAGATATCAATTCAAGCAGGTTAACTTTCTGGACAAAATACTTTGCATCTTATTGTTGTCCAATCTGCCAATACTTCAAGCAGGCAGTTCCTATGCTGAAGACTAAAACTGTGACTTACTTTACTCTAAATTGCAGTTCAGGGTTAGTGGAAGGCTTTGTGCATTTTATACTGGCATGACTATGTAAATGTTTATGTCTATGCTATGCAAGAATACCTTCCAGTATTCACCTTAGGGTGAATTTGAAGGGGGAGTACCATTAGTCTCCAGCTGCTGAATATATTTTGTGTTAAAAGAATAGCAATCATAAGCTTACTCCAGTTGCTCACCCCTGCTGCTGCACCTCTGTTGTTTGCTTCCACGATGAAAATACTTCTTACAAACTGTCATAGTTTTTTTTCCAAGTTTAATGTATTTATTTGCTAGAGTTAGGTAAAAGAAATGCTAGGACAGTGGGGTAGTGCAAGGGTCTAATTTTCAATCTGGCCAGAGTTAAGAAAAAATATCTTTTTTCAGTAAACCTATTGCCTTGGAATTTTAGCACTGTTTCCATGTTCAAGTGCTTTGGGTAATAATAAGTTAGGGACGCAAACTTATCGGAGTCCAACAAGTGCTTTGATGTTCACCCTGAAATAATCTCAAGGTGAGTGCATTACAGTGCTCTGGCAATTAAATGCATGAGGCTCTTCTGAGTAATGCTAGGTTGAAGTATTTTAGCTATTTGCCATTAGAAGCATGAACTAGGGTTCTTACCATACTGTATATAGCAGTGAATATTGAAAATTGTTTAAAAGTATATGTAATAAAAAACTATAAGTGTTTCCAATCTCTGAGCTAAACTTCATTTTGCCAGTCTGATAATGTGATTCCAGACAAAGTGAAAAATCTCCTCTTTCTCAGCAGTGGAAGTACAGTAAAAATAACTCTTAAATGTTGTGGATTAAATGTTACATGCTTTGTAAGGATATTTTAAATTATGAAAATAATTTAACTATTTGGGGGTTAAGTTATGATTTTTTAAATGAAATATTTTGTATATATACATAGAAATGCACATGGGGATATATGTGTATGTGTGTATGCACATAGGACAAATCCAAAAGCTGTGACCACACGTGGTAAACAAAAATGGATTGGCAGTATGTACAAAAGAATATAAATTAAAAAAAAATAGATCTGAACTTAAATTCGTTTTGGAATATTATATTTTTGGGCTACTATATCTTATTATAAAAATGCAGTAGACAAGCATGATGTTTTACCACACTTAATTCGTACACATCATGGACAAAGAATAGGCTTTCACAGCCTTCCCTAAAACAAAGTATTTGCCTCAAACCCAATATGACTCTGAATCTTTTTGAGCTGGTTGAATGGGACCTAACTTTCTCTGTAGCTTTTCAGTGTAGCACACGAGGCTGGAAATACAGAAATGAGGGAGGAGGAATGGGTTGTGAGAGAAATGGTTGGGTTGGAACAGCTGGGTAGTGATTTAAATCTGGAGGTACCCAGCAATAAACAATATCCAGTTCCTCTTCCTCCCTGTTACTATGAATTCGAAGTAACGCAATGGCCAGCTTGAATTCTTATGCGTAGTGGGTGCAGGTGTCCAGGTGTTGCAGAGGTAGCTTCTGTGAGGAGAGGCTGAGGTTGCCCTATACCAGTTGATTCCATCCAGCTACAGAAGACCCACTGTGGCACAGAGCTGAGCCCAGAAGCCAAGCTGCTGAAGCCTCTAGGAAAAAATAAGTAAGAAAGGTCAAAAACACTGCACAACAAAGGAGGAAAAACAAGAAAAGTGAGAAGCAGCAGTGCAAACACAAGTTTCAGAGAAGGAGGAAGATGAAGAGGAGGGACTCAGAGTAGTCTCTCACTGCAGCCTGCCAGAGCAAATAGATATTTTCTGATGGAACCAACCATAACTCCCCAACTCCACCCGTCCTGTGCCACATGGAGAGGATTGGGAGAAGGGTGTGGATAGGTTGAGAGTGAGGAGTAAGGCTGAACTTGGGAAAGAGGAAAGAGAAGACATTGTCTTAATGTTTGTCTTTTCTTTTCTTTCTACCCAAATCTGTTCAATTGCCAGTAAATTAAATCAATTTTCCCCAAAGTCAAGTCTATTTTACTCATGAAAATGGTCCGTAAGCAATTTCTTCACACATAAGCTTTCCAATCCTATTGTCTCCTCTTGTCCTGCTGAGGAGTGGTAGTGAGTGAGCAACTGGGTGGGTATTTGGCTGTTAGCCAAGGCTAAGTCACCACAATGAAAAAATGGTGAGTTTCTGCTAACTGGTCAGAAAAAGGAAGGTAGAAAAGCTTTGAGCAAAGCTGGGAGTGTAGAAAATAGAATGGCAGTTCCTTATATGTAGCACTGGCTGAGTCATGCTATGGTTGATGAGTATCATCTTGAGGTTCAATGCAGTGGGCTCTTAGGCTTAGCTGATCATCATAAGTCATTAAGCAATATCAGCAACAGACAAGATTAAACAGGCAACAGAAATGCCTTATCAATAGCAAGTCATAGAAGTCATGAATTTAAGGACTAATGTAAGAATAATTACGATGCAGGTCCACCATTTATCTCCACTAATCAGTGTGGGAGAAAAGCTGGACATTGCCTTATGCATAACCATATGCATAATTCATTCCCTGTAATGAACTGGGGAAAGATCTGACTCTAGTTCATGGAATCATTAGGGCTGTGTGCCTCACCTTGTTCCACCTTGAGATTAGTAGCCTAGTTTTTTAGAATTATTATTCCTCTTGAAAAGGTGCGCTATAACAGAGGCACAGCTAAGCATGCTTAGTTATACTGTTCTGTGGATTATATTTTGCAGAATTTAAACTCTAAATTGTCTAATCTGAGGAAAGGAAATAACAAATGACTTAGCAGGAGATAAAAGATCCATCCTAATTCACTGCTGCTTAGCTCGAGTAAAGATAGAAAATTATATTATCATGTCCCAGATTTTTATATGAGTAGAACAATAAATATTATGAATGTGTATATATCTCTATATCTCTATACATCATCTATACATCTATATATTAATGTAGAGACTGGTAGATAAATAGATGACTGGCTTTTATTCACAAGTACCCAATTTGTTTTATATTATAATGAAACTGTACAAGTCATCTTTGTTCTCATGCTGGCTTTCTGTTTCCCATTATTGAACATGGCTGTGGTTATTTACCTTATCACCCTCCACAAATGTTATAAGAAAGGCAATCCTTCTGAAGGTAATTGTGCAATGGCCCTTGGGAAGATTGTGGTTGAATCAGTCCTTTACATTTTTATGTTACTGTTATAACATAAGTTCATAGCCTCCTTGCCCACTTTCTGATGATCACTTTTCTGTTTCTTCACTTTGTTCTTTGTTTGTCTTTTTCTTTGGTATGGTTTTAATATCTCCATAAAATTAAATAAACAAGTTGTTTGTTTGATTTTCACCCCCAGAACCAGACAAAACACAACCAGGCTTTTTTAAGCCTTTAAAATAAGAAAGCAAAATACATTGATATGATTTTCTTCATTTATATAGTTCTAATCTTTCTAGAACTTCTCAGAACAGATATTTTATGACCTTTTTTTTTTTTTTTTTTGTCCTCCTGCTGTTCTGAATGCTGTTAGTCATGATTGTGGCATTTTTCCCACAAAACCAGTTGAAGAGAGAATTTGGAATGAACCCTCTGATGGCTGTTGGAAGGTTATTTGTAACTTTTTTTAAAAATGTCATAAAATTCCTGATTCTACACATTTGGTACTGTGATAGCACCGATCAGTGCAATTTTCATCTTCCACATACAACACTGTCTGAACTGAGGGTATATATTTTTGTTTTTAAAGAGAGGAACAACGTTTATTTTAACATGACATTTGCCTTTTTCTGTTATTGTGTAAAAAATTAATCGGCTCATTTCAGATATATCCAGAAATAAGCCTAGTGCCATTTGCGAAGGTTCTGGAAGATCCACATAAGTAGACATACATATACACATACACTTCACATATATATATATATATATCAATTACCTATGAGCAACCCATGACTATCTGCGAAGGGAAGTGAGGCCAAATAGGTTTTCCTTATCAAATTTCTAATACCACTCAGCTCCACTGAATTAAGATTTTTGATAAATTAATCATTTGGGACAAAATTATTCTCAAAAACTTTGGCCATAAGTAAAGTACATATATACAAGCCATTGTAGTGGATGCCACCACTATAGTTTTCATTGAGTCCATCATACAATATTTCTCATTATTGTGGCTAAATAAATGTATCTGAATGTTTTGCACATGTGACACCTGCCTGCATAACAGTATTCCCATTATGAAAGGCAATTCATATAAGCTTAACACAGGCATTGGCTAGAGATTTATTAAGAGAAAGATATGGGTAAGATTCCTAAATATTTACCCTCATATCTGAGTACTCTGATGCTCTAAATTCCACTTCTGAAGACTTACAGATAGCAGAAGTATTTCAGAGATTGGTCAAACTCATACTGCTTTTTTGTTTACTCATTTTATTTTTAGATTTCAGTTTTCCTATCCCTGCACTGACACATTTATGATATTCTGTTCGCAATAGATGCATATTTCAACATGAAAACTTGCGTGATGTGGATACATAATAAAATATACATGATTCTTAAAAACACATTAGATTGATGGTAGTTACATTTATGGAAGTTTTGATTAAATCTACAACATTTAATCATAATTCAGATTAAGAAACTTCAAATTCTTGGAGTTTCAAATAGTGTTATTGCTTAAAGTTAATAATTTGAAAAATTAAAATGTATGTATTATGGGAATACTTTACAAACAATATTTCAAAACAATGGTAGATCATCCAAACATTAAAAGGCAGTTTCTCTCCTCAGATGTACTCTGAGGGAGAGCAATATTTTCTAAATACTGCTAAAAGTATCAATATCAATGAAGCAACAGAAGATTTCTGGAAAAGTGATGAAACTTAAACCCCAGGAGCCAATATAACCATATGGGTAGGAAGTGCTGCCTTTTTTTTGAAATAAGGCACACCCCAACAAACATGAAGATATCTCATATTGTGATGCAGTATGATACAGTTATTTGTTTGGAGGATATCCAAGCTTGTATTGGCACAGCTAAAAGAACTTTAGGGATGAAGTACAAAGTCATATTGGGGATGATCGTTGAATTGTTTTTGCTTTAACATTTGCAATTACGCTTATATTTTTCCTGTTTATTCCTGTTATTTCTATTCTTTTTGGTTCATGCAAAAAGGAAAACTAACATTTATTTGACTCAGGTATCAATCCCACAAGAGGGATCCACATGTTTATCCTCCAATAATATCATTCAGTATGCATGAGAATGTAAAAAGAGAAGCCTTTCACGAAAAATAAAATAAAATTTAAAAAAAAGGAGTATTGAGAAGAGCTGAAGCACCTTGGGGAGGCAAACTGCCAGTTCACCCTGAAGTGACACCATTAAAAATACAAAATAAAAACACAGAATACATTGTGTGGAATCATTTTAAGTATTTCTGAAGTTTCATAAACAGTTTAAAAAGTGAAACATTTAAAGTTGGATTACAGAAATAAAAAAAATAAAATACCAACAAAAAACCCCAACAACCAGCTCTAGGAAATGTTATTACATTTACAAATTCAACAGACCTAGTATTAAAACAACAGTATATACCAAATAAAAAGAATTCTGGTTATATTATACTATACTTGATATTCTTCATTAATTGGAGACATAAATTCAGCTTTTACCTTTGGGCTTCAATACCATCAAAACAAAAGCCCTTGTCTCCCACTCACAATCTTTAAACACAAATTCCTTTGATTAATATATCAATAGACTTATGAGTGCTGAAAATACAACACTGAAGCTGTCAAAAGATTCTAAATATGAGCAAAAAATAGCATCTAGATAAATTTTACTGATATTCAGCCCTTTGAGTCCACTGATCAAATCCAGTTAAAAATATCTTCATTTTTGAGTTATTCAGGAGGCTACCTTCTCCTAGGTATTTCAAGTATTTAACTGTAAAATTGTTGTGCTTCTGTATATGTACATGGTGGGGAACCAAAACTTGATATGTTATAAATTCTCAGTTAATATACTGTGTGGTGTACAGTTACACAAACAATACTTTCTTGATTCAGGAAGAGCTTAGGTAACACGGTATTGTTTTTACTTTGCTCATGTAGAAGCAGTGAGGGAAATGGTTAATCCTGGTTGGGTGTTGTTTTCATGTTGGTAAAAATAGGGAAGTTACATAAACTTATTGCTGGGTTCACTATTTCTTTGCATCAGAACCAAAAACACAACAGACATTTAAGTGGTTATGTTCCTTATATAGCTGTGAAGACAAGTAAAAGCCTTAAGGCTTTCAAGGGGAGATTCTATCTGCCTAATTGAGTGAGACTCTCTGCGAGACTTCAGAATCACTTACTGATCCCAGCTGACCATATAATGAATAAGCACTTTACCTGAGGCACCTATTAAAAAACTAAGCACAGGGACATGCCTGAATGGGAATTTCAGTAAGTACCTCCATCAATGCAGGGTACCAAAATATGAAACTCCCAAGTCACTTGTGTTGCCAGCAGTGCATGCATTTTAAAGAATGGCCTACTGTTCAGAGATTGGGACATCTAGACTTTAGGCCTTTTCTAGCAAGGGAAGGAAACAGAGCAGAGTTCCTGCACTCTGAGAAAATTACTCCTACTTTTAGATTCTTTTTAGTGATTAGATTACTAAACATGTAATGTCTTGAGTTGCTGTCCAGGTCATAAGAACATAATGGCATGTTAAACTGACTTAATTAAGTCAATGAACTTAAGTTAATAAACTACTTTTTGTGTCCCAATTTATTGCATGTAAAGTTTTCCCTCATTTCCTCAGTCCATTACATGCTCAGTCCAGTAACTCTTCTGATTCAGATACATATACATTCCAAGGGCTTAAGCTGCCTCTAATCTTCACAAAAAAAATGTGCACTACTTACTTGCTAGAAACCAGGAAAGTGTAATGAGGAAAGGGCCACTCCATTCTTTCCATATTCCCTATGCTCTTTCCCTACGAGATTTTAATGGTCACTCTCAAAGATAAGAAACAAAGTTAGGAGGAAATTTGGTCTTAACCTCTATGACTCTTCCTATGCTTCCTAGTAAAATACTTTTCAGGAAGCTATTTAAGTGCTGAGAGGCAAGAACATGTATTACATGCAAGATGGCAAATAATTGAAAGAATCAAAGCATTTACATTGTAATTTCTTTCTAGTAACTCATAAGTAGTACCAAGATTCAGGCTATGCTTCTTTTCTGTTTATTTCTGCTGAGGAATTTTGTCTGCTGCTTTCATCTTTTTCATGCACAAACAATTTGTGTTCACTTTAAATCTGTAGCTAATGTGTTCATACATTTTATTCTTCCAAAACCTGTTTTCTTAAACCCTCCAACAGAAGTTTAATTATCTTAAGATTTTTCTTCTCCCTTTTCATAAAAGAACAGAAAAAAATCCATCTGGACATCACTGATTTCAAGGGATTATGTATAAATCCACTACCATAAGAAATGTGAAGTAAATCTATTTTTTAACTTATATTTCTGATGTGCACATATGCAGTGGTAACCATTTAAAAAGCAAATGTTCTGAAAAAATACACAGCATGTGTTTCTTTCCAGGTTCTGTAAGGAATTGCTGGAAAATACTCTTATTCTAGTATAGGCATTTTGATGGAGACAAGATTAATGTAGACATGGAAATTCTTATTACTGCAGTAAAATCATTCTGTAGTATTTTCCTTATATAGTAGCTTGTTTCATAAAATATTTGAAGTAACTCTCTTTTTTGATAGGAATCCTCCTATGAGTTGGTAGAGGGTATCCTCCCGTCTAATGATACTGATTAGGCCCTGGTTTTTGACCCTAAGAATAATCCTGTGTGAACTATTTCAGTGTTAGTCACCATTCTACAAAAGTAAGCCAGCATTAAACTACAGAATAAAAGTATACTTATGAGTCATTTACTACAAAACAATTTCATATTTAATGATAAACACAATTCTGTGCTTACATTTTACTATTGTACAAGGAGAAGTGCTGAAGAATCTTCACCAAATTTTCAGCAGAAGGTGAGAAAGTAGAGCTGAGAAGGTAATCCAGACAAGTGGACTGAAAATTTCACTTCCATTTTCACTGGAATGGGAGTGGGAAGGGGGGTTGGAACTTGATCATCTTTAAACTCTCTTCTAACTCTAACCATTCTATGATTCTATGATTTTGCAATGACATGACTGATTAATTCAAAGAAGACAAAAAACAAAAAAAAACCAAATTCCTGTAAAACCTGTATTAGCCGCCCATGTATAGTTCAGACTGCTTATTTTTGTCATCCAAGCTTTAACAACAATTTTATCTTTTGCATAGTATTTCACTTTTGAATATATAGAAGACTGAAAAGCTGGGACTGTTGACAGTATTAATCTGGATGTCGTTTTCTGACCAGCAGAGACCTGCCCAACAAAATTAAACAATTGGAATGTATTCATACTACATAAAAGTTTAGTTGAGCTCAATAAATTCTCTCGTGCTCACTGTCTCTCATTACAGATGAACTAGTGTGTTTCATTAAGGTATTAATGTACAAAACTTTTACAACTGACAAATGACCTACCGCTCATTACATTTAAATATCGTGAAGCATTGCAAGAGAGAGAACATGGAATTCTATCAGAGTTCCCTGAGACATTTAAAATTTCAGTTAACTATCTGTCCCAATAACCTTGAACTGCCTTTTTTTATTTTAATTTTCCTAGGCAAAACAGTGACCAGTAGAGTTTTAAGCAGTCGCAAAATAGAAATTAAATAATTGGCTAACATTTTTTTCAAAATTATATGGTTTATGATATAAAAAACATATTGAAGTTCTATATATCTAATTTACTTGCTTTCATTGCATGGTAGACAATTTTTTTCTGCAGAACTTTAAAACTCATCCTGCCATAATTTTTAATAATTTTTATTTATTTTCTTCTGTTGTTGTTCTTATTCTAAGTAAGTCTATACAATAGACAGAATCAGTTAATTTTTGCTGTTCTCAGACTTCAGGCAAAAGCTCTCTGTTCTCCAGAGTCACTTGATACAAATACAGATCTGACTCTTCTCGATTGTATGCGTACAGGTACATGTATTCACTTACAGTTCACAGTAAGAGCAACTGGAAGGGCAGTTTAGGGAAGGGAAGGGAAGGGAAGGGAAGGGAAGGGAAGGGAAGGGAAGGGAAGGGAAGGGAAGGGAAGGGAAGGGAAGGGAGAGGAAAATGGGTCAGGGTGAGAGGAGAGGAAGCGAACCTTCTTGATGTATCTCTCCAACTTAACATGCTCAATCTTCATGAACAATGTACTGATAAATTCTTATAAGGGATTTAATTTGAGAATGTGTTTATCACAAACTTCAATGTAGAATATTTGTAAGCATTTATAAATAACATAAAGAATTTTGTGTCATCTTTATTAATAGATGTATGACAACATGTTATTGTGGTAGGAATACTTCTCTATTTTTCTTTTTTTTTTTTTCTCCTTCCTTTTCTTGTGGTACTGGACATGTTTGATAAAGGGATAGAGTTAAAACCTCGAAGTGATGACAGAATCAAGAAATACTGTCTCTCAGCTTTCATTATTTCATCATCCTTGACAGATTCTTAGTAAATTATCTCTTGCTTTGCTTATGAGGAGACTCTTAAGGATAAAAATTCTAATAACTATGTACAATTCCTATAATTCCTTTAAATTCAGTTGACTGAAAAGCATCCATATGAAAAACAGAAGGAAATAAATACCGTCCTTTTCCAATACCACTATTCACATTAGGCATTAGAATATACTAAGTAGCCATGTGTTCTGAAGGAAAAAATTTTTTTTTCCTTTTAAAAGTCCTTCAGCATAATGACAGAAGTACACAAGTGAGATAACATCAATGTTTAAGGTCCATTGTATCAGTGAGTTGTGTCCTCTGGAAATGTACATTCAAACTGGGAGGGGTGGCTGACACCCCAGAGGGCCGTGCTGCCATCCAGCGAGACCTGGACAGGCTGGAGAGCTGGG
>JAOTQQ010000001.1:168895920-168923220 GCA_026546715.1 Gallinago undulata
TTGGCAGGGGAGTTGGACTAGATGATCTCTATGGTCCCTTCCAACTCCAAAAATTCAGTGAAATTCAGTGAAATATAGCCTCAGGTCACACAGAAAAGGAATTTGGTGGTTTCATTATGGCTCATAGTAAATACCGGACTTCAACTAAAGACAAATTACAGAATTTGCCAGAAATGAAAAAAGATAATCAGATGAGATTGAGGGAGATTGTTTAAACTCTAAAATAAACTTTACAATATTATTTCAGGCACCTCATACCAGAACTTCTCTTTCAGGAATTACTATCTCAGAAGGAAAATATAAAGAAAATGATACATGTATATATATATTTATATATATATATATATTTATTAGATCTTTTAAAAGTTTCAGAACTGCAAGAACCGTTATTATAAACCACAATAATAACTCTGAATAATAAGGTCTTTATGACTAATTATTCTAAAGTTCTTGCACTATTTTGATAAATCTTTCTGTATAAGTTAGTTATATCTGAGAAAGAACATGGAGTCTATCATTCATAATTAAAACGGACTTTCCTAGGTAAGAAATGAGAATCAATGTATTATTTGATTTTTTAAAAAATCAATTATCTTACAATTACTGATAATTGAAATATGAATTGCATTGAAATATCAGTAAGAACAAATTATTGATTATATATATATAGCAGTATATAATAATAGTTATATCTTTCATCAGACTTGTATGAACTGTGTTTTCCAAATTAGATATAGTAAAAGACCTACAAAAGGCAGGCTTTTCTAAATATTTTATTGCTAAATACTTCCTCTCTTTAATTGTCCCTAACTGTTTATAATTACCAGCTCTCCTTATGTGTAGCTTAATATATATTTTGGGTTTTTATTCTAAATAAGAAGAATGGCTATTGTTCAACAAAATATCTTAGGTTTTGTAATGCAGTGGGTCAGTGCATAAGCTTCATGATACTTTTAATTATTATCACTGCTACAAGACTTCATTCCATTCCATACATTTCACACATTATCAAACACTACATTCTGATTTTCAGGTGATCGAGAACAGATTATTAAGAGTTTGTCTGTTGACAGAGTTCCTTTTACCTTCTCTGTGTTTACTTTTTTCTAGTGCAAAATAGTTGGAATATGAGAGTGCTGTTAGGCAACAAGTCTGTATTGGCCTTCTTTCAGTGTCATATGACATGAGCTGCAATTTTCTCATTTCCACTGCTAGTCTCATGCAGTTGCAATTATCTTGAATATAGAAAAAAAATGTATAGGTTATGGTTTGCAGTGAAAATGTGGTGCAGAGGTTGCTATACGAGCACCTGAAAATCCAATGTAAACTTTTATATGAAAGAATCTTGCATGAGATGAACCAACAACATTTTTGGTTGTTGATAAGCCACATGGAAAATAAGGAGGTGACTGGTGACTGCCAAGAAGGCTTCACTAAGGGCAAATAATTTCTGACAAATTTGGTGGCCTTCTATGATGGACTTACAGTGTTAGTGGATAAGACAAGAGTAACTGACATCATCTACATGGACTTGTGCAAAGCATTTCACACTGTCCCACATGACATCCTGGTCTCTAAATTGAAGAGACATGGATTTCATGGATCAACCACTGATGAATAAAGAAATGGCTGGATGGCTGCACTCAAAGAGTTGTGGTCAAGTGGCTCAATGTCCAAGTGGCAACCAGTGATGAGTGGTGTTCCTCAGTAGTCAGTATTGGGACAAGCGTTAACATGAGCTGGCAACGTTCACTTGCAGGCCAGAAAGCCAACTGTATCTGGGCTGCACCAAAAGAAGCACATCCAGCAGGTCAAGGGAGGTGATTTTACCCCCAGGTCCGGAGCCTCTAGTGTAAGAAAGACACTGATCTGTTGGAGTGAGTCCAGAGGAGGCCCATGATGATGATTAGAGGGCTGGAGCACCTCTCTTATGAAGACAGGCTGAGAGAGTTGAGGTTGTTCAGCCTGGAGAAGAGAAGGCTCTGGGGTGACCTTATTGTGGCCTTCCAGTAATTAAAGGAGGCCTACGGGAAAGATGGGGAGGGAGTCTTTATGAGCGTGTGTCATGATAGGATGAGGGGTAACAGCTTCAAACTGGAAGAGGGTAGATTTAGATTATTAGATATTAGGAAGAAATTCCTTAGTGTGGGGGTGGTGAGACACTGGAATGGGTTGCCCAGAGGAGTTGTGAATGCCCCATTCGTGGAAATGTTCAAGGTCAGGCTGGATGGAGTTTTTAGCAACCTGGTCTAGTGGGAAGTGTCCCTGCCCATGGCAGGGGGGTTCAAACTCAAACGTCTTTCAGGGAAGGGTCTCTTCTAACTCAAACTATGATTCTATGATTTTTTGTTCCTTTCCATATTGATGTAATAAATTGCTTTGTCTACTTCATGCCAGTGTGCAAGGAGGTTAGCTGTTTTATGTGAGATGTTGTTTTTTCCTTGTCTTGTTACTTTCCTTGCTGCTGCTTCTTTCTGTGCATCTAGCTAGTGTAATTATTTGGAATTACAAAAGGAGTATTATATAGTAAAGGTGGGGGGGTTGGACTAGATGATCTCCAGAGATCCCTTCCAACCCCATATGATTCTATGATTCTATGATTCTACTAGCATGTAAAATACCGGCCATGGCAACTTACAGGCTTTAACATCAGATGATTCTATATTTAGTGTTATCATAAGTATTTTTCAACAGCTAGGAAGATAAAACTTACTGTAAGAATATAGGTAGGAAAGAATTCTTGAAGAAAGTTTGACTTTACAATTTAATATCTGCAATCCAGTTTAACATCTTAAAAATCACTCTCTCTGACCAGCACAATCTATCTTAATTTGTCACTTGATCAATACTACCAAGACACTGCTATGGTACAAAACTAGGCAGACTGAGAGACACGCAGCAAGTGCAGGAATTTAATATAATTATAGTGTCATTGCTTTTATTTGAACATCTGCTTTACAAAGAAAGGATGAACTTGAAGACTGTTTTAGAAATGATACGAACAAGAAATTATTGACTTAATATATATATATTTTCATAGTGAAAACCAGCTGAATAATGCCCTGTCAACGCTGAACTTTTTAAACAGTTCATTTTCCAGATGTGTTCTCTCTTAAACTAAAATATACTAAAAATCTTCTTAACAAGGCTTATGTGCAACCTAGATACCACAATAGAAATTCCTGGTAGTGGAATAAAGCATAAACAGGCTTTGTGAAATCTGATTGTACCAAAATTTGTCCATTCTTTCACTCCAGATATAGAATAACCGTCTTCTTCCAACCATTGTTGGTCAACATTATTTGGCTTTATTTGCTGGAGAGTGATAATTTTATTGTATCTAGTTAGTTAATTGAGCTTTAAAGAACTTTTACGAAATCAAGTTCAATAAATCATTTACATTAGAAGTTATACTTACTATATTTTTGTTAAATATAAATGCTGCTGTACTATTTAATCTTTACTATATAAGACAGAGTTGTAAATTGTTCTGGATACATCCTGACATCTATCGAAGCTTTATTTTTTTCTTTTTTACTTAGGTCTCTCCCCTCCCCACTCCCTGTACTCCCTCTTGTGTGTTTTTTCTTTTTCTAGAAGTAGAAATGTTTCACAGCTCCCTCTCTGCAAAATGAAACTCACCTGAATTAATAGGGATTCAGTTGTACAGAGGTCAGAGAATTACTATACAAACCACTAATGAAGTGTAAACTTAGAAAATAAGTATTTCTTAGTGACACAATTATAGGAAGTATAATATCAGCTTGATAAATACATAAAGTCTATGTGTACATGTAAACATTCTGTACCTAAAAGAAAAAAAATATCATAAACAAACCCCAAAACTTTGGGGGATTACAAGCTGCAGGAATCAAAATTGAACAGATGTCTGTGCAGGTGATTTTCTTATCCATGAGCTTGCTGGTAAACTAATTCAGATCACTCCATGAGCTAATTTTCCACACCAGTTTTTTTGCTTCCAAAGCTTATATAATAGGCATTTTTAAAATATTCCAGCCCAAGCAAAGCCTAGATAGCTTTTGCCATTAATTTTTATGGATCCCAGTTATTATACTATGCATGGAAACACACATATAAAGTCAATAAGCTTAACTTGATCAGTAACATAATATTCCCTTTTTAAAAACCAGCCAATGGCTTGCTTAAACTGGTGAAAAAACATTCTGAGACAAAGTCTACAATAAAGAACATTTAGAAAACTGAAATGTGCAATGCCTTGGTTTATCAATAAAGTACTGTGTTATAGTAAAGCAAATCTAACTGTTCCATCTGTGGAAATGAATCAGCTATGGAAGGGGGATTTTGTTTGGTTGGGATTTTGTAACAGATTTAAAACACCTAGTTCTTTTTTTCTAAGCTAATCTATCAAATTTAGAAATGCCAAACTCCTTTCTGGTTCTTAGCCATTTGAACATTCTAGCACATAATTTAGGAAAACTTTTGGAGATGAAAAAAAACAGAATTCAATAATGCAATTTCTTTCTTCCTTTCTGTAGGTCTTGGATTGCCATCTCGGACACTACAGTACTTCCAACGGAAGCTCTCTTTCTGATCTTGTGCTTTTTATGACTTAAATAATATACTGTAGCTATAGTGCAGCTACTTCTGAAGGGTTTGCAGAAGTTATGGAGAAGATTTGAATGGATTTGGATATTTGTGAATGATGGAAATAAGAATGACAATTGCCCATTACCGAGCATTCAAAGGGACAATAGGAAATTAGGAAAAGTGAGTATTTCACTGCTAGTTTCATAAATATATATCGGTATTTTAGAATGATCTGATCAAAATGACCTTGCATACACTAATAAAGTATCAAACTACTACTGAGAAATATGTAGGATTGCTGCAAAGCCTGTTCAGTGATCATTCTATATCTGCAATTTCCAAATATAACACTGAATTCTAGAACTGATGAATTAATATTAAAATAATAGCATCATAAATACAAGAGAGACAATTATTTCATTTAATACAGAATTGCTATCTGGGTACAAACTTTCTACCAAAGCTTGCTTTATTTTTCATGCATTTTTCCTATAAAACTCAAAAAGAAAGTATTGGGAGTTGGGTCTGTGGTTAATGTTAAAAATCTCAACATACTGAAAGGAACATCAGAGGGAACAATTCCTTCTATCTCCCAGCAATTTCATGTTTTAAAAAAATAGATAAGCAAGTGATGTTCAAGTGAATTATTTACTGTACTGAATCTTGGGTGGAAAGATGCGTGAAAAACAGCATTATACTTTGAGAGCCAATACCTTTAACTATTTGGAATTTTTGCCTGAAAATGATTGAGTCTTGCCCTAGGTCACCTGCAGATTAGTTGTACCTCAAGGATGTTACATAAGGCAAATGAATTGGCTACTTTTTACATGGTCTCCAGTCTCAGTGACCTCTTTTCTTCCTGTACTTGAAACTTTTTTATTTTTTCTCAGTCTCTTTGAAAGTTCCTATCTTTTTTCACATATTCTTTACTTTTTGTTTTATCTCATCTTATTGTTTCTATGATATTATATTCTATTGTATGATTTTATTCCATTCTTTTTTGCACTTTGCTCTACAGTCATCCTAACTCTCCCTTTTTCTTGACATTTAATGCATTGCAGGTGACTCTTTCTTTCTCTTTATTACTTCTGGCATTTCCTTCCATATTCACACAGTATGCTGTTTGTTAGTTTGCTCATTTATTTCCTGCTCACAATATATTTATAGAAAGAGGACACATATAACCCTCAGCATAATATTAATTTTCTTTTGAAAACTTAACATTTCCCCTGTGTCTTCTCTCTCTCTCTCTGTTCTCTCTTTAATTCTGTTCAATTTCAATCAAGACTGTTCTCTGCTGCTTTTTTTTCCAAAATATATTCTGCTGTCTTCATAACCTTTTCTTACTGATCTTTTCTGACAGAGTTTTCATAATCAGACCGCAAAATATTCCTGGAAAAGAATGTGAAAGTATACAGATAACCGTGCACATAAAATAAATAGCTAATGCATAGTTAGATAATTTTAAGTAAAATAGTCCCAATCTGTCCATGCAAGTGCTTAATAAGTGTTGAAAGCTGCACTTTATGCATTGCTATTATTTTTCCTATTTCTATATATACATCTTATGTGACCATTTTAAACTGTATACTTCTGAAAATTAAATACCACATTCTTAATATTTTCTGCAAGTCTAGCTGATATTTCATATGAAAGCAAACCAGTAATGACTAAAATTATTTGTTGCCTTTGTTTTTCATCAGAGGAGCAGCAATAAGTTTTTTCTTTATTAAGAAGAATTATCCACCCTAATGCCAAGTTTTGTTACTGTGTAAATATATAGACTTGAGTACTTCCCTAGTTCTAGATCTCAGCTTTCAGACACTGCTTGGAGTTCAAGAGGCCCAAGCAGAGGATGAAGAGATGAAGAACTTCATACCATCTACCCACCCTCACTGAGTTTATCCCTACTCACCTGCTGAACACTGTCTAAATTAGCTTGGTGAAAACTCTTTTGTCCTCCTTCCCCTCTCAGCTGTGCAGTGTTTCGACCTTTCTTAAATTTCTTTTCCTCAAGGTGGCGCCATTTTGTCTGTGGGGCTCAGCCATGCCCTGCAGTGCGTGGGTTGGAGCCAGCTGCCACTGGCGGTGTCCATCTCGGGGCAACCCCGGCATCTCCTCACGGAGCCCGCCCCAGCAGCCCACACTGCCTGCACCTGGGCACCCACAACAGTTACAACTGTTTTCTATCTTCCAATCTGTGGAAAAAAAAAACCACTCTAGTTACTTAGTTACAGGCAGATCTATAACAGACCAGATTAATTCCTCCGTACATTATTCACAGAAATTCTTCCAGGACCAAAAGACACAAAGTAGTATTTACCGTATGATGTACCAAGGCACCTGAGATTGCATAATTTCTGGAAGGGAAACCTCCCAGTATTTTTATATTCCATATTAATGGTAAATAAAGAAGGAAATAATGGGTTAAATTAGTTAAGCAGAATTAGGTGAGGTATCAGTAAAACAACAGCAAAACTTCACAGAAATCCCACAGCTTTTAGTAATAAAGAGTATTGGAAAACCAGAATAGATTCCCTGGAGAATCTGTGGAGCATCTGTCACTCAAAGTCCTCAAGAACCAGTTTGACACATATCTGTCAGGCATGACATAAGCATAAATAATCCTGCCTTAGGGCAGAGGGATGGACTAGATGACCTCTTGAGATCCCTTATAGCCTCCTCATTCTGTAATTAAATTCCGAGAGGTGTGCTCACACTGTCCAAACACACTTGGTTTTTACTGAGTCCAGTTAAAAACAGTAGTATAGGAAGAACTTTTTACATAATCATTGAGTAAGAATGCTAATTAAATAAAATTAATGGGGCACACGTTCTAAGTTAGTCTATACAAATGTACATCACATGTCTTTTGCTGAAGCAAAAGTTTATATTCATTTGACCAGAAGGAGAACAGACACAAAAGCATTTCTTTCATATAATGAATATAGCATTCACCTGGGAGAGGAAATACTGAAGCTATGCTCCCTGATTTTTTTCTGAGACACCTCCCTTTTTCCCAGGTGATTGCCAAATGCAAATACATAGAGATTATATCCACAATAGTGAATTAGAGGGTGTGAAGGAACATTCCACGTATCTGCTTGTCTATGCAGTCAAATTGTTTAGGATTGTCCTAGGGCAGTGTCTGGCTGAGCAACATAGCACTCTCCCAAACAACTCCTGAGTAAAGTTGTAGTTTGAGACGAGGCCCAAAACTGAGTTTGAGCACTACCCAGTCTGTAAGATCCAGTCAGTTGTCCATTGTTTCAGCACTGAAAACTCTTGTTTCTCCCATCAATTACATAGTGTCCATTTTATAATAAAATTAAAGCTCACTCCCAAGTAGGACTTGGACAGAAATTGCAGCACAAAATAGCTCACACAGTGAGCATTACCTTCAGAGGTGCCTAATGATAGAAGACTCTTCCGTTATTAAAATACAAAGTTATTTGGTTTCTATGTTTCTGCTCTGCTTTTGCTGTAACTGGCCTATATAAACAGTGGGGTGCCCAAGTCCTATTTAAACCACAATGGGATCTAGAAACTGGAAAAAAAAATGTGTTTCGGTCCACAAAGGAGCTGGTGTAGATATATTCTGAAGTTGCACTTCAACTCTTGTTACGGGCAAAAGGGAACCTATTGGACAGATTGAAACAAGAACTCCTAATTCATCTATTTAATATTTTAACAGTGAAATAGTCAACATTATCTAGTTAATATGGAAAAACATCACTAATAATATGGTTACAGTTGTTACGTAAAACATCCTAGTATCTCCCCCTTTACTATGGTGTTAGACCCAGCTAACATTGCTCTGAATGCCAAAGTTAACACACCTGTTTTTCCTTGAGCATGACTGTGAGTGCAAGGTTGCAAAAGGTCAGCAGCATCCTGAGGTTTTTTGCTAGGAGTATAATACTCCTAGCATAGTGGAGGTTTCTTCCGGTTCTTCTAGCTTCACACTGTGCAATTTTCAAACACACATGTTTTTTCTTTTACTAAGCTGCTTCCGTCTTTTTGATTCCCTGCTAAAGTCTGAAAGCTGCACAACAGCCTCCCCAATCTTAGCTGACAGAAAGGCTACTGTTTGTTATGAAGTGGTGGCCTAGGGGCATCAGACATTTGGCATATGTGGTTTTCCCAGAGCATCATTTACAACAGTTAAGCAATAGACAATTGGTCACTAGGGACTTTTTACAAGCTGAAACCAGCTCAGTCCAAGGAAAGACCAAAAAAGTGAAATGAGACCCAGCACTGCCAAGTCAGTAAAATGTCTGGAGTATTATACTAGCAGTGCCTTTATATCCCTTTTTCAACTCATATTAATATTTCTGCTTCTATTATGTTAAGATTCAGTATTAATAATTATTGAAGTAATCCTTTTTGCTAAAGAAAGGAGAGATCAAAGGTATTTTGAACAGTGAAGCAAAATAGTTTTCAAGGGTCATCATCAGACTTCTCTGATTAAAATGTGTGTGTCTTAGATGCCTTCCTTTTCTTAAATCTGTTCCTTTGTAGTGGACAGAAAAGCATGCAAATTTCACTGGGCCTTAACCACATAAAAGGGAATAAATAAAAAAAGACCAAGATTCTTAGAATTTACTGAACTCAGGTAGGAGCAGGGAGTTCTGGCTTCTGTCCTTCAGCCTCAGCATTCCAGTTTTTTATTCATCCTTAATATGTACACAATTTGTACAGTATAAAAGATACAAACTCTACCACTACTGAAGCTTAGAAACTACTGTGTCCAGTTCTGAGTCCCCCAGTTCAAGAAGGACAGGGAACTACTGGAGAGTCCAGAGGAAGACTACAAGAATGATCAAGAGAATGGAGCACCTCTTTTATGAGGAAAGGCTGAGACACCTGGGTCTGCTCAACCTAGAGAAGACTGAGTGGGGATCTTATCAATGCTTACAAATATCTAAAGGTAAGATGACAAGAAGATGGGATCAAAATCTTAGTGGTGCCTGGTGACAGGACAAGGGACAATGGACACAAGCTGAAAGACAGGAAATTCTGTCTCAGCAAGGGAAAAATTCTTTATGTTGAGAGTGATGGAGCACTGGAACAGGCTGCCCAGAGAGATTTTGGAGTCTCCTTCTCTGGAGATATTCAAAACGTGCCTGGATGCATTCTTGTCCAGTCCGCTCTAGGGGAGCATGCTTTAATAGGGAGGCTGGAATAGATAATGTCCACAGGACCCTTTCAACCCCTACAGTTTTGTGGTTCTGTGAACACAAACAAGAAACTTTTCATTTTCTGAATCACTTCATCCTGATCTCCTTTGTCAGGTCTGCTCTCTATGATTATCACAGACAGGGGAAGTTAAGACTGTGTTGCTACATAAAAGAAAATCAGAGACTAGTGCTTGTCCCTGAGGCCGAGGTGTATATATTGACTTCCATCTACAGTGCTTGCAACAGAGTCAAGGTTATGTCTTGCCCTACCTCCCCTGGAGATTAGTTGTACCTCAGGAATGTTATGCAAGGCAGATTTGTTTTTGAGAAAAATATCAAAAGCAACCCAGACCAGAGCTAGGGAGTAAGATAACATCTAAGCAGTGGGGATGCTTAAGACACAAGTGCTTGACTTATTATTTTTTTTAGAACCTTTATATCTTCCACTGGCTCAGCTTAGTTTACAAGAGTGGGAATCTAGTATCTTATGCTATGTCAAAAAGAAATTTGCAGACACATAAGAAATATTTAGAAGCTGTTTGGCGTTATATTGTACACATAAACAGTTCTACTTTATTTTTTTTTTAAATGTAGTAGCTATCTCTAAAAATCTCATCAGATAGCATTAAAGTCTGTATATATTAGTAGAACCTCTCCACTGTGACTGCTGTAGTTTTTCTTTTTTCATGTACATATGTTGTATAACAAAAATGTTATTTATCCTGTCTTCTAACATTCTTTAGCCTAAGAGAAAAGTTTGGAGTTCAAGGATTCTATTCTCTAAAACTGTCATATGCTTATATATAACATGAGAAATATGTTAAAAAAAATAAAACTAAATAAACAGTTTAATAGGAAGCAGAATCAAACTTCCAATTCATCAGCTAAAGAAAGATCTTTTCAGTTTAAGATTTTCTTGGTGTGACCTTTTTTGTGTATATGGTCACACAGGAACTGACAAAAATCTTACAGAAAGTTTAGTTCACCAATCGTGTTCAAGATTTAAAAAAAAATATTTAACAAATGTAATTATTAATAATAAAGGTATTTAAACATACTCCAGGATTTAGATAATCAACATTTAATTCAAAATTATACTGAATTCATTGCAGCTCTTAAGATCAGAAAATGCTGTCTCATACAGGCAGGGGATATGTTTGATGCTGCATTGTCACTAATCAGATGGGATTTATTCAATAATGTCCTGAGTGCCAAAATTACTTGATGTATGTATAGTGACGATGTATAGGAGTGTCTTAATACAAAATTTTCATTTTTTAATTTCACATAAAAGTTAAGATACTGTTTCATTTCTACTTGCTTTTTTTTTGATTGAATTTAGTGAAATGGGAAACAAAATATTGTAACTGAATATAAGTTCTTGCTAAAACAATTTAATGAAAAACTTTGGTCAGGATTCAGTTGTCTAAATAGAAGTATATAATGTCAGATAAGGTGCCTTAAGGCATCTTCACAGGGTTTACAAACAAGACACCAGATCTACAGAAAACCTGCAAATTCCTGGAACAACTTTTGAAAGCCAGGTGTGATTTCCTAAGGCATTTCAGGTGGCACCAACCACCCCTGTTTGTTACCTGAGTTGAGCCTGTCAGGGTGGTCTAGGAGGTTTCTAATCTTATCCAACAGCAGACATCTACATTCAGTCAATTGAAAAGCTTCATTGACAACAGGAGTTTAATCACCTGCTGTCCTTTTAGATGTATATACTTTAGGCACCTACATCTAAATATCTATATCTAGAGTGTTATCTAACCCAAAGTCATTCCATTTTACCCAACCAAAGGATCATAAGATCATAAAGAAGGACAACAAAGCTAAACTACTAAGCAATAGGACAAGGGATAATGGTTTTAAAGTGAAAGAGGGGAGATTTAGGTTAGATATTAGGAAGAAATTCTTTACTGTGAGGGTGGTGAGGCACTGGAACAATTTGCCCAGAGAAATTGTGGGTGCCCCATCCCTGGAGTTGGAACTAGATGATCTTTAAGGTCCCTTCCAACCCTAACAAATCTATGATTCTGATAAAACTCATCAGTTCAGTACTATTCACTTTTTAAAGAACATACACACACTAACATCTCTCCTCAACCTATCTCTAGTCCCATTTCTCAGCTGTCCTGGTTTTTCTCAGCTTACAGGCAATTGAGCTAATATATTAAGGATAATTTTCATAGACTACGGTATTTTATACTTTTGTTTCGGGCATCCTGCTTAAGTACTATCAGGAACTCAGGTATTTCAGACTAGAAATATACATTTGTCCATTTCTTTTAGTAACTGAGAGCTGTTCTACAGCTACTGCAGAAGAGTAAATGTCAAACCATCTGAGGAAGCAGTACTGTAAGAAGGGCTGTTCTTATTCTTTCTTAGGAAAATTTCTGTTAGTATAAAAATGAAATAATGGAGCACTGTGGTGTATTTAGGAGCTGGAAGAGCTCAACTCAGTGTTTCCTTTAGTGAATGTCTATTCATGCAGATTGGATCTTCATCAGAAACAGAACAGGGAAATTTGTCCTGCCAGCAAATCCCCATGAAATGAAAGGTATGGTTACAAATATCTTCAGATAATAAAAGAAGCAGACTCTAGGAATTTAATCTCCTGGTGAGTGTGGGCCTCTATTGCAAAGCTTAAAAAAAGCTGCAAAAGTTAAAAAAAACTGATAGCGATGCCTCAGACAACACATTCTTCTCTCCACTATTTTGTGTATCTGTCATTTCTCCTCTTTCCCTACCCTCCCGTCCCCTGAATCAAAATGTGACCAAAAGATCTGAAAATACTTAGCAGAATTAGATAATTAATTTCACTAAAATTAATAAAACCTGCATTTCTTCTTCTTCAATTTCTATTTATTAAATAAATTTATTCCAGAGATAAAGCCTTCAATAGTTATTTTATAAAATATTTTTGTTTATTGCCTTATATGCTTTAAGTCTGACATATGGACAAATAGTTTCCAGCACAGCAGTAAAAATGTTCTCTGAAAATCCAAAGAGGAATTATGAATAAATATTGATATACTTGCACTTGGCTGATAGTTGAAAACACACTTTGGAAAATGGCACCTCTGGAAACAAATCGCTACTGACATCTTCTTTATCACTGAATGGTATTTCAGTGCTTCCTTGAATTCTCCTATCTGTTTATATTTCTTAACCTATTCTGTGGTGGGTTTTATTATTTTATTTGTTTTAACTTTAGATTATATGATTCCTGGACAAAAAAACCCAATTGTTGTTTCCTATGGTACATTACAATAGGCAAACTTTGAATGTGTCATTGTTCATTGACAGAAAGAACTTCATTAAAAATAAAACTCAAATGAAAAGGCATATCAAGTAGGAGCAGGAAAATGATGCCATCATTCTTTTTAGACTTTTTTCATTTAATTTATAGAATTAGTGGTACATTCATAAAATATTGTATCCAGATCTGATGGGTACACACACACAAAAAGTGCTTAAAACCCAGAAATTATTCATAAAAGAGCTACAAAAGACTTATGAAGTCTGAAAATTTACATTAATTATCAAAACTTAGTTAGGAATATGGTAACTATTAATTTAGAATCAAGAATATATATTTATAAAAATGTTCTAAATGAAATAGGAATTGTGATTTATTTCAGAGATTATATTTACAGGTTGGCCCGTTTTATGAAAATGAGACTAGCAGATTCTAATGGTTCTGTCTGGCTGTAAACCTACAAACTAAGAACCAAATAACTTTTAAATCTCTTTCAAATAGTATATTCAACTAGCAGTTGCCTGCTATACAGAATATATATGCATACAATGTCCTACAACAAACAAGGATCTTCCATTAGCTAAAGCTATAAGGATCATTCAGTTGGCACTGAATTCTACAGTACTTCCTGCCTCAATGATCAGATTCATTCCTGCTCTGGGCACTTTGACTGCAGGTTTGATAAATACTTTAAAATGATACACCTGCAATCTGGCATCAAAAGGATTCTGTTTCCATCTTGTGTACTCAAATCAATTGAATAACTGTCTAGAGATGCCTCACTCTCCACTGATGGTAGACAAAATATACAGTAATTACAGTTCTACCCAACACACAAAAATATGGGAAAACAGGAGGAAACTCTACACTTAAGAAATACTACTGCAAATTATTTTCTACAAATGGAAACCATACAAAATGTATTTCATTGTATCCTCTAATGAAGCAGCATCTTAGCCACCCTGTAGAACTGATTGCACATTTGTTAGTGTCTAGTAAATTGCAGACTACTAGCAGAAATCTGATATGTATATATTTTTATTTTAGAGCTCTCATTGAGTTCTGCAAGCAGGGTTAAAAAAATAATCTTTGACTCTAATTAGGAGTCAAACTTTCTGACTTCCTATTTGTTGTCAGTAATAGAATAACAAGACTGAGTAGACCTGCAGATTTAATTAAGCAATAGTCATCGCTTCTAAGACTTGTAGTACTCATGAGGTGATACTGGATAAATAAGGGTTGGCTTTAGAGTCCTATAGTTATTGAACTTTAAGCAATATTATAAACTTCTACTTATAAAATCAAGACTTCACAAAAAAAAAAAAATTCTTTATTTTCATAAGTTACCCATTACAGCTGCTTTTATAAAAGTTCTTGAAACACAAAGGTCTTTTACTGCACTGTCTGGAAACACCTACACCAAGAATAGGAATTGGACTTTCCAGAAGAGACAGGTAATGTATAGATTTAACAGATCATTCAGAAATATCCCAACACAACCCTCTTTGATGGACTGACTTCTAGAAGCACATCAAAAATTTTCTAAATACTTCTGATCTTTACAGTTGGGTTTTCCTTGACAATATAAACTACAAGTTAAACCAAGAGAACTCAGATATGCTAGGCAAGAAAGGTTCAATAAAGACGTCTGAATATAAACCCAATGCTACTTAATGCTTTCTACATTAAACTAAGTATTTTAAGACTGGCTATGAATCCAGGGCTAAATTTTCTTTAAATCTGCAATTATTTTTTTCTTTCAATCATTGCTATTGTTTTTGTTTGTCATTTTTGTACCCATGTTGTTACACTATTACTTAAATATATTAAATCACATGACACGAGATTCAGTGAAGAATGTGTTGCCAGAGCTACCAGTTCCAAGTTCTTATACCAGCTAGTTTTGACATAAATAGACATAGTTATGACTTCAGAAGTCCTGATTCTAAGGTCTTGATAGTGTTGTCAATTCCCCCCTCTCCCCCTCCCCCCCCTGCCCCCCCCCCCCACGTTTAGAGCTCTCAAAGCTAATTTCAAAGAGGTTTATTAAGATCTCTAAACTGTTTTGAATTCAGCTGGCAGGAATCTGTTAGGTTTTTTAAACTGAATACATCTGTCAACACAGCTGCACTTAGCAGATTCCAGGAAAAAGTGTCTTCCTGGTATGATCTATTTTGCTGATTCAAAAGTCTTCTCATTTTGGAGATTAAGTGATTGTACTTTGTCACAAATTATAACCTTTTAATAAGTGAAAGATAATGCACACTTCTGAACTAATTTGACAATGTATTTCATTATGATTACCTACATACCTAGGGATAATATCTAAGGAGTGAAAATCGTTATGTTGACAAAAGAAAAACTTTTGGGAATCAAATTCTAAACCTGATTAAAGTCTGAAAACAGGAAAATTTGAACTTCTAACTACTGAATCTAGTTAATTAAAATACAAGAGCACATAAAATCATAGCCATTTTAGAACACTGAAGTGCACAATTAATAAACTGCTTGGGTTTTTAGATGAATTAATATAAATGGCAAATCTAAGGTATTTCTTTGTGTGTAGAAAATAGACACACTCAAAGTGCTAACATGAAATAATGTCCACTAGACAAAATAATAAATTCTAAAACAATTTAGAACTGTCAATTACATATTCATAGTGTACTATCAAAGTGAAGTAATTGATAATAATGAAAGTATTTTATCAGTAATTACTGTAATTTGTTTGCCCATCATTTGTTCAGTTTATCATGAAAAATATCTTGTTTTCATTATGTCTAATTAAGATGGCAACAGAGGAAGTAGCTTGCTTAACTTTTGTTATTTATATAGTACGTTCTGCTATGCAATTTCACTTAAAACAGTACAAAAGATGTTGAATAATAAAATACAAGTTTTATGATAATCTGATAGTGTAATAGAGATCTGAGACAGACTGTGAACAGCAGTGGACAACAGCAAATTTGAACAAACTTCTCCACAATACACAAAATTGACAGTGTCAGGAAAGGCATATTAAGGTTTTTTGAAATTATATTTAACTTATTGCAACGAGATGATAGAGTAAATAAAAATAAGAATCATATTTGCCTGCTTCATGATTAAATTGCTCCTTTGTCGAGAAAGATCTGAACAATTTTAATAAATTCAGCAACAACAAAAGACAAGAGATCTCATAGAGTCATAGAATAATTCTGGGTGGAAGGGGCCTCTGGAGGCCACATGTTCCATAAAAGGTAGTTCTTCCTGTTGAAAGAAGTAGTTGGATGAGGTTGCTCAGGCCCACAAGAACAGGAAAATCCCACAATCTCTGTGGGAAACTTCTTCCAGTATTTAATCACGCTCAGTGTAAATAAATGTTTTCTTGTGTCTAACCAGAGTTTTCCATGTTCCAACTTGGTCCTGTCATTGCATGTGTCCTAGAAGAGGTTGGGTTCATCTTCTCTGTATCCTTCATGAGGTAACTGTTGAGAGCAGTAAGGTCTCCCCTGAACTTCTGTTCTCAAGGCTGAACAAACCCAGACCTTTCAGTTTTTCCTCATATGCCATGTTCTCCAGTTACTGTCTCCAGTCCAGTTTGATGGCTGGACTACTGTGTTTCAATATCCTTCTTATGCCGAGGAGCCCAGAACTAGACACAGTACTCCAGATGTGATCTCACCAGTGCTAAATAAAGTGGAAGGTTCAGTATCTGCTGGCTACATTCTTCCTTATACAACCCAGGGTGCAGCTGGTCTTCACTGCCAGGGCACACTGCTGATCTGCTCAACTTGCTGTCCAGTGGGACCCCCAGGTTTGTTTATGCAAAGCTGCTTCATAGACAATCAGCCCCCAGCCTGTACTGTTGCTTGGATTTATCTGTGCCCTGGTGCAGGACTTTTCATTTGCTTTTGTTGATCTTCATGAAGGTACAATCAGCCCATCTCTCTGAACTATTTTGGTTTCACTGGAGAGTAGCTCTGCTTTCAATTATATTGTATGTTCCTTCAAAAGTGCTGAAATCTGAAAACCTGTTGAAAGTGCTCTCCTTCCCATCATCAGGATCATTAAAGACACTACAGAATGTTGGTCCTAGCATGATGAATGTCATCTGTTACTGGCCACCAGCTGGACTTTCCCCCAGAGTTTGCAACTCGGAGTCAGGCAGTCACTTTATCAACCACATATCCAGCCCATGTCTCAACAATTTGGTGAAAAGAAGACTACGGGAGAGTGTGTCAAAGACCATGATAAAGCCTAGGCACACAACATCCACTGTGTTCCCCTTATCCACAGCACCATGGTAAATAGTTGGATGGATGGACTAGATGGGTTGAAAACAGAAACAACTATAGGTGGATGGCAGGATTCCAGCTATCATTTTGGGGTGGACTACTCAGGAAGAGAAAAAAAAAAAGAAAAGAAAATATCATTTGTTCCTCAGTGAGTGATTTTTTTTCTTTCAGAATTGAAAGAGACAAGCGAAGAGCCAAAGAGAAAAATAAAAACCAAATGTCAGTAACGGTTGCCTTCCAACCTTAAAGCAAGCCTAATATTTTTAGAAAGAAAACAAAATAAGGTCCAGGTTTTTTACTGTTTTCTCAGTGAAAGGCTGACACAGAAAACAATGTTTATAAATAAGGCTTAAGCATTTTCAAGGAAAAATTAAGAAACAAAAATGAATTAAGTTTGAACTCTTGAGTGCTAGGTGAAAACTAAGTGTCAGTATATAGTACAGAGTGATTCATCAGGAAGTTATTTGATCTTAAAGAGGCTATGTGAACAGAAAACAGAAGTTATTTTTTTCCTATCTGCGTCAGAGTTCTTTACAAAGCAAATAGTTTATCAACATTATCAAAGTTAAATGTAAAGATTTTTTATTAAAATCTTCTAGATGCTTTTACAAATACTTTAATAACTTTTAAAAAAAGCAAATAATAAAAAAACCTTAGTTCTGGAAAACAAAAGTGGGATACATTACTCTTACAGTTACATTCAGAACATAAACATCTTTAGATGGCTACTAATTACATTTTTCACCACAAATTCAGTTATCGAATGGAGTCACACCATCTCTAAATAGCTGTGGAAGTTTGAGATTAATATATTTATCAGCAAAACTTTTAAAAGATGTATAGCTATGTTAAATCATCAGATGCAAGTTTAAGAGCTCAAGTAAATGTGGATTCTGACAGGGAAAAAGGAACAGATATTTACCATAAACATTAGAAAAAACATTGCAAGTGCCACAAAGTCATCATCGGGGAACACTTAACATCAGCTTCCAGTATATTAGTAGTGGAAATGTTAAAAAGAAATAAACCCTTTCTCCCTGACTTGCTTTACGGTCCAGGAAATTTAAATGACTTCTTGGGCCTAACCAAACTCTCTGTGGATCCCTTGGCTGGCATTTCAGCAGCTCAGCTTTGATTCAGCTCTTTGTTTCAGGCAAATACTCTTTTCCTCTCAGGAGCCTTCCATTGCTCATTTCTATTGCTAGCTCTCCACGTGGAGCTCTTCTCATCCCTTTCCTGCCCCAAGTTGTTACTCCACACTTTTTTCCCAGATGGACATGTTCAGCTGCTTTTGCAAAAGGAGCCAGTTTTCCCTTCTCCAGAAGGTCCCAGCAGACTGCAGCAGCCAGAGCAAGGCAGACAGGTGTCCCCTGTTCTCCTCTGCTGCCTTGTCACAGTCCTTTTCAAGAAAATCTATAGTTAACAAATCAAGTCCTTTTACAATACACTGAAAATTAGTCTGTCTTGCATCTGTAGTTTAATTCCCTTTAGGCAGTGAATATAAGTAACAGAAGGACTGCTATATTCCAGCTGAGTGTTCTGATCATTGAGTTATTTGAGAAAGGGAGGAGACTATGATTTCATTAAAAACGACTGCTTTCAGTCCTTCCTATTGTAAAGTTCAAAACTTCAAAGGGAGGCATTCCCTGCAACTAAAATGCCTAGTTTTCATAGTAAATATTTTCAGACTTGCCTGTAGTCTACTGTTTGACAAGCTGATGCAGTAAGTTCAAGAAAAAAAAAAAAGTTGGAAACTGGAAATTTGTCACACCCAGCTAATTTTAACTCCATTATAGTATCTACTATATAATTTAGTCTCTGTCAGAAGATTACAATAAGCCACATGTGCTTGTTTGAAAGAAATGGCTTTATGTATATTACTGTACAGATTTAGGTAGACTACTTCAGAAGATTGATCATATCGTAGAAAAACAAGCATATTAAGGGCTTTTATATACAAGATGGGCTGAGATTATATGACAAATACTTGTCTAGGATTTTTAGTTTTTACAATGTGATACTGGACATGAAAGTTCGTATCTTTAGTGGTCTGCTATTGGTCTTTAGTGACCTAGTGTTGATGAGATATAAACAATCTTATATCATGTATTAAATCACAAATTTTAAATAAACATTTTTTATTGTTCTTCTACATTCAAATCTCAACTGTTCAGCAGTTTAACTGGTTGAATTTGACAAGTATATGGGTTAAAGAGATGGGTGGATGTGGGGAACTATGTGGACAGGAGTGTGATTTTAAGAAGATTAGCTGGAGGTAGAAAGTGAGCATAAAGCCATTCTTTTTCAATAGCAGAGCTGTTACTTAGCTTGTTTTCTTTACCCTTTGGTAACATGATTGTTAGTTAGCATGTTAGTTAGTTCAGATGAATTAGGAACAGATGAAAAGAAAGCAATTTTATTTAATATTTGTATAGGAAATGTATGAACATTTTTTGTCTCTTTCCTTCAGCTATTTGTTTTAAAAATATGTGCAATGATGTTGTCTACTTCAAGTGATGTGAATAATCTGCTTTTATTTGCATTTCTTTTTGATGTGGGTGGAAATCAGATGGTTTTAAAAATAACTATAAACTAGTTGCCCAGGCCTATATGTCTATAAAACACAGGCCTGAAAAACCTGCCTCAGCTCACATCTTACATACAGTTTTTATAAGGTAACTGTGAAAATGACATGTAAAGTTCTGTGAACGTGGTGAAGAGATGATCCGCACATCACAGACATCCAGAGAAGTCAGAGGATCTGTGAACATTGTTAATGAGGAAGGATGTTTGAAGATAGAAGATAATGGGGAGCTTGCATAAATCCCAAGACAATATCTTCTATTAACTGAAGCCTGCAGGATCTACAAACAGGTAGGCTGAAATTGTGGTCAGAAGGAGCAGACACATACCTGGTCAGCTATTAACACCCCTGTAATGTTCCTCTTGTATGAACGTAATGAGCTGTTCAGCAACATGGAAGCCCAAGACTGGTAAACATTAAAACTTCCCACCTACACAGAAAAGGAAGTTGCCGTAGTCTTATTCCTGGAAGAGCAGGTAAAATCATTAGCTGTCACTCGAATCATAGTGCTGTTCTAGCTCACCTGAGTATTTCTGACGGCACTTAGAAGGAAGTTTAACTGTTGCAGACCAAGTTTTTGGATGTCTTGGGCAGCTGAAGGAATTGTATCCTTTTTAGCATCCTGGACCTGCTGACTTTGAGACTTCTTAGAACAGTTATCTCACCTCATGAATTGGAAGCTAGACTGGAACTTACAAACGCTGTTCCTTGAAGCTGTATGCACACCAAGGAGTTCAATTAAAATGAGAAATGATGGACCAACAGATATGGTAGAGAGAAGCCGCAAAAGCCTTGCAAATGCAAAAATAGGTAAATTTCAATTATTCTAACTTTATTTGCTCTGTATCTTTCACACAGAATGATTTTTTCCTGTTTTTTGTTTCCTTTGTTTTCAGTGCATCACAATCAGAATTCTGATACATAAATTAATATTTTCTAAACTAAAAGCTCTATTAACTTGCCTCTAGAAACAAATCAGTATTAATTCCAAACATCACCTGCAGGAAGATTTAATATCCATTCTAATAACTTCATATAGAAGCAGCTATACACATTCCCCTTGACTCTCTGATGGTGATAGTTTCATAAACACAGGGGGAACACACATGTGAATGTTCTCTTCTAAGGTAATCTCCATTTATTGGTGATGGAGTGGATGAGTCACGGATGAGCAATTGGCTTCTCCCTATCTCCTGAGAGTAGAATGTCTGAGGTCTCCAAATGTAAAAATCTCTCTTCATCTGTACAGGAAATGAAAGGGAAAATTTTCTGTTTCTCATCCCCTTAGTATTCTTTCTCTTGCTGCTTTCCATGCTGCTGTTTTATGGCAACAGTTTAGTGGCTTTCACAGAAACTGTTTCTGATTTACATCCGTGTACATACATGGAAAACAGCACCATGTATATAAAGAGATATACATGTAAAATCCTGAAAGACCTATATTTGGTTGTGTTCTAGGTAGACCCTAAAGTAACCCACACAGGATTTGGTGTTGATAAGCCTTTCTTCTTAATTTCTAGCTAACTTTTAATATCACTTGGAGGCCACAACGTGGTTCATCACTACTTTAGACCTTTTCTACATACCTAATATCAGAGAGTCTATAAACAGAAATAATAAAAAATATTCTAAATCAGTGAAGGTCAGGGTAGTCATGAAGTGTGGAAGTTAATTGTTTTTTCTGAGTTTGGGTCACATTGGTTCAAAGATGACATTTTCATTCAGCCCTACTTGGAAATATCATTTTTTTAAAAAAAAAATAGGTGTGTATGTGGGAATAGTACAATGGAATTTTAAATTATTCTTAGAAAGCTTCAAAATATTTTATTTACCAAAGTTCTGCAAAACTTTAGATCTAGTTTAAAGCCTTGTTCTTTTTGCGGTCTCTTTTTTTTTTTTTCTCAAAGGTTTTTTGTTTGTTTGTTTGTTTGTTTGTTTGGGGGGGTTGTTTTTTCTTTTTTGTTGTTGTTGTTGTTTGTTTGTTTATTTTTCTACAGTTTATTTTGGAATAAATGTATATCATAATGTTTTCTTGTTCTTCAGGAAGACACCAGGAAAACAGGGGCACCTCTGCTTCTTAAAAAATTCACATTGAAAAACTATTTTTAGCATTTATTCTCCTGGATGCATCCTTGCCTTTTGGCTGTTTTTCCAAAGTACTTGGAACAGATGTTCCTGTTTGAAGACCTTGCTATATGTATTTATTTGGGGGAGTTTGCAACTTCAGTTGATTGGTGTCTGTGCTATAACAGTGGAGGCCATTTACTGCTCCTGAACCTATAGACAAGGTTCAAAAGAGTCTGCAGTGGTGAATAGGTAGTATTACTTCTGTTCAGCATAAGGCATCTTCATCTGGTCCTTAAATTTCTTCACGAAAGATGTTTGGAGCTTGAGTGCCATAACTTGATCTGAAGAGAGGCAAAAAAAAGAGCTTCAAGAACCCTTTTCTGAATATTTTAAAAGGACATTTAATCTGTCGTGAATTGGGTAACACTCTAGCTGGCTTGGTTACTCATTAGGTGATCTGCCATGATCTGATATGTGATATCCTTCTGAGTAATCTTATTAATACATTTGTGCTGTACTGTTTTTGATTAGTGATCTTGGTAATCTGCTATAAGTAGATTGGGTCCTACTCAGTGGATGAGATTTTGAGTCTAAGAATACATTTTTATTTATGAAATGCCAAGAAAATCAGGAATAATTTTCTGATGTAATCATATATCTTTTAAATTCACAGTTACAACACTTAAATTTTAATGTCTGTGGTGATAATTCTAACTTTAAGCAGATGACTAATGCATCTAGTTTTATGAGGATCAGATAATTACATATTAAGACTTCTGAAAAATGAAGCTCATTTTTTATAATTATAACTCTGAGGATTGGTTGTGGGGCTTCTCTCTTGGATTCTTGACAATAGCTTAATTCCATGGTTTCCATTTTGAAATGTATACATCAAAAGCTTTTTCTCTGAACTCCCTAACTTGTAATTGTATTTTCTTGGAGTATGGCAAAAAAAGCCTTTTTTTCAATTAATAAGAACATAGTATGAATTACTTTTTACCCATGTTATCTACTTAATAAATCTTTTTTTTTGTGTCTGGGTTTTGTTTTGGTTTGAGCATTTTCTTTAATTGTTTCAATATTTTATATAGGTTTGCCTTAGCTCATCTATTACCATTTCCCAGATGAAATGCTAATTAACCTTCCTCTAATAATCCCTTTAGAAAATTCCCATTGTGGGTGCTCATGGATGGTAAAGTCTGGTTTATCATTCAGCTCAATATAAGTTTTTAATTTCATCCTTAATTTCATCCACCACCAAGGGAGACTTCAAATTAAAATTATTAAACTGCCTGTCAGTTAACAGGAATGTTTGAATAATTTGTCATGTACCCAAACTGTTAGGTACATGCTCTGATTAGGTGATTGTTCTTCATGTTAGACCAATATGCTATGTTGAAACAGCTCTTTTGTATGTAACACACTTTGATATCTTGTCCATGGTGGGTACATTCCCCAGTAAGCACAGTAGTATCCAGCTTCCAAATTTAGCTTCAGGGACACAGAGTTCCATGCTACTTGCATTGAATGATCATATCCATACTGGAAACAGGTAAGTACAACTGGTATAACTGCTAAGAAATTATTTGTCTCAGCTGATAGATACAACTTGTCTAAAGCCTGTCCCCACTTACTGTTTCTTGAAAGCCTTTGGGTGACAAATTTATGGTAAGTGCTTATTGATAATGCAGTGTTTGGAAATGAATATCAAAGGATCTATACTTGGTATAAATGATATATATAAAATGTATAAACAAATGCCAATAGGCTTTACAATACTTCTAAGTAGTCAAAGCAAATAGAAGGCCAGTCACAGATGTTCCACTCATTTTTCCTTTTCCAACAAGCATGTGGAACAGGGACAGCTGTTGGTGTCACTCTTGAAAAGTGGATAATGTGGTTTCACTGTAGTGTTTCAGTGTGTTAAACTTTAACCTATTGTGTAAGGAAAAGGCTTTTAACTGACTAAAACTGTAGCAATTGCAATTCATCCATTGCATAAGATATTTTTTTTTTTTAAATTAGTTTTTAGCTGGAGGTTACTACCTCTCGGTTGGAAGTTAATGCTTGGCATTTAATACCTGGTTGCAATGCAATTAAAATCACCCTGTCTAAACAACTATGTCAATAAGACTTTAACAGAAACACTTTTTTTTTTTATTTTCTTTTTTTCTGATGTCATATTCAAAGCTTCAGCTGTACACTGTACTTTAGGAGTTGATTTGTACAACACATCTAGAGACTTTGATTGTAAAAGCAGACAAGTATCTCAATCCTCCAGTGTCTGACAGTAGAAAAATACCCCAAATGCAATTAAACTGCTATCTTTAGGTGTGTCAGCATTCAGACTCAAATATTAAAGGCAGGGAAGACTATACTTACCCTGCACTGGTGTTGTCACAGAGAGAGACAAAGAGAAATGCCAATTTCTTACGATATATTTGAGAAAAGATTGCGAATTTTTGGCAGAAGGTGCTTAAAAATATGTTTTATCAGCATAGCCATCCTTACTAAAAACCTTTGAGCAAAGAAACATTTCTTTGTTCATATGTTAATCTAGTTTCCTGTGTTACAAAGAGGAACCTTAGAATGAGGTAGCCACAAGGACAGAACCACAATGACATAACATTTAAAACACATCTCTAAATCATGATGAGTATAAGAAGGGGTAAGAAATTTCTGTTCTTAAGCTTCTATTTTAGGGCTTACTTGCACATTCTGTACACAAAGCCCTCACACCAATGGAGGTCTCTGCTAAGGTCCAGTCTGGCTTGGTCTTCCACCACAGACAGGATCCCACGTCTGAGCCCCCTGGCTGACTCCCTGAACCCACAGGCAAACTTGAGTTCTCCACAGTATTTGATGTCTGGGTACAGCTCTTTCCCCTGAAGGGTTTGCTATTTTTACTATTTACTGTTTTCTAACTTAGATGGTTTCGCTAAGCCAGCAAATGGACTGGCACATCACACAGGCTGGTTGCTTTGACTTCTGTGTAGAGAACAGTAAGTCTTATCCATTAAGATTCCCAAACCCTACAACTTCTCCAGCAGCTGTCTGGGACTCCCTGGTCTCTCTGGTAACCAGTTCCTCCAATAGCCTCACTCTCAGATATTCACACCCTGCCTTGGCTGCCAGATCACTTCACCTACTTGACAGCTAGTCTGACTTCCCTCTGCTGGCACTCACACACTGACTTTCACACCCAGTTTTTCTCCTGTTGCTGACATCACTGACACCTGGCTCTGACCCTACCCCTGGTCAGACTCTAGCTGCCCTGACTTAGGCCTCCATACACACCAAACGGAGAGTCCCTCACACAGGACAAAGTTAGAAATATTGTGTTTAATAAGAAGATAGGATGGCCTGTGCTGAGCAAGTGTAGAGCAAAGGATAAATGTACCCACTAGCCAACTGTTTACAGGCAAATGGCTCTTTTTATACCCTTATCCATCCATTTACCCATGCTTGTTTCTCCCCGAATCACCTAGATCAGTCACCTTCCCTTCTTTTGTTTCTTCCCTAACACATCCCAAAGTAAGCTTTGTGCAATCCCACAATGTGTCCCATACCCCTAAATAGCAACAGCCTCTCACCTGGAAAGATGCCCCAGTGTCATACCTGGATCATGGATTTGAAGATTTCCTGGGACAGTCCTGTGAGGGTCCTGGACTGGGTGTACATTCCTCTGAGTCCTTAATGTTTGTTCTCACCTGTCTTTGTGCTGCTGTGCTTCTCAGGGCTTGTGATGATGTGCCTTTGATAAGATGATGGTGTCTGTGATAGGACTGGGAGTAGCCTAGCAGAGTATTATTTGGAGTTCCCCTCCTGCTGTTGCTTCTCTGTACTATTCTGTGGGTGTGCAGACGATCTTTCATCAAATAACCTAACATATTTATTCAGAACAAAGGCTCCCCATTCAAACTGAGTGAAAAGCTGATGTAATAAAACGAATACTGGTTTCTTTTATTTTTATACTTTTATCTTTCTGGTCATTTTTGTGAATAATCAGAAACTTAGATCTAAGAGAGCTATTAGAAATATGTAATCTGACTGACCATTCCTGTTGGCTTTGGTTTATAAGTCACTGTGTTTCAAAAAATTACTATTATGCAAAATTCTTACAATTTCTACCTGTATTTATACTTCAGAAACCCCCAATTATGTTGCAATTAACTGCCTTTTAAATTTTAAGGTATGTGTCTTACTATGCAGTATTAAAGTACAAAGGTCAGATAATTCGCCAGGATCTGGAGGAACACAAAGAGGTAATTTAGAACATAATCACTTAAAATGCACCAGAAGTGCAGATATTGAGAGAGATAGGCCTCTCAATAAAAATGACAATATTCTGCTTGGACAACAGAAATAGGTAAGTTTTTTTGAAGGAGGGTGGTGGGAGGCAGAGATAAAAAATAAATAAACAAATATTAAATATATTAAAATTACACCCTGCACAACAAAAGATATTTACATGAAATTACACTCCCTGATATTACTCCCTGATTTATCAGGGAATGAATTAGGACGATGAGGGGTAGTGGTTTTAAACTGTAAAGGAGTGGAATTAAGTTAGAAATTAGGAAGAAATTCTGTACTCTGAAGGCATTGAGACACTGGGATTGCCCAAAGAAGTTGTGGATGCCCTATCTGTGAAAGTGTTCATGTTGGATGGGATTTTGACAACCTGGTCTAGTGGGAGGTGTCCCTGCTCATGACAGGGGGGTTGGCACTAGGTGATCTTTAAGGTCCCTTCCAACTTTAACCATTGTATGATTCTATGAAACCCTACACAGGGATCTTTTTGTTTTGCTCCATCCATAGAATAATGTTTTAGAGTGGCTAAGTATGTCCTGCTTTTCCATCCCATTGTGAGACAGTCTATTTTCTAAGGATGCTTCTCCTTCTGACACTCAAATCCACACTTTTCACTCTGATTCCTTCTGTTCTTCTACTTTCCTTATGAAGGAATTAATGGAGTAGAAGGCAATATTAAAGGAGCATATCACACCTCCTCCTGAAGGAAAAACTGAATGAAGATGGTGTGCTACTGTTGGATTCTTCTGGAGCTTACATTCTTGGATGACAAGATCTAGCTTAGTCATCTGACTAAGTCATCTGACATCTAAGTCATCTTAGTCATCTGACATCTGAGGACTCAGGTGACAAAGTCCCTCCTACTATAACTCAAGACACAGTTTGTGAGCATCTGAGGAACCTGAAGATATGCAAGTCCATGGGACCTGATGAGATACATTCCAGAGTCCTGAAAGAACTGGCTGACGAAGTTGCAAAGCCACTTTCCATGATATTTGAAAAGTTGTGGCAGTCAGGTGAAGTCCCTGCAGACTGGAAGAAAGG
>JAOTQQ010000001.1:168923320-168933482 GCA_026546715.1 Gallinago undulata
CTGTGACTGCAGGGGGGCCGGACTAGATGACCTTTGAAGGTCCCTTCCAGCCCAGATGATTCTATGATTCTATGATCCTTCAAAAGAAATGGAGGGTACGTGTCTGATACACTCTGCCAGTTCAGAGCTAAGGGACAATAAAAAACTAGAATGAAAGAAAGAACACCTGATACATTCAGTCATTCACTTTAAACACCATCAGCCGCAAAAGTATGTTTTTGACCATCATTTGGAAAGTAGTCTCTTCCTTGCTTTGCTTTGCCTTGGAGTTGACAGTTTCTTCAGGAAGAACCAGGGGAAGGGAATGAATTATTATGATAAACTGCCAGTTTCCCAAGGTCATCACTAAGGTTGGTGCCTTCATGGTAGGAGTTTTTTCTCCTTGGTCATAAACACATTTTTGGGTCTGTTGGTATGTTTTGTATTAGACTCTTTCCTTCTTCTTGGCTCCCAGTTAAAGTTTAAAAATTGTACAATTTGCTAGCCTCAGTTGAAAAAAAAGGACTATTTCTTGCTAGGGCTGTTGTTTGAGGGCAGCCAAGGGGTGCCAAACTTTTACTCCATGTAGTAATCTCAAGGCTTCAGCTACAACTGTTTGGCCATAGCCACTTGATCTTTAAGGGATTGTTATCAGCTGAGATCAGCTTAGGCCAAAGCAAGAGCAAAGAAATACCGGAGACCCTGCTCTAACAAGTCGACAGAGACTGGAATCCTTTACCAGTAATGTCAAAAAAAAAGATACACTCCAATATATCTTAATTTTAAACTTGAATCAGTTAACTGTTCTCTAATAGTCCAAAAGGTGTAAAAAAGGATGTTCTGCATTGCTGTGTGTTTGCATTTTTCCCTCCTTAGAGCTAAGCAATGTGTTTTTTCTGATACCAGAGTGCCCCCTCTGGCCATTAGGTATCAACCTGGTGCCAGGCATTTTGATACAGAGATTCAAAGCATCCTACCATTAATAAACTTACTGAATTGGAGAACATGGGGAAACTTCTATTGAGAAATCCTTGGAGAAACACAGCTGAGTGAACATTTGGCAAGCCTGACTCAATTGCTCTGTACTGCTCACCTCCAAATCAATTTTCCCAGTTGGAGAAACAGTTCATGTGTGCCAAGATCAGTCAGAGACCAAACCAATACATAGGCAATACAGATAATTGAGGGCCAAACTTGAATATGTGCTTAAATTTGAGTAAAGAGAATAATTTAGCCCTGGCCTGGTGGACTCTCAGACTCATTTTCTCTTTTACTGTATGACTATCTTAGTCACTGAGCTATCAAATCCTTTGGGACATTAAAGGTTTATAGGGTGAAAATTTGTTTTGATAGAGATTTGGAATATTTTATGGTTCTGTTTGCTTGCAAGCATTCCAGATAATGTGTGACCACATTATTAAGGGCATCGTAAACTTTTCAGCCTAAGTTCATTGCTGATTTTCCCTACACAGGTCTATTTGACTAGCTTTCAGCAGCAGGGTGAACTTGAGGCAATATGCCCAAGATGAAGCATATTAATTATATGAACTGAAAAAGACCAACACATTTGCAGGCCAAAAATACATTCAGAAGGAGTTATAGCTGTGAGTAAAAATATCGATAAATTAAGGGCTGTAAATACTCTAGAAATGCAGCAGTAGTTTGCAAAGCAGAATATCTAAAAGCCAGGAAATTTAGAGTGAAAGCAACAGGGAAAGCAATAGCAATCAGGAAGAGGAACACAAATGGAGAATTAATACTGTGTAACACAAAATACTTTTCAGCAGTAACAGCTGGTGATCAAATGAAGATGGCTGGGACTGGGAATTACCTAACTCTGCCAAAAATAATTATTCCTGATTTTCCCTTTCCTTCTACTCAGTACACGCAGAAAATCACATTTCCCACATGAAATCAGTCAACCAGCTAAACAAGCCTGGTCTCTTTCTCAGTACAAATCTCCCAAATGAGCAGGTAGCTTCTAACCTTCTGCTCTCCAATTACTGACCTCTTCTCCATTTTCCCTTTTCACCCCTTTTAACAATATCCCAAGCCTCACATATAGCTCAGTTCTTGCTGTTGCTTTCAAAAACTGCTAGGAAACTTCTTTGTCTTTTTCCTCTGGGGCTTCTGGAGTTAGTCCTAAAGTGCAAATAGAACACTGTTATATTGCATTCAGCAAAGTAAGAGGTAAATATGCTTTTAGCTACAAAGAGCACTAAAAAGGCTACTTGTTAACCTGCTTAGAATTTTCCTTTTTTGAGTGGAAGAGTCAGAGGTTAGTCTACCAGCCCTTCTGTTCCTTCTCTGACTGAATTCTGATACTGAAGGAATGAATTTCTTCTTTCTTAGGTTTTTTTTTATTCTAGAGTTTTCTAAACAAAATTATACCAATAACATAGCCCTGGTGGTAACCTTACTTGCCAATTTTAGAGATTTTTTTGGGCAGAGGAATTAGAAAAGCCTTTCAAAGCTCTGCTTTTACAACAGAGAGGTTAATTGTAATGCAGATACAACATGCTATAGCTTAACCTTCACGTAGTTGTTCTAGAGACTGTGAAAGCTCCTGTCATATAGCAAAAGTGCAACCATATTCTTACTCTTGATTTTTTCATGAAAGTGGCTGGATTAGCCCCATATACATTGCTATTTATTTCTGTTGTGAGATTGGGATTAAGAAAAAGCAGCACCTCTTTACATCTTTACCAATTCCCCTGCACTACTAAAATGCAGGGATGATTCCAGAGGAACTCAGAAAAGGAGCCTTCTGCGGGCATCTGATGGAGAGAAGGGTAGTTACATTAAATGGACCAATAAGCACATTTATTTTTTAGGTTTTTATTTCATGTATTTGAAAAAGGTGCCAAATATGAAATAGAAAAAACCCTCCAATTGCAATGAAGTGTAAAAATCTGAACTAATAAATAGTGCCCAAACACAGGTGTGTGAATAACCTTATTTAAAGCAATAGGTTGCAGTCCTGGAAAAGATAAAAGTTACTATTTAAAAGAAAGAGCAAGGATGAGGAGGAAGAAAAAAACTGTGTTGTTTATAAATTGTGAGATGAAAGAAGAGATTTGGAAATCTAATGTGAGTTCAGAGACTGCTCCAGGTGTCTGTGTTGGATGTGTGCTACTGCTAATACATAGAAAAGACCTAGGTTACCAGAAACTTTAGGCTAAATAACAGTGTTTGGTAAAAGCAGCTAGAAAAGTGAGGAATACTCACTGAGCAGTATGAAGCATGGGTTGTGGGATGAAGGAAAGCAACGGCTACCTGGGTTATGTGCCACAAGAACAGCAGTTTTCCCAATAAGGCCTGGTTACCCAGAGAAGTTTGATAATCATAGAATCATAGAATGGTTAGAGTTGGAAGGGATCTTAAAGATCATTGAGTTCCAAACCCCCTGCCACGGGCAGGGACATTTCCCACTAGAGCCGGTTGCTCAAAGCCCCATCCAGCCTTGTCTTGAACACTTCCAGGGAGGGGGCGTCCTCAACTTCTCTGGGCAACCTGTTCCAGTGTCTCACCACCTTCACATTAAAGAGTTTCTTTCTAGGATCTAATCTAAATCTTCCCTATTTCAATTTAAAACCATAACCCCTCATCCTATTGCTACACTCCCTGATAAAGGGTCCCTCCCCATCTCTCCTGTAGGCCCCCTTTAGGTACTGGAACGTCACTATAAGGTACTAGACTATGAGCTAGATGCCCCTGCCTGAGAAGGAAAACTGCTGACCTGGTAATTGCATTATTAAAGGGGAGGATACTGAACGCTTACAGTTATTCTTAAGAAATAAGGTCCTGTATTTTATGTGGTGTGTTTACTTTAACTGCCTTATTTCAGTGGGAGCAGTCTGCTTCTACCTTTAGAATTGCATGATTTTTTTTTCCTATTTTTTAAAATATAGTACAATGGGAGAAGTAAAAGTAGTGTTTCCCTATGACTAGTTACCAGCATCAAGGTTTTTTCCCTTGCTGTCTGCAAGTGAACTTTTAATTTTGTTCAATATTTAAGTCACATTATCATGGCTTCCAGGACAAGTAAACAGGCAATGGTTTCAATTTTCAAAATTTGATTGGATAGTGTGTTCATGTGGATAGGCGTTTGCTCAAATTAAGTTCCTTGTAAATTAAATTCTGTCCTGTACATTAAAAAGCAGATGTCCTTAAAGCAGATGCCCTCTTCTGAGAGGTAGCTATATGTTAAGTGAGCAACATTACATTCATAAGTATCTGTACACAGCCCAAGAATCCAAATTTTACTTGAATTTCCCATTGCAGAAAAATATGTGCATTAGATCAGTTATTTATTTTTGCACTTCTTGTCTTTGATCTGCAACACTAAAAAGCCATTAGGGTTATGTTTCTTGCACAGCCTATCTCTGTTCTAACTATACCCACAATATAAATATTAAGCAGAAGTTCTAAAAATCTCTTTTGATATCTCTGTAAATGCCGCAACCAGCAGTCAGGATAGTGTGCAATATTTCTAAGCTGTAAATGCCATAGAGCTCTAAAGGTGATAGCTTATAAATCATCACAGCGCTCTGTGAAATAAAGAAATAAACTATTAGATTTCACTTTAAAATATTAAAATGAGATGAAAGGCAGATGAAATGAACAAATGACTGAATGCACAAATTAATGAAAAAAATTAATGTCAAACAAGCAGAATTAAAACTCATTCCTGTAGTCTGTCTCTTTCACATTCTCCAGTTTATATAAGCTGTATTTCACTTTCAGACTCCCTTATTTATCCTGTGTTTTCAAACACATATTTACTGATACTTACTCTTCTCCAATTGTTTTGAATTTGCCCTCATGAAAATTTTCATGTCTGTTTTGCAAGTTCATTGTCTCCTGGGTGTCACTAAAACATGCAAATACACGTTTTAAAATTAAACTATTAGTCATATATTTTCTCATGTATGATTTTTCTCAAGGGTTACATTTCTCCACAATTAAAATGCATGCTTCATTGCCTTCCTCAGTTTTTAGTAATTATAAATTCTGCTGAGTATAAACTGTTGCTCAGATATGCTCGTATAGCAAAAGCAGCCAAGCCTAAACATAGAAATGTGCAGGGTATTGTTCAGATCCTCACCAACAGCTCATCTGAAGATAATAATGTTTTTCTCTCTGTTGCTAAATGGCATTATTGTCAGTTGTGGTTTGGCAAATTTTCCAGCCTGAATGCATACTTTCCAGAGAATTTATGCAAAGGAGCAAGTCTAAATGAAGACATTGTATATAAAATATATATACATATATGTATTTCTTCATATTTAAATAAACGTTTCTCTTAAGTTATCATCACTTCAGTGGAGAGTTATGCCTAGCCTAAAATGTCTAGGTAGATTTTGTCAGATACTGCCTATCTATTGGTTCGGCAGCTTCCTGGTTCATAGCTTGCATATTTTGCTTTGGTCTTTTGTATTAGGCTGACCTTTCCACAAGACAAATTGGTCCACCACACATCTTGCATCTATGAATTTGCTCATTTGAATGTCACAGAAATGCCCTGTTATTTCAATAGGATTGAGTCTTTTTAATTTCATTATACTAAATAGACAGGTTCATGTCATTGTTACTGAAATAATATATTTTTGTATATTTATTTTGCTAGTGGATATATGGTATACACACTGTAAGTTTTTCAGGCTTATTTGTAGTTTTATTGCCATTATTCATAGTGTTTGTCTGCCAGTGAAAGGAACGCAAGCATTACCATGTGTAAAGTGTTGCAGGACTGGATTTGAAAATAACAATGAATTTAGGTAAGAGGTTTTGCTCATTTGCTTTTTGTTTTACTGTTAGATGGTGCAGTTAATCAGATTTTGTTTTCTGTGAAAAACATTCTGCCCATAATCACCCAATATTCTAACATTCTGCCATATGTCATACGATGGTTATATTAATAAATTACCATAATAATTATATAAATTAATTTCCACACTTCCACAAAGTTAAATAATGTTTGTATAACAGGAGAGTCTGTTCCAAGAAGGGTTCATTGCCAGAATTACAATGGAATTTAAAAGCCTAATCATGCACTGAAAATATAGTTTCTGTTAAAATGTGTGTGATGTTTGAGCTCAAGGTAACTGCTCACAGTTTTCTGAAGGCTCAAAATCAGCCTGCTAGGGGTCCACTGATGAATACTAAAGAAAAGATTATCTGGGGTAATAAAGAAGGTGTTACTACTGGAAAGGAAGAACGGCAAATTAGTTGCTTTTTTAGTATGTCAGCTGACATTGAGACAAATGGGAATGATGTGTTATCTGTATGTATGGCACTGAAAAAAACCCAAGCACTGGAATGCTGTGCTTTAAAGATAAAACTAGAAAGGCACTTAGAAAACAAAAAGTTTGCTTGTATACTGTGCTCATGGTGAAAGACAAAAGGAAATTAACCCATTTTGCTTGTTAATCTAGATGATGCTGTTTACCTCAGTCTAACCATGAAACACTTCAATTGTGAGACTTTCAATATCCCTAATTCTCATTAGAAGATTTACGTATTTGTTACTTGAAAGTTAAAACCAAGTAATTTAAATCAGCATAACAGTTTGAATAGAAAATATGACTGGATGAAGCAAGACTCAGACTGACATGATCAAATTGGTTTCTTCTAATTGTGTCTAAGAAGGGATTCTTTCAAAGTTAAGATGTGTTCAGTATCACATTCATGCATTGTCATTACTATCAATGAGTGGGACTGTATCTGTTTACGTAAGTGAAATCCTAACAACTCAGAATTCTCCTCATATCTAAAAACAAATCATGTATTCTGGTATTTTCTGTTTCTGTTACTGCACAAAATTTCTCCTGCGACAGAACAATATGATGCTCAATATATATGAGTAAAGTCAATGATCCCCCAGGCTAAACTGATCTTTTCAATATTCGTCTGTTTTAATGGCTAAAGCACACATGCTATGCAAAGAAATGTAAGATTATAAAAACAAGTTAGGGATTAGGAGACCTAAAATAACAACATGCATTTTGCTGAATACGGTGTTGTTAAGACTTAAACATTTCCCAAAGCTAATATATTGTTTTAAAAGTGTTTTTAAAGGTATTTATGAAATTACCAGTGATAGAAATTAACTATGACACTGCCTGCACTCATTTGACCAGAAAATTTTGGTGAGTTCAAATTTATTTGTTACTTTTTAAATCTGCGTACATATCAATGATAGATAAACTGTCCTGCATATCAGTGGTTTCCAGGAATAGGACAAGGGGCAACGGGCTCAAGCTGGAACATAAGAAGTTCCATTCAAATATGAGGAAAAGCTTCTTTACGGTGAGGGTAAGGGAGCACTGGAACAGGCTACCCAGGGAGATTGTGGAGTCCCCTTCTCTGGAGATTTTCAAGACCCACCTGGATGCAGTCCAGCAGTCCTGAGTGATGTGCTCTAGGTGTTCCTGCTTTATCAGGGGAGTTAGACTAGATGATCTCTAGAGGTCCCTTCCAACTCTGACAATTCCATGTTTCCACGATTATGCACATTTAAATAATGTACATAGTCTATGTATTTAATCATATTCCTCTTTCCAGTTATATGCAATAAATTGCACATCTACTTTAAATATAAGATGGAAAGATGCTTGGCTTCTGTGCCAGTTATAATTTCCTGTTTCCAGTTCCAAGATGTTATTGAATTGTGCACTGGTGGAATGGAGCATTCTTGACTTTATAACACAATTTATAAAATACGAAGTGACTGGACAAAGCTGTTGTGGTTTGAAATTGTATTATCTTTGCCCACCTGGTAGTCTTATTTTTCTATCAACGTACCTTAGGCTGTAGCTGTTTTATCACTATAGATATCATGTTTGCAACCCACGTGCCACTAACAACCAGAACTAACTCCATGACCTTTTTGATCTTCATAACAGCTGAGCTCTCCTGAGACAATTGAATGTGCTTGAAATTGTTCAGGCTAATATAAAACCCAGTATTTTTTCCCATCCTAAGTGTATTTTACATATATGTGTATAATTTTTAAATCCTGGAAAAAAGTATTCAAAGGCAAAGAGTCCTTACAAACTCTGTGCCCAAGATTTTACCTCTAAAGTTGTGAAATGCTTGAAATATTATGTGTGCAGCACTGACACTAGCTTCTCTTTTGGCAGTTAACTTCCACTAAGTACTCAAATAATTTTCTATATCTGGACTCCTGCTTCTAGTCCTGTTTATTACCCTTAGAAATAAAAAAAAATCAGAGATTAATAGAAAGTGAACAAAGCAGATGAATGAACAGGGCAAGTTCTGGATCAGGCATGTGGAAGGTGATATTTACATACTTTGTAGAGAAAAACCTTTTTTGGGTTGCAGCACAATACTCTGGAATGAGAAAGTCTCAGACAAATGTTACATATGATCAATTTGCAGAAAGTTAAAGAAAATTATCTGACTTAATCAATGACTCATTTCACATACCAATGCAAAGTTATTTGCAAACTGTGTCATTATTTCAGTTGGAACCAGGATGTAAAGAAAGCAGGACCAAAGCTCAAATTAAGCTCACTATCATCCTCAAACCCTTCCATCATTTCAGAAGAAAGTGATAGAAATATGGATAAGTTTTGGAAATCTACTTTAGGCAAAAAATTAAACTTGTTGAATTTCTTTAATTATATCTCTGTTTACTTATGTATGGAAATACCTTTTATACTGGAGCAAAACTCATCCTCTCTGATGATACATAAGGACTTGAAAAATATCTTTACTTCAAAAGACTTTGCAGATGAATGTTGAAAAACATTACTACCTTTCCAATAGTTACTTATATCTGAGTTCACTAACCATGATGAGTTGTTTGGGTTGATTTCTTTCCTTTAAGGGGGGAGGGGAGAATGTGTGCTGGCTTTATCTATCTCATAGCTTTCCATAAGTCTAGAAGGCTGCTAAATCTATATCACTTACAAGGTGAGATTTCATTTTGTCCCTCTCATTTGCAGTTGTTCAGGTATATGCTCTGCTACCTTTTTAATATTCTGTTTGACTTTTCGTGACAAGGACAAAGTTACAGTAGTGTCGCAGGAAACCCTTTGGGGAAAACAAAACCAACAAATCTGATGTAATCATTTAAGTGTTCTGCAGTGCAAAAAAGAAAGTAACCAAGATCCTGTTTCTCATTCACATTAACACCACCTGTTATCTTACAAAATACAAATACATAATTTAGTACCTAAAGCCATTTTTGTTGCCAGGATGGGCCAGAAAGGGATACAACGATCTCTGTATCCCAGAGCTTACATTTACTGGCTGGTAGTGAACAGTAAGAGCTCTATGAACATTAATGATGTTCAAATATATGTAAATTACTCTAAAGCTGGTGACTGCTTCATGGAAAAACAAGTCAAAATCACCTATATGATTTAGAAATTTCATAATTCAAACAATATATGTGATTCTGGAAATATTATCCTAATTTTCTGTCCTTCCCATAAGAAAAAAGCAAGCCAAGAGATTTAAGCTTCTGCATAGACAAGACAGAAAACTTCAGATTTGACCTTTCTTTTTGTAAGCTGAACAAATTCTGCCTTTGTTATTTGGAAGGAAATGACATACAGTTATCTTCTGAAGTTGATTTATTATTATTAAGGTTTGCCTAATCTACTATAAAGTGACCTATATCTATGATTGGTTACATTTGAACCAAAAGATCAACATTTTTTTTGATCACTTTTCTCTGAGGAAAAAATAATGAAGTACAATAAATGAAAATATTTTAAAATGTTTGCAATTAGATCTTCCCTCTGCTTCAGTCATCCACTTGTTTTTAGTGTATCTATTTCTGTGGTCTGAGATTCTGAACATTTCTGAAACCCTTTCTAAGTTATGAGAACTTCTTAGCCACCTAGGAAATATTGTGAGTATGCCAGGGAGCTAAGAAATGCTGCTTTTAAATAAACAAATAAATACACTAGTGACTGAACAAAGCAAAAGCCTGTAATAAAGTTTCAGAAGACTGACTGAAAGCTTGCTAACGTCAATATAAAGAAGTTAGACATGCAGAAACACAGGTGAAAATTTGCTAACTGTTCCATTTCCAATTATGTGAAGTATAATTATTACATAGAAACCAGCATATTCTCAGGGAAGCGAGAAAGGAAGCCAGCAGGACTGCCGTCATGGACTTCCGGAGGGCAGACTTTGGTCTTTTCAA
>JAOTQQ010000001.1:168933582-168949557 GCA_026546715.1 Gallinago undulata
TTTTTTTTTTTGTGGTTGGACTCGATGATCTCTGAGGTCCCTTCCAACCACCACAATTCTGTGATTCTGTGATATTTTTTCTAAACAAGGACAAGTACATTACTGTATTACAAAGAATTAAATACCCTCATAAACCTATAATAAACATCATGAAAAGAATGAAAAAAGTTGGAAAATGTAATCATATTTGAAAAGTTATCTTTTATAAGAAAATGTGTTATTATATAGTTTTTTTGAGTTTGGTTTGGAGAGTGAACAGATGCAGATTAAAATACGCTAATACAATCATATCTACTATTTTGATATAATCAATATAAATATTATTTGGTTTAGTTTCAAGTAGCAGTTGAGTCCTCACACATATTGAGTGTTCAAATGCAATTATAAATGACAGTTTTGTCAATTCTTTAAGCCTAAAGTATTTCAGTAATTACAATTAAATCTTTCAGGGACATATGTAATTCTTTCTCACACTTCCACTCTTGTCACAGGCAAGAATCAAGTGACTATACAATACACTTGTATTAACTGTTATTGTGAATAAAACTATACAGAGTGAGAAAGAATGATGGCAAAATATATAGTTAGAAAATTTTATAACTGTTCATCAAACTGACTTCGCTACATCTGCTTGATGCTTGACATTATGTTGGTACAAGGGGATGGTGGGAAAAAGTTCATCCTAAGATAAACTTAAGATGGTCATAAAGAAAATATTAACCTTTGCTGTAAGAAAGAATTCTCTGACGACAACAGAAAAGATGGTATGGTACTGAACCAAATTGATCTTCACAGTTGCTACAGAAACAGTGGAGCTATTTTATTCAATGTCTGATTCTTCATGACATTTCTTAACTAAAAGTGTTCATGTTCATTAATTACACTAAGGGTTTTTTGTTTTCTTATTTACATCTTTGAAGTCCACTAACAGTATATACTAGCATAACAGATGCTGTGTTTTTGTATAAATATCTTTGTAAGTGGAAATCTTTTACCTGTATAGTTATATGTATAAATGTATTAGACATACATGTTTCTGTGAATATATATCTATATATTTTATCTCTATCTGCCAATCTATCTATTTATCTACCTATCATGCAATTATTGCAGAGAAATTACACAAATTAATTTCCTTTTTAATGTAAACTTTTAACAAAGAGAAAAATTCGTCAAAGAAAAAAACAAATTTTTCAGAATGTTTGAAATTTTATTGTAAATGACATTTCCCGAACCAAGGTTGTTTTTTTTTCCATACAGATCAGCAATTTTTCTCACTTCAATTTCAAGCATTGGGAAAAAAAAAAAAAAACACAAAAAAAACCCCAAAACACTATCAAACCCAAAACCAAAAGCAAAATAACAAAAAACCCCACACCCAGTTCTGAAAATATCACACTATGCTTTTGAGGATATTTAGTATTTCTAAGCAGATGTCTTAAAATGTAAGACCAATACTAATAGCAGTGAGAATATTATAAATATGTCTAATCTCTTCAGTCTTTCAGCTCTGCAAGATAATGAATTAAAGATATAAAAAGTTATTACCAAACTTTAGAAAATATTACTTGAACTGATTTAGTACTTCTCAACCCTGCAATAAATCTAATGCTTTTAGAAAAAAAATATAGAAATTTTGACATTTTATCAGTAAAGACATGTCTTTTTTGGCAGGACATTCTGTATGTTATTGAAAAAAATGAAAGAAAAGAAGAAAGCGTAACACCCTCATCTGTATGTAGAACTCTATATTAAAATGATCATATTTTACCATTGACTACTAAAGCTACAGTCTACGTTTTGGTATTCAATCTATGACTGGATTTTATCATTTTTCCTGGCACCAGTTTCAAATACATGATTAAAAAGATGCAGCACTCCATCCATTCCTTGTATGCTTTAAAAATGATCTGTTTCCTAAAAAAATTATAACAGAGGTGATATTAGCTATTCTGTACATATACTCTCTAAACAAAACACTGAGATTAGAAAGAAAGAAAGTTTTATTCATTCCCCCCTGCAAATAGGAGATACTTAATATTTGCTTTGCTTCAGTTTATTGATTTTGAGTCAATGCAGAGATGGATATGCTGATAATTTAGTTTTGATACTCATTGCATTAACAAACTCAATTGTGTTTATTCAAGTTCTAACCGTTTCAGGAAAGCTGTGGAAATCTTCTAAAATCAATTTTGGAACTCTTTGAACAACTTTTTATGGACAAAGACAAGGATTTTAAACATTCATGCACTATGGTAATTAACTGGGATTATTGACATAGCAGGAGAGACAAACTTCAGTGGAAGGTTGCAAAAGTTAAACTCCCAATAATTTCTTTCTTTATTCTTATTCTCATAGACAGTAATAGGTGAAGACAGAATACAGTCTGATTTGGGTTTGCACATGATTCTTAAAACTTACCCTCCCTGAGATTTCAATAGGTGTTCTAATAACAGCAATAAAGCCTAATTAAAACTTGAGCTTTCTCCTCAGCCTATGGTATTCTTCCATGGTTATTTCTTCAGTGATCTGACTCCTAGCTTTCAATTCCTTCTGCTTCAGAGGAACCATCCAGCCTATTGGTTCCTGGAATTAACAAGATATAATTACTCACATATTTATATTAAAAAACAAAACAAACCAACACAACTTTTCTGAGCATATAATTTCATACTTATTCATGTATACAGAAAGTGAGACAAATGGGTAGGGTAATGCTCTTTCATTTTTCCCACGTAACTGCAGAGACTTTCCTGTAGTGGTCTGTGAGGTTCTGCAATGCTTTGGTATTTTTGGTTCTCCTTTATTATTTTTTTTTTAACTGGAATATATTTTTGTATTTCCTGTATATATATATATATTTATATATATATTCTACATATATTATTATTTCCTGGAATATATATTATGTATTTCCTGATCCCAGATATCCCAGAATTTACTCCAAATAACTCTGGGGAAACAACTAATGAACGAAACAAACATATAAACAAAACACATTCAAAAAACTGTGAGTGCTGTCATCCTTTATTTTTGCCATGTGGTAGGCTCCTGCTTACCTAGCTTTTGGTGTGGGATGCAGGAGGATGACTTCCTCCCTAACCTAAAAGTCTTCCGTGCAACACGGGCAGAGAACTTTCCTAATATGACAGGCTGGAGCCCACTTTAATTCTCCATAAACAGGCCTTTAAAAATGACCAAGCGTACCTCAGAGTTGCCATATATACATGAGGATCTGTAGAAAACCTACAAGGTTCTGGATTAGTACCTGGAGCTGAGCTATAGTACCTTATGGCATCCCATATTGCATTAGACACCTGTATATGGGCATCTGAACTGAAGCTTGAAATGTGCAAACTAGTCATCTCAGGCCAGCTTTATAGTCAGTGGAGGAAACGCTCAGCTTCTCAACAAAGTTCATGTGATCTATTTTGGATGTCTTCTTTAAATTAAGTCCCACCCCTGACTAAGAGCTGCTTAGTGGCACTGAAATCTTTTTGATCCTTTGGAGTGCTAAGCAATAGACCAAGAAAACATGTAGACAAGTATTTCATTTAAGCTCATAATGATTTAAATTAAGTTAAACAATGGCTGAGGACATTTACTACATCATGAATAGACTGAATGGTTTACAGGATTAAGCTTTTAAAAGAAACTAAAACCAGGTTTTCATAAAGATGGGGGGGAACACACAGGAAAGGACAGAAGAGTAGCATTTAATTTCTTTGACAAATCCAAAAAATAGATGTGAACCACTTAGTGTTTTGCTGGGACTGACATTTGGATTCATCTGACTTGTAATTCAGGCCAACCTTTTTGACAGACTAATGCTTACAGAATATGATCTAAACATTGAGTAAGGTGACTCTACAGCTGTTAGGAGAATGTCATTTTGGGGTAGAAACATATTTCTTTCCATGCTGAGAATTTTTGAAAGGTAAAATGTCAAGGGAATGCAATATGTTCTCATTTTGTGTGTCAGAAAATTATATAGTCATATGAGATTCTTTTATTATTTTTTTTTATTGTTCCACTGGAAATTTATAGAATTTAATTAATAAAAAAATGTATGTTCAGATAGAACAATGTAAAAATAACAGGAGAAATACTCTGTCTTTTCAGTTACACAGAAGATTTTACTGGGAGTTATTTTCAGTAGGTTAATTGGTAAAACTGAGAGACACATTCTTTAATACATAGCACAGAAGCTATTAAAGAGTAATTTATACAGTAATTATATCACCAGCTGTGACATAATCCTACTCTCTCCTACTTATCATATTTACTGGCATGACTGGCTAACCAAAGTAGTGTCATATACATTCCTATTACAGTTTCCTAATTTAGAGCTTCCATGTCGGCATCAGCCCATAAGGAGAAATAGTAACAACAATAGAAGCAATCCAAACCCATCCAAACTCCCTCTCACATCTGGTCTGGCAGTATTTTGAAACTCTGTCAAAATTAAAATGATTAAGTAGCATTATAAATCTCTCTCTCTTGAGATATATGTATATACTCTTGCACTTTAACACACATTGGTCTGTTATAAAGTACTTCTGTCATTCTTTGTCATCACTATGAGAAAAATAATGTTGCCATGCACACAAAATTTATAAGCTGCTTTAGGGATTTTATCAAAAGGAAATAGCTAATCTTTACCTGTAATTGCCTTTTACTGAAAGACTTAAAAAGAGTTTTACATTTATTTATTTATTTGTTTGTTTGCTTGTTTGTTTTGACCTGGTAAGTGATCCTGAGGTACTTACAGCTTCCTGGAAATTAAATAATTTTCTGTAATAACTCAAATTAAAAGACACTCAGTAGTGGAAGGAGAATATTTTTTCTATAACTCATTTTCTCATGCTATGCAGTCATAGAATGTATGTTAACTATATTTTGTAGTATTGAAAACACAAACAAAAGCAGAACACTCTCAAAAAAACTGTTCAGAGATTGTCTTCCCATAAATCTATAACATTTCAAATGAGAAAGAGGGCTCTTTTCATTCAAAAGTATTCTGTATGTTCTCAAACTGCATAAATTTCTTCAACAAAATATAACTTAAAAAAAATTTACCTTCACCTCTATTCTCTATTCTCTCCTCTATTCTCTCCTCTTCTATCAAGAATCTAAACGGATCCCCAAAAGCCTAAACAAAATAAAATTGCTGTATAAATTTTAAATAACAGGACATGGACATTTCTTTAGAAAAATCCATGGAAAAGTAATCACCTAATCATAAGGTTTCGTACAGAAAAAATAGTGGGTTAGTAGGTGCTTGAAGGATGTCATTCTATAGCATGTATGTACCTCTAGTGCATAAATCTTGTAGCTCCAGGATTTAACTCCACAAATGCATACAAGTTACAAGGCTCAGAATGCTTAATGAATCAAACCATCAACATTAAATATTTGTTCTTGTCATCAGCAATAGCCTTTTGATCAAACTGATCTTCATTTTTCTATTTTTTTTTTTCTCTGCTCATAGGTAAGCCTTGGTGGTTTTTTATTTTCATTACAAAGAAAAGAACATTCATTTAATTTCCTTTTTAACAACGTTTCTCCTTTTTCTTCAAGTAAATTTCAGAATAGAGGAGAAACACAGCAGCACATTCCAAATGGGAGCTGGACTTTCATTTTTTCCAGAGAAAAGCATTCACAGTACAAATCTGCCTGGTAGGTATTAGCACTAAGTTTTAGAGCCCTTTCCTTAGTGTCATCGGTAGATCTGCTTATTTAGATAATATAGGACATGGGAAATCCAGCATGCTTTGAGAGTCTAGTTACACTTGACCTTTCTATGTATATGTGAGGAGAGAACAATTGCTTTTGAAGCATCCTTTTTGGACTTTATCATTACATTTTCTACCCCAATCTCTCTTTGAAGAATTTACTAGTCTGATTACAGCCTTGTCTCAATTAGGCACTTCTTTACAGTGCTCAGTGCTCAGTTTAGAACTATTTTGTAAAAAGGTATAACAAGATTCCCCCCCCCCCCCGTCTTTTTAATGTAGTGAAAACGAGTTTGGACTAATACATTTCTTTTCTCTGTAATTTGAGTGTTAGATGTGTTTGCTGATTCCATTGCTTATTGTGTTTTAATATTCCACTGACTTAATTGTGAGAGTTTACGTAAAGTATTTTGGGCTACTGCTCTGATTCATGAGTCCCTTTAAGGCTTGTGAAGAAAGTTGAACTTACTTGGCTATTGAAAATATGCTTAGCAATGTTGATGGATTTACTAGTTTGAATTAGAAAAACTTCACTTTTTTTAGGTGATGCATTTTTGTGTTTTAGTATCGGGGGAAAAAATAAAGAAAAAAACACTCCAAAAAAAATCTGGACCAAAATGGAAATTCACTTCCAGGGTTTTACAACAGGGTGAGCTGTATGTGTTTTGTGCAGTAGAACAAAGCCATTTGAAGTCAAGGCACATCTTGCCAAGGACAAGGGATCCACCAGCACAGTCTCACAATGACCCCTGCCGGCTGCATCGGTGCTCCCTGCACAAGTGGCCAGCAAATACACGTTTCATCGCTGCAAACTCTGCACCATTCGTGCAATGCATACAGAAGTTTGGGAAGCGTTCAGTATTTGTTTTTGGAGTTTGCACAGAAAGAAAGGGTTGATATTGATCCCATATTGACACATTTAGTAACAAATAAGTGAAATAAACCAATGTGACAAAGTAGATTGGTCACAAAGGCAAAGCATGCAACTCCATTCAACTAAAATTATAAACTATGTCTTTGGACAATGACTACCCAAAATGGTTTGAGACAGTAATTTACAGTATTATAAACTGAGTGGTACATAATTATATACCTACCATCTAAATGCAGAAACAAATTTTTCTTATGTCATTATCCTTACTCCTGCTTTCCAGCACATCAAATCTGTTAACAAAACTTATTACTTCAATTCTAACAAATACTGTAAGTCCAAAAATTGCAATCTTTTCCTTATTCTTCAACAGCTGTGAACATTCCCCTGAATCCTGCTGAATTCTGTCTGCTGCTCCAGCTTTAACGCTCAGCAAAACTACAGGAGACAAGTCAGTTTTAATTAACTGATCCTGGAGATCTCATTTAAGACTATGAGGAACCTCAAGTCATTTTCTTCAGTTAGAAAAAATTATGAACAAAGATGACTACTGACCTTGAAAAAAGAAATGTTGGAGAAAATTACAACCTCAGTAACATTTGCTAGCTTTCTAGGAGCTTTTAAAATTCACTCAATTTGAAGAGTTACATACCTTTCAGGAGTAAATGCTGTATGGAAGAAAAGGGTTGAAATGGATCACTGAGTCTTAAGCTATTACTGCAAGGGCAACATGGTGTCTGGGATGGGAAAAAATATGATTAAAGAAATGAGATAAGAAATTTGGGAAAGATTAAATTAGTTCTTATGAAACCAGTGTTGTTATGATTCTTAAGAAAATTTTGGTTTAGATTTTTGAGTTTTTTCCAATTTTGCAATCGTCTTTATCCTTAGAAGGACTCCTCTCCTCTCCTCGCCTCCCCTCGCCTCCCCTCCTCTCCACAGACTTTTTAAAGTGCTGAAATCTAAAACTATTAACTACCAAACTTTAAAAAGGTGGCCAAGTGGAAGTGGATATTGATTCATTTTTCCTCTAGTTCAAGTCATGAAATAAACTCTGTGTGTGTGTGTGCATTTAAGTGAAATCAAGTCCTTCATGAGCATCTTGCTATTGCACTTATATCTACAGAATAGCTTGAACTTATCTGCCAGTACAATGCCTATCATTTGTTCGTAAACAGAATACAGCTGACGTTGGAGCAATAAGATAGCACTTGAATGAAGATACATTACTGGAATTCAGAAATATCAGCTGAATACAACTTGAAGCCTTTTGAAAAAAAGATAGGAAACAATGTGTCAGAATGGATTTCTGAAAGCAGGAAAAGGTTGATGAATGGTTTGTAAAAAAGCCGAGATTCGAGATTTAGTCCTTCCTTTTGATACTTGCTTTTTGGAAAACATTGAAATTGATTATAAAGTGTTTTATTTGTCTTAATAAAAATAACAATAATTTCAAAACTAAGTACATTTTGCAGTTATGAGTTATGAAGCTATTCTGAGTTATGTAGGTCATGGTCATGATTTTGTTGACCTGTTACTAGAGCCTCCAGTTTTTTTGTATTATTTATTTTATTTTACTTCGTAACTGAAGAAAACAAACAAAAAATTATTTTAAAGAATATGATATCTTCTCTATATTGAAAAGAGCTTTAGTGGCACATGTTCATGTTAAAGATTCAGGCTCTATGCTTTCATGTAACAATTTTAAATTTTGTCCTTTAAGGACATAATTTCATGAATGCAAAAAGCACAGCTGTAGAAATGAGGATGATCCTAAATAGGGGGATGCTCAGGGGGGTGGTGGAGTCTCCTTCTCTGGAGACATTCAAAACCTTCCTGGACAATTTCCTGTGCAACCTGCTCTAGGTGGACCTACTTTGGCAGCGGGCTTGGAGTAGATGATCTCCAGACGTCCCTTGAACCCCACATGATTCTGTGATTCTGTGAAATAGCATAAGCAAGAGCCATTAGTTAATGAGAATTGGCTAATATCACAAGCAGTTTCATGATATTTCTTAAAAATCCAATCCCATTTCTTTAATAGTTGGGAATCTATGACAATGAATAATTTTTTTTTTCTCTTTGAAAACAGAATGCAAAATCAATTCCTAGTTTCTTTAGAGAAGACATATTAATCACTGTAATTTTCAAACATTAAGCTAAATCTTTTATTATTTATTTTTAATCCCTTGCAGCAGGGAAAGCAATAAACATACCATATCTAGGGTCACAGCTTCAGCAGTGCATTATACTTGGATTACAATTTTAGAAAGACTCTGTTTCTCATAGTATAGTGAAGGTTCAAACATGGTTTCTGTTATCTGGCTATCTTTCACAAAATCATTAAGGACCAATTCTAAAATTTATTCTTAAAATTATTACACACAGTTGGATTTTGGTCAGAGAAGTGATACCGAGCCTATACAATGGATGCCTTTTTATTTTATTAGGTGTGTTACAGATCTACTGAGAGTTTTTTTTGGCATGAGACATTCAGGGTGAAGAAAGGACAATCTTTGACTGGCAGGAACAAAGTCAATGGCCCTAAGACAAATTGATTATCATCATGCAGAGTATAACAGTTTCAGAGTAGAACCCCACCAGGAGTTCCCAGTCTCTTCAGTGAACAGATCACGTAATAAATCTGTGCCTGGGGAATAACTGATGTTCTTCCATGAGCATGTACAGACAAAAAAACTGTAATGCAAGAATGTCTCTTTTGGGCATCTGAAATATGTGTCTGACTTTTTGACACAATCCCTTAGTGAGCTGCAGAGGAGAAAGAAGACTAACAGTTATTGGCTCTTGGCTGAGTTTTGCAAGCAGCTGCTTTGTTCTATTCAACTGTAGCTGACTGTTTGCCAATACATGTGAAAGTATTTGTCAGCAAGAACTAAGCACAATGGCTTTCACATTCACCTTGTGATAGGGTAAACATAGAAAGAATTTTGAGAGTTTATTGATGTTGCATAAAGCTACCTCAGACTTGCAGCCACAGCTGGTACTGATTTGATGGCTGCTGTGTAAAAAATTCAGTTCCTTTTTCAGATCTTAATTTGTCTATTATCAAGTTCCAATTAAGGTGGTCCAATAATAACATTTAAAATATTTTAGTTGGCCTACAGTGCCTCAAGGTTAATAAGAGTATTAGCTTATTATGATGCTTTGCTTAGTGCACATTATGTACAAAATTCCTACTAAGAATAGTAGTTGGAGAAGAGAAGAAAGCACATGAAAACAGTTCATGCATTAATGCCAGGTCAATCAATATGGAAGAAACTCGGATCTATACAGTTCTATTAATTCACATGAAATGTGGGGAAGAACTGTTTTCCAGGAGTTAAAGACAGCTAAAGATTGGGACAATTGGCATGTAATCTTACTTTAGACATATTTGTTTCATTTTGTACTCCATTTAGTTAATTTTATTTCTGTAAAGTGGTAGCAACAGTTGTTGGAAAATGCCTTATTGCCAAATTTACTTTAGGAAAGATGGAGAGATTGCTTGACATGCAGATACAATTCCAACTGTAGATGGACTGCTTCAGTCAGAATGTTTAGGCAGTTCAGAAGAACTCCCTTATTTCCTGTTATTCCAGACCTTTTCTTCACTAGAATATTTCCATTTCCACACCACTGAGTCTCAAATTCTTTCTCTAGCATAATGAAAAGGATCTTCTATATCCCCTTCAACTTGTATGCAGTAGTCATAAAAATTTGCAATGGTGCAAGCTCTGACACAGTCATTCTATACTCATATATTGTCCCAAGCCATTATCTGGAAAGTCATAATGGGAATCACAGAGAATGGAAATTTTATTTGTCTTTAAATTTTTAGGCAACTAAATTAGTATCAGAAATGCAGTAACTTACATAGGCATAACTTATTTAACCTTGGATCATTTATGAAGTGCACTAATGTGGTTACATCTATATAAGCAAATAATTCAGCCAAATAATTGAGATTGTTAAGGTGAAACAGCTAGTGCTGAGGACCTGAAATGTACAGTATATATATTTCAAGGGAGTTAATTCTAACTGGCTCCAGAATGACCTTCAGAGCTAAGTGCTCATTGATAGTCAGCACTACTTTTTATTTTAGGAAGCAATCCAGTTCAAACACGGAAAAACACCCCACAAGGTGTACAAAAACACTATTAGTGTGAATTAGTGGGAATTAGTGCAAGATTTACTTCAGAAGTGTACTCCTGAACCAAATCAAAATACTAATATACACTCACGCTATATTGGTTCCTTCACTGCAAAGGTGGGTGACTATCAATTGCTGGAACTAGGTGGGAACTCCTTGACCCAGTTTAACTCATTAATTTTATGGCATCTTTACTCAGTGTGACAATGATTTCGTATTTGAGACTGTACTTGGTGACAACTGTAGTATAGTTAATAGCAAATAAATATTTTACATAATATAACCTTTTGATTTAGTCTGTTATCTGCATGATTTAATTGAAAAAGCCTTAAATGTGAACTGTGAATATTTAACTCAAGTGCATCGTTACAATTCCTGAATTTTGATTGGATACATAAAATACATTAATATGCAATAGCGGATAGCAATATACAGGATATATCAATAGGTTACAGGAAGCAGGAATTTACAAACAAGGGGTTTTAGACTTCTAACATCCAAAATTGTTATATCTAACTTGACTCATCTTTTTTTTTAAAAAAAGGACAAAATAGTCAAATACGGACAAAACAGATGGGGAGTTTTTATTATTTAGTCTTTTAAGGCCAATAGCTTTGTATTGTTCTACTGAAGCACGGTTAAGAAAAAAGCACAAAAATTATAAACATAAAAATTAAATAATCACTGCTGCTTTTAAAGTAAAATTCATCTCACTTTTGATAACCAGTTAGCATAGTAAACATTTATGTGTGACCATTTTTAAGTTGCTGCACAACTTCATGTGGGTCAGGAAATTAGTTCAGTGTGTTTATAATAAACACAGTGCTAAGTTGACAAGAATCTAAAAATTTATTATTTAATTATGATAAAATCTAATAATATGTAAAACTTATTTTAAATCAATTAATTCACATTTAGTTATTAGTGAATTGACACAGGGACATTTTGAATAACTGGATTAAGTTCTAAGAAATTAATTTTCTGATAAACTTTTGCAATTTCCTTAGAGAAACATTTGTTGAGCTTTCTCTTTTCTTAGCTACAGTAAAGCTAAGTACCTTTAAAATGAAGTTTAAAAAAATCCTATTTTATTAATGTAATCATTGTCTGTATCCTTATGAAGATGAGTACACCTCAAGTATCCAACCTCTTGAAAACAGAAAAATACAACAGCACAGCAAATAAAATAAAAATACATTTTTAAGTATTTTTGATAGTTCTTTGATACTTCAAATCAATAATTAATGTCTAGTTTCCCTTATTTTACCATGGAAATTCATATAAAACCAATTTTGCCACCAGAAACAGACAGCAGGATTTGGTTTTGGGCTTTTTTCTCCTGTAGATAAGGTTACCACGTGTATGTATTTGGAATTCAGAAAAATGCATGCCCTCAACTGGGGAATTTGATTAACGATTGAGCACAGGTTAGGCCCAGGATAAAAAAATGCAGCAGAAAATTACATTCATTTTATTCAAAATAGAAGTTTGCGTTCCTGTTATACTGCCTCTTACTTGAAGCACACTTCTGATATTTCAGCAGTTTTCTCTCATTTTTCTTTATACCATTCCACCTTAAAAAAAAAAAAAAAGAAAAAAAAGTCATCTTCTACGTGGAGGAGGTGTATGCTTCCAATCCACTGTGTCTTGTGCTTTGGCTTTCTGATCATTATGCACAACATGTTACGTATATGGACCTCTTAGATCATGTCCAGAGGAGAGTCACAAAAATGACCAGAGGGCTGAAATTCCTCTCTACAATGAAAGGCTAGGAGAGTTGTTGAGCCTGGAGAAGGGATCTTATTGCAACCTTTCAGTACTTAAAGGGGGTTTGTAAGAAGGATAGAGAAAGACTTTTTACCAGTCCTGTAGTGACAGGACAAGGGGTAGTGGTTTTAAACTGAAAGAGGGTAGGTTTAGTTTGGATACAAGGATGAAATCTATTATGTTGAAGGTGGTGAGACACTGGAACAGGTTTCCCCGGGAAGCTGTGGATTCCCTTTCATTGGAAGTGTTCAAGGTCCAGCTGGACAGTTATTTGAGCAACATGAGCTATTGGAAGATGACCCTTCCCATAGCAGGGGGAGGATGGAGTAGATGATATTTAAAGGTTCTTCCCAAGACAAACAATTCTATGAAAAAGGAAAAGAAGCAAGATACTTCTTGCGTCAGTTGCTCAGGCAGTGGCTCACCACCTCCCACAAGTAGACCAATGCCCAGCCAGTCTCTTGACAACAGTTACCCTGGAAGAGAGGACACTGTGATTATGAAGAACACTTAGTTTCTACCCTTTTTCCTGATCTTATACTATCCCTTCCTGGGCTTCAGTGGTCCTTAGGTTGGTAGCTTCATTCTGGTACTGATAGTTGGGTGTTATCATGAGTCAGCAATATTTGGACTCCTTCACTGAATATAGTCGCAAAATATGTTGCTAGAATAAAAATATTATCACAAGTAAAACAAGTTAACCACAGCTATCTGGTCAATTAGAAAACCCACTGTTTCAGGAAAGCCAAGTAGAACTAACCTGCAAACAGGTCCAAAAAAGCCCAAACAGAGCAGGGCTGACAAGCATCAGTCTTCATGATTTGCAAGCTCAGTACAAAACCTGGGACCTAGGTTTTGCCATACTCGTTGCCTACATATTGCCTACTAGTTATGGCAATACTATATTACAGGGAAGCATATTTCTCCAGAAATATCTAAAAGCAATCAGTTTGTAATTGTGATCTAGGCAAAATTGACATGCTGAATACCCACTTTAGTGTCCAGGTCTCTTGGCGCTAAGATTTGGTGACTTTGTACTTAAATTCTCAATTTGCAAAATGCAGAAAACATCTCTCCCTTATTTTATTAAAATGTCCTGAGAAAAAATGAATCATACCGAAGTATGAAAAGTTGTTTAGGCAGCATGATGAAATGGTGAATAAATGTATACAGATGAATACAGAAAATCTTTAGAAATGTTTCTCTTCTAGTAAGTCTTCTCATCAAGTACTTCTCACTGTCAAGTTATTTCTATTGCCTTAAGATTTACTGTTTAGGATTTCATAAGAGCTAAGAGAAATTATGTCATGTATTTTTCCAGACCAATCTTGTAAATACTCCAAATAGGTCTCAAAGGCATTCAAACACAGGGAAACCAGTGTGTTTATGAAAAAAAAAAAAAAATAAAAGTCACCAAGTAATTTTAACTAACAGTAAGTTTGCACAAGTGTTCAGAAAAATGCGACAAGCTTAATGAAGAAAATGTTTCTTGTCCATCCAATAGATAAACCAATTTCATCACTGGAACTACTGCAGATACTTGGCATCTTAAACTGTTGTAGGAAGGACTCTCACTGTAAGATAAAGACTTTCTATCCTCAAACCTAATGTGTCTTTGAATTTAACTGTTCTCAGCAATTGAAGCAATGGAGCTTAAATCAATATGGTGTTTTTTGATACTATAGAATGTGGGGAAAATGAACTGCCAACTAAATGATGCTTGAAGAATACTCTTGTGTTTATCTACACACTCTTTTTCTGTCAATGAGAGCCTTGAAAGAAAAATGTATCAGTCTATGACAGTTGGTAAAGATTTTCCATAATTTTTTTAACACATAAGGCCTCTTCTTTGAATTTCATCCTTCTCATTCAATTCAAGCCGGCACTCTCAGGCACTGTTGTGCCTCTGAGAGAATATTTTTCTTGATGAATGACATCCAGTCTGTTCAAAAGAGCAAAATCTCAGCTGAGGGAGAATGGTTCTTGAGAGTTGTTATGAGACAGATCTACATGATAGCTGTTGAGAATTCTAGGAATCTCAGTTTATTTAAAACAGTGGTTTTGAAATGTCTTGGGAGGAAAATCACTAATTTAAAGCATTGAAATGAATGAACTTTGTATTTCATGTACATATTTTTTCTGGATATTAACAAGCTCAGAGTTTCTTTGTGTTCCTGTTTTTCAAATTATATGAAGAGAATATCTTAGTTTCCATTCACCTGAATATGACTTCTTCTGTTCTGTCAGTTTGCAACACTTTTGGTAATTTATACCTTTGCTCTTCAACGAACTAGCATCCAACTATTATGGGAGACTCAGCTGGGGAAAAGAAAGCATCAAGTTGTTAGATCTGAAACTGGTCCCCTTATTCTGCAATGGTAATTGCAAATGTCTGCTTTCATTCATTTTAATTAGCGTTCTCACAAGAAAAAAGTTCATCTGGCTACCTCTTATTACGGTAATGCAGTAGAGCTCTCAAGCATACATTCCAGAATTCATTTTGTCCTATGAAATGGCAACAGGACATATTTAATTCTTCATAAACTACAAAAATCACCCTACATTATACACAGGTACAAGCACTGTTTAGACATATGTTCAGTAAGTAGAAAAATACTAACCAAATCAACAGTAATTTTTCTGGGGTAGCATGCAAATGTCTATACATGGCTGTAAAATGTTATCTGACCCATCAGAGCTGCAGATGTGACTATTAGAGAACTACTTCTTTTATGATGGTAACTGAAGCTCAGGTGGGAACTTCTGCAACTTGAAATGGCACTAAGTACCAGTAAAGAGTCATATTTATCAAATTCAAGGCAGTGTTTCAGAAACTTTAAATCACTCCAAATGGTGCTGGAGACTTTGTTGTTAGTAAATGAATTGAGCTTGAGGTGTATAAATTACAGTTATAATCAATGGAGGCTTAAGACTCAATTATATGCTCAAAAAGTAAGACGATTAAAAGCAGTTCAGTTTTCCTGAAATTGATATGTTTGTCATATTCAGAGACTAAATTCAGTGTTGAGTGTAAAATGGGGGAAAAAAAATTTTTCCACAAATATCATTGATAGTTTATCTGCTCATTCACTACAACAATTTACACTGTTTATGAACATCTCAAGAGTATGCATCTAAAGACAGTACTTATACATGCACAAATGGTGCATTTAAAAGTCTTCAGGCTTTAAATATCTAGATTTAAGAATTTAAAGTTATGTATTTTCACTGATATTAAAAAACTCCATAACTTATGTGTATATATAAATTATCATAGAATCGTTTAGGTTGGAAGGGACCTTAAAGATCATTGAGTTCCAACCCCCCTGCCATGGGCAGGGACACCTCCCAATAGAGCAGGTTGCTCAAAGCCCTATCCAGCCTGGCCTTGAACACCTCCAGGGATGGGGCATCCATGACTTCCCTGGGCAACCTGTTCCAGTGCCTCACCA
>JAOTQQ010000001.1:168949657-168972359 GCA_026546715.1 Gallinago undulata
ACCCCAGCTCTCTCAGCCTGTCTTCATAGGAGAGGTGCTCCATCCCTCTGATCATCTTCGTGGCCCTCCGCTGAACCTGCTCCAACAGGTCCATGTCCTTCCTGTGTTGAGTACTCCAAAGCTGGACGCAGTATATGTATATATGTGTGTGTATATATATATATGTGTATATATATACTTTTGAATTCAAAGCAAATACAAAGTTATCAAAATACATATTTTACACTTTATTTCATGTCATAGACTTCTTCCAACATCTAATAGATTTAAAGTTCTTCATCTTGATCTCATTTGCTTTAAGCATCTTGGAAGATATGTGACCCTTCACTTGCCATTTTACTACATACATAGGAAAATAAACTCAGGTTGTATAATATAAAGTTCTGCAGTGATCGGCTTAATATCTGGAATCTTCATGCTAAGCAAAATGCTTCTATATGTTCCATATGGGAAGATGGCACTTGTTTCACAGCCCAGAACATAATCATAGAATCACAGAATTGCTGAGGTTAGAAGGGAACTCTGGAGGTCATATCTGGTCCAACACCCTGGCTCAAGCAGGGTCACCAAGAGCTGGTTGCCACAGACCATCTCCAGACAGCTAGAGTATCTCTAAGGATGGAGATTCCACAAAACCCTTTTGTTCACTTTCACTCAGTGATAAAAGTGTTTTCTTATGTCCACACAGAGTCTCCTATGTTTCAGTTTATGCCCATTAATTCCTGTCCTGACACTGGGCACCACTGAAAAGAACCTCTCTTTATCTTCTTTATGCTCTCCTTTCAGGTACTGATGAGATCCCCCTGAGCCTTCTCCAGGTTAAACACTGCAGCTCTGTCAGCCTTTCCTCATATGTGGATACAGGACTTTGCATTTCCTTTTGCTGAACTACATGTGGTTCCTGTCAGTCCATTTCACCCTGCATGTTGAGGTCCCAGTAATGTTAGAGAGCAGTTTACAATTATGATATTTTTAGTGTGCAGAACCTATTTCAGGTCACATTCAGACTATAAAAGTTATGTATTAAGGTGTTATAAAGATGAATAAAAATGTACTTTTTTTTTTACAAAATTCTCTGAAACACTGAATTTGGCTATTAGGTGGGTTTTTAAAGGGGGAGTTGCTGTTTCCCCCTTGTTACTTATCTAGTAAGTAAGAGAAAATAATATTAAGAATTCATACTATTTTTTGACATTTTTTGCTAAAATAAAAAAAAATCAATTATAGTTTCACCACTGCTTAGTATTTTAGTAATAAACACATCTGAATAAAGTCTTCATACCATGTTAAAACATTCTATATATTGCCAGTACATGAATAGAGGCATGTATATTGAGTAAATAGCCAATAACATATTAAATACATTTGAAATTTAATAAGTGAAAAACAGAAGTTTGTAGACCAATAAGAGAAGATTTTAGGCTCAAGTAAACTGTTGAGGTATCCATTCAGAAGACTGAAGTACAAGGAGAATGCTTAGTGCACAACACAAAAGACATTAACCGATGGCATCTATTATTGGCCATGTACTTGCTATCTTGGATTACTTCAGGGTCAGCAAGGCACAAGTGATAAGTTGGCTGGGGCAACTCAAAGCCAATAAATCACTGAGGCTAAGTAGGACTTATTCAACAGTACAAAATGAGTCTAAGGAAAAACTTCAGTAGGGAAAACAACATTCTTGGAAAAATCCATTAAGTTGTGACTTAAATCCCAAAGACTTGAGTAAGATAAGGCTGGTGTTGAATGTGTAATAGAAAAATGTTTGAAACGTGTTGTTTTCTTAAACAATTAAATACATTTTGGAATCAAGTGAGAATAACACAAACTGTACATAGATAAAAACTTTCAGTGGTCATTCTTCAGAATACTAACAAACTTCTAGATGAGATCTGGGAGGACTTTTTTCCTTTATTATGCTAAAGGAAACTGTTGGTATTTTCTGCTTTCACTGTAACATGGTGTGGTGGGTTAACCTGGGCTGGCTGCCAATTGCTCACCAAGTTGCTCTCTCACTCTCCCTCCTCAGCAGGCCAGGGGGAGAAAATACAGTGAAGACATCTTGTATTGAGATAAAGAGAGGGAGATCTCTTGCCAGCTACTGTCACAAGCAAAAGAGACTCAACCTGGGAAAGATTAATTTAATTTATTGATAATTAAAAATAGAGTAAGATAGTGAGAAACAAAACCAACTCCCCAGTCCTCCCCCTTCTTTCCACACTCACCTTCAATCCCAGCTCTTCTACTTGTTTCTGCCTACAGGAGCACCTCTTCTCCCTCTTTCTTCACCGAACTTGGTGTCTGCATAGTTGTTTCTCTCACATATTCTCACTCCTCTCTTCACCTGCTGCTGCGCTTTCTCTTTTTCAGCTTTCTCTTTCACAGCTTTTTTCTCTTCCTTAAATATGTTATCATAAGGGTGGTACCACGGTCACTGATTGGTTCAGCCTTGGGCCAGTGGCAGGTCTGTCTTGTAGCCAGCTGGCATTGGCTGTATTGGACATATATGGAGCTTCTAGCAATTTCTCACAGGAGCTACGTCTGTACCCCACCTGCTAACAAAATATTGCCATCCAAACCCATTACAAGGACATATCCATCTGCTTCAATGTGGGGTCCTCCCCAGGCTGTGGGGTGGATATCTGCTCTACTGTGGATCTCCATGGCATGCAAGTTGACAAGCAGCTTGAGCACAGTTTTCTCCACAAGGCTGCAGGGGAGTCTTTGCTTCAGTGCCTGGAGAGCCTCCCTTCTTCTTCAGTGACCATCCACAATTGTTTCTCACATATTCTCACTCCTCTCTCCCAGATACTGTTTCATAGTGGTTTTTACCATTTCTTTATTATGTTATCACAGAAGTGCCCTCAACATCACTGATTGGCTCAGCTTTGGCTAGTAGCCGTTCCATCTTAGAGCCAGCTGGAACTGGCACTTCTTGTTTCTTCTCACAGAAGCCAGCCTTTCAGCTCCCCTGCTGCCAAAACCTTGCTATATAAATGAAAAACAAATGGAAAGAACTTGGAGTAAAAACAAGGCGGTCTATTCCAGTCTTAAGCTGGTCATTACCAGCCAAGCAAAATGGCCTTTTCAGTTCTGATCCCTATTACACTCATATGACTTGGCAAAAGTAATAAAAATTTCAGAGAAGTCAAAGTTAACAATACATTTTCAAGAAAAGGGTTTAGGATTTGTTCTTGAGAAGGTTATTAAAAAGTCAATGTATATATACATATACACACCCCTTCTTCTCATGTGCCATGGGCCAATTTTCTTCTTTATAATTCAAATGTAGATGTATCTTATACCATTGATTGTCCGAGTATTTCAGTACAGTAATTCACAGAGTGAGGATTTATCCTAAAAGATAAGTTTGTTTATCTTTAAGACAAGAAACACCGTTTCATTCTAATTTACCCAATGAAAGATGATGAAGAAAGTTCCTTATAGATACTTTGGATCCTTATATTTAATCCTTACAAATAATGGATCCTAGCAAATACATCTACAAATATTATATACATAGGGGTCCAGCAGTGAAACCTGGGCCTAAGTGTGTGAGAAACCTTTTTATTTACATGATCATCCTGACATCTTAAAATACAAACCCCTCAAAATTAATGTAGCTGCCTTCAAGGAGAATAAATTTCAATTTATATACTTAGGTATATTGTAGAGTAACCCTATCTGGATTAGAAATGTTTACAAAGTTCACATAAAACCTAGAGATAAAATTGTGAGATTAGTAGAAACATAAGAACCATAACCTGAAAATCAAATAGCCTTAATAAAAAAGAGATGCTTATGTAATTCCATGGGAATTTTTAACTGGAAATCATAGAATCATACAATGGTTCAGGTTGGACGCGACCTTAAAGATCATCAAGTTCCAACCTCCCTGCCATGGGCAGGGAGCACCTCCCACTAGAGCAGGTGGTCCCACAAAGCCCCATCCAGCCTGGCCTTGAACACTTCCAGGGACGTGACATCCACAACTTCTCTGGGCAACTTGTTCCAGTGCCTCACCACCCTCACAGTAAGGACTTTCTTCCTAATACCTAGTCTAAATCTCTCCTCTTTCGCTTTAAAACTGATGCCCCTCATCCTATTGGTCCATTTCCTGATAAAGGCTCCCACTCCCTCTCTCCTGTAGGCCCCCTTTAGGTACTGAAAGGCTGCTATAAGGTCTTCCTGGAGCCTTCTCTTCTCCAGACTGAAAAACCCCAGCTCTCTCAGCCTGTATTCATAGGGGAGGTGCTCCAGCCCTCTGACCATATTCATGGCCCTCTGCTGGACCTATTACAACAGGTCCATATTCTTTGTAAAAAAGTTATATATAAAACATCTAGTTCCTCACTTGAATGTGTCTGCAGTCTTGGAATCTTGAGTACCCTATGTTCTCTTACAAATGAGCTTGTTTGGAGGTTCTAACAGGGGAGTACAGCTACCATATACCCTTGACTGATGAATGGTACATCTCTAACGGGGAAGGTTGTCCTCTTTGACTAAGTGTGCAGGTTCAGGAGGGATGCACATGCAGCAGTGAGGGAGGAAGGGAACACCCGCTTAGCCAGCCATATAAGCCAAATCAAGCCTGGCGATCAATGGGGTGACAGATGTCACAGCCAGATCACCCACATATCCATTTCAAGGTACATGAAATACTGAATAAATGTTGAACAAAACTATAGAGAAATAGAAAGTCTTAAACAGTGTCCTTGAATAAGTTTCAGCAATCATTTTGCTTAATACTTACTGGAAAATTTATTGGCTGATTGGTTGGTTGGTCAGTGGTGTGTGTGTTTTGTTGGTTTTGATATTTTTTTTTCATAAATGAGACAAATAAATGGTACAATCAAAACATCCCCCTTAGAAATTTAAGAAAATAGGAAGGAAGAAACTGAACACTTCTTCATCCCAGCAATACAAATAAGCCTTAATAATTTGGCTTCATTTTAAAAATGATTCTGCAGCAACTTGATCAATAGTTCAAAAGCACTTCCAAGGATTTTGCTTTATGGTATTTTGCTTTGGTTTTTTCCTAAGAGTTTTGTGCTTTATGAGTCTCTTTAAAAGAACTCTAATTTCTATTCAAATTAGATACTCCATTTCAGATTCCTTTCTGAGTTATGCACTGGCTATCAGAGAATTAATGCCTGACTGCTATGCATCAAGGACAATAAGGAAATTGATTGTAAGCTTAGATTTTATTCTGATCTGAATTCATTGAATATTTCCTAAAGAGAATGAAGACAGTCAACATGTTACAGAAGACTCATTAGTATAATGTATACAATAAAAATAATGAGAGTTTGAAGAAAAATTCACCTTGACTGTCTTTACCTGTTATCACTGGTAATTCATCACTCTTATCTCTTCTGTTCTGAACATTCAAGGTACCCTAAATCTCCTTTTGTCTGCCAGACTTTTGGATATTTTTGCTTAAATTATAAATGTATCATCACAATCATGTGACAAAGCAACATTTAAATTGAATAGAACAAAGACTTTTATTTTCTTATATAACTTGGCCTGGAGTGTAATCATATCGCATACATGAGGAAACTCTTTTTTTCTCTCTAAAGCTTCCCTATATAAAACAAAGAATTAAATATTTATGATTGAGTAGTGGAATAATTGTGGCTCTTTTTACATAGACAGTATTTCCATTGTGTTTGAAAAGCTTAGTAGTTTGGATTAAAAACTATTAATATCATTTACTTTTTTTTTTTTATAAGCAGACAAGTCCTTCAGTTCCACTTATTGTTATCACAGAGAATAAGTAGAACTGCATGGGAAATAATTTTACTGTACCACAAAGATTTTTGAGATTTCAATTATGCAGGTCAATTATTCAATTGTTTCTTCATTCAAGGTTTTAAACAAAGAAAAAGAATAAAGGCGGGGGGGGGTGGCAGAGAAGGATTCTTGACATAGCCAATTTCATACTCTCAAGAAAGGTGAAAAATATGGTTTTGTTGCTGAAAAAGTAAAACTAGAAAAAATGCAAATAAAAGTAGGAGTCTAATAATATCCCCATATGTGCACAAGGGGATCAGGCTTCTCTTGGTTTTGTCTAGAATTCTCTCTAAGTTTAGAGCTCAGGCTTTCCAATAGGAAGTTGCCAGAAATCCCTAACCAGGCCCACATACAATTTATTACTTTGCCAGTTAAGGCACTATTTAATGTTAAAAATTATATGTAAGTTGTGTGGATTCTTAGATAATAATAAGGATATCTTCTGTCTTTATATAACCCATTTACATGTAACTGGTTTCTGTGTATATGTGTTGTATTTATCCTCATTCAGGCTCCAAATATATATAACATGGCTCTCTCTTATATCCATAGGCAAAAAAGCTAATCAATAAACAAAATGATTAAACTGTGAAGTGAAGTGAAAAAATTAAAGTCATAAAACTATGTCTGAAAAGTTAGTATTGTATAGCGACTTTTCTAATCAAGATCTGAGACTTACAATTTGTCTGCACAGAATTTTTCACACATTAAATAAGTCAAACTGATTCTCACCAGCATTCTTATGAACCATATTACAAGGAAGGAAATACTCTTTCTGAAGTTCCCCCACTTAGACAAAGCATATAAATAAAGAATTTGGTTTTTGTAATGAATTTGATTGTGTTTCTCAGTAACGAAGAGGTATCATGTAAACATCTAAATGAAAAACTTCTGTTTCTTAACACTTTTGAAAATCAGACTTCTCTTATGCTGTCATCTAATTAAAACTGAGATTTCTTCAAGTTACTTTAGTGGAAATTCTGTCTCAATTGAACTAAGATAAAAAAACCCCAACACTAAACTTTAACCCACAAATTGTTCATGTTTTATCAAGTGCAGTGAAATAAGAAAATTTAAACTTTTGTATACATTGTGCTGCTTAATACATTAGAGTATCATTGCAAGTGGGATATCTGGAGTTGAAACTATCTACTATTTTATCTGTATTTTTGTTTCCATTAATATTAAAAATAAATCTCATCTATAGTTCTGCACCAAACCTCCCTTTCATCATGTCAGAATAAATTGTTGAATCTACATTTTATTTTCTCTATAACTACTAATCAAGTTCTGATATATTTAATTTCTCTCTGGTTTGGGTCAGAATTTTTGTTCTTTTGGATGGCTGTGGAGAAATTTTCATGAAGTGACATTTTTTTATATTTTGTCTGGGCTCTAAGTTCATGGTCATTATTAAGCTTCAATATAAATTCTTTTATACCTTCTGAAACTTTGAAATTCCCTCCCAAAAAAGTGTAAATATTTTCTTAATTATTATTTCTTTCTTATTATTTCACTATTCTGGGAGAGTGCTGACACTCTTTATGCCATATTGTTATTATCATTAGCAGTAGTAGTAGCATTTTAATAATTTAATTTATTAAATTATTTAAGTACTGAAAGGCCAAAATAAGGCCTCCCTGGAGTTTTCTTCAGGCTGAAGAACCCCAACTGTCTCAGTTTTTCCTCATAGGAGAAGTGCTCCAGCCCTCTAACCATTTTTGTTACCCTCTGGATCTACTCCAACAGGCCCATGTCTTTCCTGTGTTGAGGGACCCAGAGCTGGAGGCAGTACTGCAGGATGACCCCAGTAGAGCAAAGTAGAGGGGCAGAATCATCTCCCTTAACCTGTTGGCCACACTTCTTTTGATGCTGCCCAGGATACTCTTGGTGTTCTGGGCTGCGAGGGCACATTGTTGGCTCACGTTGAGCTTTTCATCCACCAGTAGCCCCAAGTCCTTCTCAGTAGGGCTGCTTTCAATCCCTTCACCTCCAGCTTTTATTGATACTCAGGGTTGTCCCAACCCAGGTGCAGGACCCTGCGCTTGGCCTTGTTGAACTTCATGAGGTTCACAGGGACCCACTTCTTCAGCTTATCCAGGTCTTTCCAGCATTTCAACTGCACCACTCAGCTTTATGCAATCTGTAAACTTGCTGAGGATGCGCTCAATTCCACAGTCTGTCATTGATGAAGATATTAAACAGCACTGGTCCCAATACAGACCCCTGAAGGTCACCAGTTTTCATGTGGACATTGAGCTGTTGACCGCTGTCCTCTGGGTGTGACCAGGTTAAATAAACCTTTTACCAGTCAGCAGGGTCTTCAAATGACTGTCATGACTTCTCAAATACCATGGAGAGTGGCTGGCAACTACATCAGCCAGTTCTCTCAGTACTCTGGGATGCATCTCATCAGGTCCCATAGACTTCTGTATATTTAGGTTCCTCAGGTGGTCATGAACCTGGTCTTCTCTTACAGTGGGAGGGACTTTGCTCCCCCAGTCCATTTTTTGCTCCCCCCAGCCTTGAGGCCCATCCACTTGAGTGGTGTAGGAAGAGAGGTTACTAGTGATGTCTGACACAAAAACATGTTGAGTATCTCAGCTTTCTCCTTGTCTGTTGTTACTAGTTTGCCAGTCTTGCTCATCTGGAGTGTGTAGGCTTTCTTTGACCTTCCTTTTCCAGCTGATACACCATGCTTATTATTCTTTGCATCCTTTGCTAAGTTCAGCTCCATCTGTGCCTTGGCCTTCCTGACTGCATCCCTACACAACCAGGCAGCATCCCTATACTCTTTACAGGATACTTGTTGCTACTTCCACTGCCTGTGAATTTTCTTCTTGCCCATTAGTTTGCCCAGCAGGTCTTGACTCAAGCCTGCTGATCTCTTGCCTTCCTTTCCTGGGGATCAGGAGTTCTTGAGCTCTAAGGAAAGCACCCTTAAAAGTCTTCCAGCTGTGTTCTGCTTCCTTTCCCCTGAAGGCAGTTTCCCAGGGGGTCCTATTGACTAACTCCTTGAAAAGCTGAAAGTTTGCTTTGCCAAAATTCAGTGTCCTGTCATTACTCTTTGCCTGACCAACATCCCTCAGGACTGAGAACTCCAGCAATACATGATCAATGCAACCCGGGTGGCCTCCAATTTTGACATCACCAACTAGCTCACTTGTGTTGGTGACCACCAGGTCCAGTATCACCTCCCCTCTGAAGTGGATGTCTATTATGTGGCTTAAGAAGTTTGTTTCGGTGCACTCCGGGAGTCTCCTTGATTGCCTACAACTTGTTGTGCTACTTTTCCAGTAGATGTCAAAGTGCTTGGTCCCTCAGCAGGATGAGAGCCTGCAATTGTAATGCCTCCTACAGCTAGAGCCAGAAGGCTTTGTCAATAGGCTCCCCTTGATCAGGCAGCCTATAGTAGACACCAACCACAAAGTTTCCATTGTTTCCTTATCCTATGGATAAGAATCATCTCTTATTCTTATCCATAGGCTTTCTTCAGAGATGGTTCTTCATGCCTCTATCCATTTCTTGATGTAGAGGGCAATGCCTCCTCTGGTCCCTCCTCACCTGTTTCTTCTGCCACCTAGAGCCACCAATAGCTGCACTCCAGTGATGGGATTATTCCCACTGGGTTTTATAATGGCAATGAGCTCGTAACTTTGTAATAGCAGTAGTGTCTTCCATCTTCCTCTGTTTGTTGCCTTTGTGGTGTTCATTGGTGTAGAGGCACACAGAGGTCTCTGCAAATTGTAATTTCTGTGGCAGTGGTCTTATCTATCTCTGCAAAATTTGGAGGGCTCTGCTGACTTCTTGCCTTTTCTTCCATAGTCAAGCATAAGCCCTATGAGTTAGTGGCTCACAGGGAATAGAACTAACAGTGAAAGTTTACCTTGCACCACACTTCTTAGGAAGCTGTGTGCAGGATCAGTTGAAACTGGCTTTTATCCAAATTGCATATTAGAGTTGGTGAGACAGCAGTTAATTTACCTCTACTGGATGTGTAATGTTAAGATATCTATAATCAGCTTTGAGAACCAAAGTTTAGCAAGAAGAGAGTTTTCTCACAGATGACTGCAAAGTAGCCATGCTTCAAAAGAGAAATCATCAATCTGTTTACTGGTTTTATGGGTTTTGTTGGTTTGTTTGTTTGTTTTTTAATTATTAAACATTGTTTCTAAACATTATTCTGGATCTTTCGCAAAATATAAAAGGAATAATAATGCTGAAAATTTAAAAATATTTAGCAGTTAAGAACATATTGACAGTAATTTTGCTGTATTTCTGAATATTTTAAAGAAGATACTTTCTGCATTTTATCAGTTGCAGGTTTGTTTTTGTAAAAAAATGAATTTGTCTAATATTCTTGTTTACTATTTTAGGAGCCTTTTTTCACAGTCACTTTGTGCTGTAGATCTACGAATTTATAGGTAAGCAGCCTTATACCTGTAAAACCAGGCACTTGTTTGGAAGGAGGGAAAAAGCTCATAATATGTGGAATGAACTTTATCTTGGAGGTTTTTTCATTTAATTGATGCAATATGACCTTGCCATTAGTCTTGCTAGAGGCAAGCTATTTCTGCCTGCATGACTTTTCATTATTACTTTTGTGGAGAAACTCGGTACCTGCTGTTTCATATAAATGTGTGAAAGAGCTAAAGAACATATCCTAGGAAGTCATTCACCTCCCATCTACTTCTATACTTTCAAAGTTAAGTCACACAAGTGTATACCATAGTGCCATATATCAAAGTCTGTTCTATGAACAGAAATTTTGAATACTAAACTTGTGATTGCAATCTGAGATATTGCAGGAAATTTATATTCCCTATTTAGTTATCTGGAGTCCAGGCGTCATCACCTTCGATATAAATCAATCTTATCCTGTAGCAGTTACTTTGCAGCTGTGCCTGAGCTTATTATTAATTTACTGTGTTCTTTTTTGGTACAAAGTGAAGGAGACAATCAATATATCTCATAAACAATTAAAAACTATCCTTGTGGCTTTAAGCTATTGAAATGATGAAGAACCTTTGCAGAATGTAACTGTCCTTGAATTACTTTCATTGTTAAGCATTAGACAATATGACAAATTTCAGTCTGACTCAGTCATTTAGAATAGTATCTGCATGGCTCAGTCAGATGTTTATTTATCTTTATTATTGTCTGGTAACTTGAGCAGACACAGGACTCAGAACAAATACAATGATGGGACATGGATTAAATTAACAACACTTATATGTGTCCTTGGTTTTCCTTAAAGATAAATATAAGAGACTCAAAAAGTCCATAGCATATACCATTAATAAAACTTTGCTGACCATTAAGGCAAATATCTGCCAATTCTTCTAATTTCAATCATTAGTTAAAGATCTAATTTGACAAATATTAACAGCTGCTGTTTTGCAAATTATTTTGAATCTCATGAAAATAATTTGTGTTAAAATATGCCACCTTAGTATAAGTCATTGTTGAATAAACTTTTTCATGATTATAAGCATGTGACATCATGCCTATAAGCTTGATATTTACCTAGATACAGAAATATTCAGTCATCCCAGAAAGAAACCAATCTTCTTAAAATTTCGCTTACTGCCTTTTCTATCAGTATCAAAGGGTTTTTAGTTTTTTAGGGTTTTTTTTTGAGAAGGCTGATTTGCAAAGAACTCATACAAGGAACTATGCTGATTTACATACAAGGAACTATGCTGATTTACTTACAATGAGGAACTGGTTCAAGGAAATTGGAATTCAAATGATACTTTTGGAAACTAATTTTATATTTTACTGACCTATTAATTTTAAACTTTTATTGCTTGACAGAAGCTATCATGAAATAAGTTAAAATACATTTTTGATAAAAACACTTAAAAAACAGAGGTTATCCTGAACTAAAGTATTCAAAGAAAAGATGAATTAGGATACCTTTCTTTCTTTTATTTTTTTTTTTTAAATTGGGCTATGAAAATTAGGAAAATGATCTTTCATTGGGTTTGAGGAAGAGTAGTGTTTCCCTAGTTTAGATAGAAAAGCAGCAAGAAAGGAAAATACTGGAAGACCAAATAATGCTTCAAAGGTAACGGAAAGAAAGTTGAAGTCACAACATTTTTGGCCTGCAGAGAGATGTGCAGAATCTGTAGGGTTTCAGCATACATTTGTTGGGATAGGAATATGAATCATTATGTCCACTCTTTCTAATAAATGCCTTGATCACTTACCAGACGAATCATTTTCACCTTCTGTCTCTCTGGCTTAATAAATATTGTATGAAAAGACAAACAGCTTAGACGAAAGACAGGTAGAGAATTTCTATGAAAAAGAAAATAAATCTCTACCTGAGGCAAGTTCTCCCAAGTATTAGTTTGTTGGATAAAAGCAGGGGAAAGTAATGAAAAAAGAGCTTGACAGAAGCATTATCACTATCTTGGACTATGTTTGCAGGGAATTTTGTGTTTTCCCTTGGCAGCTGGGACTAGAAATGCTCAGACTGTAAATCCTGCTAGGATTTAACTCCAAATTAATCACTTTAGCTCATGGCATTATCAGAATGCAGGCTGTTCTATATCTCTTAAGCTGCAGACATTTAGAGCCTTCTGTAAAAAACTTCATATAGCTTCTAATTTAGGTATAATAAAAGCTATCATGAGGAGACCTTAACGTTGGCATTTGGTTCCTGCCTTCCTTTGCAGATCTGTGAACCTAGGTTTTCTACAACTTAAAGGCATAATTTGAAATTAATGGAAAAGGGGGTGAAGATGATAGTAAACATTAACTGTTTCATCCCTCATCATTTTAAATATGCCAGTTCACTATATTATAATTAGGTTTTAACCATGGAAATGCGTGAAATCATCTAGCTATTATTTATGTGGTCTATGTTAAATATTTTCCTACTAAATTTCATAACTCTTACATGCATTTTTCCTAACCAAAGATTTTGAAAAAACTAAACAAATCTAGACATCAAGCAATATCTAATTCACTACAAAGTATACACATTTTAGAAAATTCTACATCTTATAAAGCAAGAGCAAAAACCCCAAAATAGAATACCTTCAAAACAAATGACAACCCTCAAACAAAAGCCTTTCTGTGCTCCTGGTTAATAACAGAAGACATCTAAGCCCTTTAGTTATACATGGCAGCAATCAAATAACATCAACAATAGTCTTGTACTCTCTATGTGCCCAGACAAATTGAATGTTGGAAGTGTGAGGAAAATAAATAGAGGCATGGTTCTTCATATATTTTTCTGGATTTGTAAAGTCTGCTATGTAGCTTTCAAGGTTACTACTTTTATGATGAGTCATATTTAAGTATGCTGCTATGAATTTTAACAGTATTAGATTTATTTGATGTGGTTATTTCTTTGGTGTGTTTAGATTTCACTGCAAGAAATCCTTTTTAGGAATCTGATTATATTTACCTGGTGTGAGTAATATTTTCCATGAACAATACTTCTTTCTTGTTAAGCTCCCTAGCTTGAAACCAGGAATAACTTACCTGCTTAGGTGTTAATTTATTTAAATTATAAACATTCCTGATTTTCTCCCACTGATTTCCTCTCTGGATTTATTTATGCACATGAAACATACTAAAATACATGGTAGTAATTGAAAATGCTTTTTAGACAGCCATGACTACCATTAAATATTTGTGTTTACAGATATTTCTTGTACTTCTGCAGTTGAGGTGCCAGCTGGAATCTCTTAACTTTAGCAGAAAATAATTCCGGTATTATAACAAGCTATTGTTTAAATAATCTTTGTTTAATATCATCCATAGAAATCCGTATCTGGGTTCTAAACATCATGCCAGAGTAATGCCAAAACACAGGATGGGAAATTAACTGACTTGAACTTGAGCAGCCAGCCCAATAGCAGATATTGTATCAGGACATATGCCTTGCATATTGCTGTGGCTAGAAAAGAAGTTACAAAGTTTAAAATATTAAAAATAGTTATGTATAGTATAATTATGAACACTATTCCTAACTTCTATAAGCATATAATTTTCTTCTGATGTTTGCTAAGCAGCTAACACTGAGTGCCTTCATACCTTTTAAATGACTATTACACAGAGGTATTTTTGGATCTTGTCCAGAAATAATGTTCGAAGTAGTACCATAACCTGTAGTGGACATAACATCACTCAGGCTTACTCATCATTTTCAAAAACATTAACAGTGGCTAAAATTCAGAGGGAACACTAAAAAAATATTCCTGAAAGTTAATTTTGTTATTACATTCGAATACTTCTGTAGGTATCATGGAGGCTTGCCTCACTCTCCCCACTTGTGTGCAGAAGGGTCGAAGCTGATGTTCACCCAGAGGATGTACCTAAGGACAGACCTTTCATCTGGGTGGGTAATACACTGCTATACTGAGTGGTGGTCCTACTGGGGAGGTCCTCATGGTGGCTCGGGCTGCTGAGTTGTTGAGCATTGTCTGGCTGGTGCCAGCGGGGGTGATACTGATACTCCATTGCAGAGAGGTGTAATAATGGAAGCAGAGGGGAAATAAGTTTTCACTGCGGAATCTCTTGCACCTTCAACTGCCTGTGTGGATTGGGTTGGCATGGCTTGTACAGAGCTGAAACCATTCTCAGCCTGGGTCAGATTTTTCCAGGGTAAGGAGGAGATGAATTCAGATATCACCTCATCTAGGTGGTCTCTGTTCTTACAGTGGTCTCTGAGTGCCTTAGGATTGGCTTATTGTGGGCATTCATTCACACTCCACAAGAACAGGCTCCAAACCAGGCTATAATTCCCCAAACTGCAGGTTTAGGTCTGAGATATCTGTTGAGCCAAGCAATTTCACTGCAAGTGCAGGAATTTTTCAGTTTAATGATGCTTTTTACTTTTGCAGCTTCAGCTTCTGCTGCACTTGCTACTGGAGGACTGGGTGTATGAGGACCCTGGGCATGCATGGGGAGCAGGATTTGTTTTGCTGGGCAAAGCAAAGAAAGGGATACCAGCACTGTTGTGGAGAGAGTCATTACAGTTTCTCCTGCATGAACACTGCTATCATGGTTGAAGGTAATGAGAAGGGACTATGCATAGAGGAGTCTTTTCAGTTCTTGGTACCATACTGCACAAGATACAAGCTCTGTGTTGTGAATCCTGTGTCCCAATTGGAAATGTAAAATGTATATATTTAAATTGGACTACACTTTTTCCTTTTCCTTTGTTGCTCTCTTTCAAGTGTATTTTCTGCTGAGGAAAGAAGTGGATATATAAAAATAAACATCTTCATACTTTGATTTTTTGATCTAGGGTCATACATGCATCCCATTCTAGCTTACTTTCTGCATTTATGCACTTGGGATAAGAGCCAGGAATTTTCCATCAAAGAAATTAAATTTTTTGTAGAGATCTGCAAGACAATTTGTGATAACTTTCTGACTCTGTGCCTCATGTATTCTGAAACAGATAACTCATACAGGCAAGACCAGCACAGTGTCTTGTGTGTCTTCTTTATGGACCATCTCCATCCTCCTCAGGAACGCTTTCTTTAGAGCAGCTCAAGATTCCCATCAATCTAACATACCTGTAATCCAGCTTCCTCTGTAATTTTAGGAGGAAATTAATTTATTTTTTAAACCAATTTTATTAGTATTATTTTTCTTCCCACTGTGCTTTTCTTACCCATTATATGTGTAGTTATCAGAAGCTCCTGGAGAATCCAACTCCCAAATGCTAACCCTAAATATCCACTCCTACCATGAATTTGTGATTTAGTATTTTATCTCAGGACCTTATTCTGTTCAAATCCACCTGTCTCTGTATTGAAACAGGCAGTGATAGAAATGAACACAAGAATAAATCCAGCTCAGTCATTTGAGGTAGACCAATGAAATTGATATGTTAGTTATGCCAGATACTTGATAAAATCATACATATTCTTTTAACCACAATCTCTGAAAAAGGGTTAACATTTATTAAAAGAATAGTGAAGTTACTTGGTTTCTTAAACACAGGGGTCTAACAACATTTTAGACATCTCATGGTATCCACGATGTCTCCATAATGTTGTCAAAAATAACACAAGATGTATATGAGACTTGCACCTTCTCAGATGGCAGCTGGATGCCCACAGAGGCTAAAATGGCATTAGATATCTGTATCTTCTTGTAGCCATTGTTATTCACAAAAAAGTTAAGATTTTTGTGGAGAGAAAAAGAAAAAGTTATTTTCCCCATTTAATACTGAGAATTCAGATAAGTACTGAAAAATAAGGTATGACAATGTTGCATAAAGATGTCTTTATGAATCTAGCACTTGATCTTATCTGTTTTTCTTCTTCTGAATCCCACGCTTCTTATTGGCAGTTAGAATAATTTGGGGCGTTCTTGACCTGCCAGACATTCCCATTAGTCTGCACCCTTCTTTGCTCCTCTCTGCCAAGAACTAATATGGTCTCTTCAGCATCACACACTGCAGAACAGAATAAAAGTGTCCAGACTGTGTTAGGTACCCAGAATATAGCAGCTACTGCAGCACAGAGCTTCACATAAAGTAAATTAGCCCTCATGGGCTCTTAATATGATAAATTCCTGATAAAATAAATTACCCTACCCATAGCTCCAGGCCTTAACTGGACTATATCCAGTAACTGATCTAACTTCTTTAGATATTGTATTGGTTCTCCTGTACTCTGCAGGGCAGCTCTATTTCTCCATACTACTACAGGGTAGATATGTCCTTTAAAAAAAAATAAATCTGAGCAACTATCTGGATAAAGGAAAGGAAGCAATCACAGTTCACTAACAGATTATTTTTTTTCCACCATAAGTAGCTAAGGAAGCATACCTCAGGGAAAATGGAATTATGGTAGACATTTTGATGTAACCTAAGCTGTTCTTTCTTAACTAAATTTTACTACAAAAATGTATACTTTGTCTTAATTATAATGATAACATTTTGATCTATAGGAAAATAAATTTGTATAAGTAGCCTCTGAGGGCAAATAGCACACTTATCAATGCCCTGGGATCAGACATTTAAAGAGAACATTTCTAAATGTTTGTAAGGGCACTTACTATCCCTACCTGTAATATCTTAAGAAAAACGTTTTGTCTGGTCCTTTCTGTTACTTCTTCTTTCTTTTCCTATATTTTGCTTTGCTTTGTTTTGTTTTGTTTTCCCTGACAATTTCTGAATCACTTTTATTTTGAAATTATTTGATTTGTCAAATTAGGACTTGATCTATAGGGAAAAGGTGTCAATGCAATGGTTCCTGCTCTGTATCAACACTTCTGTGTTCTGTGGATGCAGCCATGAAATTCCAAGAAGCATAAAACCAATCAAAATTGATTTTCCATTTTAAGTACTCCTTTAAAATTTGCATTGGAGTGCTTCCAAAGAAGAGCAACAAAGCTGGAAAAGGTTCTAGAGAATAAGTCTTATAAGGAGCAGCTGAGAGAGCTGGGTTTGTTCAGCCTGGAGAAAAGGAGGCTCAAGGGAGACCTTACTCTCTACAGCTACCTGAAAGGAGGTTGTAGCAAGGTGGGTGTCAGTCTGTTTTCCCAAATAAGAGGTGGTAGGACCAGAGGAAATGGCCTCAAGTTGCACCAGAGGAGGTTTAGATCAGATATTAAGAAAAATTTCTTTACCTAAAGGGTTGTCAAGCATCAGAACAGGCTGCCGAGGGAAGTGGTTAAGTTAAAAGACTGGTAGATGTTGCACTTAGGGGCATGGTTGAGAGGTGGACTTAGTAGTGTTAGTTTGACAGTTGGACTTGGTGATCTAAAGAGTCTTTTCCAACCTAAATGATTCTATGATTCTATAATTGTGTTGTTCACTAGAAAGCTGAGTCTTTGTATATGGCCATTGATCAACTGACTTCTTAAATAATCAAACATGAACAAATTAAATATCAGAGTATTTCAGTAAGTTGGTTTTGCTTTTCTTAATGTTCACTAAAGCAAATGAAGAAATGTTGAGTACTGTATTTTTTAAAAAATATTTTGTCTGAAAGGTTGGTACTTTGTACAACATAGCATACTGTACCAGTTAAATCACTTCTATCATTTGAAGTGAGTTTTCACTAGTATACAAAATGCTTTTATCAACTTATTCTGGACATAAAAATTACCAAGCTGTGAATCAAAATTAATTAAATTTGATACCTTAATAACTGTTTTTCAGTTTTTAATCTTAATGTAACACATGCACAACCTTACTAATTGACAGTATCTTATACTGAAAATTTGTTTGATGAAAATACATTCAAATAAAGCACTTATTGTGGTGAAAATGCATACTAGAAATTAAAAAAAAAAGCTATGAAATGTCAGTTCTGTCAATACCCATGCAACTACTACTTTGTATTCAGCATTTAATATTTTAAGATGTGATAATATTTTATACTAAATACAAAGTCTCTGGATGCTTTCATATCTTCTTTCTTTTTTTTTTTTGCAGGAAAATTCAGAATTAAGTTGAGGTGTTGGAGGTACAAAGAAGAAAAAAAAAGGCGTAATTATTTTAACTCCTTTTATATATTAAGTACTATTTCATTATTTTTGTCACAACTCAGCCAAGTTTCTTCTGTACAAAATTGGACACTGACTCTGTGGTCAAACAGTCTGTGCCAATTCCTGTCATTCTGAAACACCTGTATCTCTGTTAGAATGGCTATCTGTCATTCATCCAGTTTTTATCTTAAGTTGATTAGATAAACATTTATGTAACACTTTTTCCATGATGAATTTTAGAAACATGTATTATTCCATTATTATATTATATAAGGTACAAAAAAATCAATATCCATAGATGGCTTAATGTTAGCAACGCACTTCGGAATGATGTTACATTTCAGGGAAGTGCGACAGTTCCACAGAAAATATACAGATTGACCTCTAGAGAAACTAGTATAGTAAATTCTGAAGTCAGTCTGGGATTTTTTTTCTTTAATTGTTAGAGATCAATAGTGTATACTTGCAAATCATATAATCATAATATAACATAGTAATATATTATGATAACTATATTATTGCATCCACTTCTAAATTCCTGCCATCACATTTGCCACTCATAAAAACTGAGCCTTGGTGGACAGCTTTTAGTAGACAGGCTCTCCTCAAGTTAAATGGTAATTTATTTATATATTTATTTTACTATAACTATAGATAAAAACATAGATTTTGCACATTTTCACTTAAGGACTTTGAGGCAGAAAAAAAGATAAGACTACTCCAAGAGTACAATGCTTACTTTCTAAAGAAGCTGACATGCTTCACAAAGGCCTGTTGCTATAAAATTCTAATTTAGTTGCTATATTCAGCAATGAAGTTACATAAGAAAAATTTTGGATAGTTATTTGTATTACATCTGTATATTCAGACTATAATAAATGAAATACACTCAAAGAAACCAATTAACTGGTACTATAATGAAAAAAGTATTTTGTTGGGTATAATAAAGAAATTATAATTTCTTCAACCTGGCAATTATAAGTTTTGTCATAATGATGATTGTTTCATGAATAAATGTCTATGCAGCAAGTTGAACTTTCTGAATCATATCATTGTGTGATTTTAATAAAATTTTGTCACTGTTCCTAAGCATCTATTGTTATTTGTTCTGTAGAAATTTTAATTAAAACCAATGAGTACACTGAAGATGAGAAAATTCCTACTTCACATGAATATTTTGTACTCGAAAAAGAAAGGACAACTATTTGGTATGTGTCAAAAATGACTACAATCTTCATACAGTGTTCCACAACTTAAAGCTTAAGTAATTTCACAATTTTTCTTTTGTTCAATGGCCTTTCTTAGAACTCCTGCAATGAAACAATATTTTATTTCTATTAGTGAACCCTAACTTTTTAGCATCTTGTTCATTGCCAAATTGTGAGATCAATATGTTTCTCAAAAAAAAGTTAACTTTTGACCACATTCTACACAATTTTATGTCAATGTAACTGTTGAACCCAGTGCAGTAGCTACCACCAGCAAGGAATGTGGCTTACATTGTATGTATCAAAGATTCTGCATTCTGCATAGTGTGGTTATTTTTATGCATTTAACCTTCACAGATAAGCTTCGATATTATAAAAAATATTATATTTTTCTTCATATATATAAACAGTCCAAGTACACCACAGCATCTCACATTTGTTTAGGTGAAATTATGTATATATATTTTAATTAAGATTGGTATTTCTAGTTGTGATGTTTTAACATTTAAATTGAGGTTTATTTCCTGTACAATACTGCTCAACTATAAACATTTGCTCATCAGTATGCTTTAAACTATATGACATTGCTTTTTATTTAGTGTCAGTCTTCAACTCTTTTTATTCCAAGATCACTTCTCTTAAAGAAAAAGACTAATTTCTGTTTGCTTGAGGAATCATTTACGGTCATGGATTTCACTGTAAAAAAATTGTTTTTCATGGTAGGATTTGCTACGCTAACAGCAAGAATGTATTACTTTACCTTTGATTTTATTATAGTTTTCATGTAGATTTGAGACATGATGCTGCAGATTGGCAGAACATGGTGAGAAGAAGGACTGAGGGAGTCAGTAAAATTCACTTACCTGTGAACTGATTGATTTTTGTTCATGGTAGATGCAATGTAGTGGTAATTATAATTCCGAAAGGTCCATTCTATGACAACAAATATCACAGGGAATGTTCTGAATTGTAGAATTGTCGGTAGAAGAGAAATATATTTGTGTTTTGATATCTTAAACTACTACTTTGATTGCCTTATGATAATTAGTATTGCACCTCTTAACTACATTCTAAAAATAAATACGGAAAAATTCAGCTTGTGGTAAAAATGTAAGAGAAATCTATGAAGGTAAATATTTCATCTATAGAGATAATTATTGCAAATAACTTTTATGGGCAAAACAAATTATTAATTCTTATTGTTTAGTGTGATAAAGCATTTTGTTTTCTGAGGAACAGGAAGATTAGGTGCTAATTATTCACTATGTTTAGGGTCAATTACCTTTAAATAATTTAAGTTACATACACTTAAGTTTCACTGGCTGAAAAAAAATAGCTCTTTGCCTTAACATAATCTTAGATAAAGTAAATTTAGATGAGATGATAGGGGAAAAAATTGGGAACAGTCCCAGACTCTTGCTAATTCACATTTCTCTTACTGGAACATAATTTAAATGTTTCTGAGCCTGTTTACTACAGCCCAGACACAGAAAGAAGAAGAAATTTTGGTGAAGGCTATAGGACAGCAAATGGTAATCATCTAGCTCTGGTATTATTTGCTCATCTACTTCTAAACTTCAGAGGCTTCAAACACCCCAGTCTGTATCAAGTTTTTGTTGTTTGAATAACCTTTTAGTGGAACTTAGTATTGTTGGGTTAAATCTAACTTGTATTCACTCAAGAGAATGTTCATAACCTACTCGTTAAACACTCTGTTCACTTCTTTGATTTAGAAGCACCAGTATCTTATAATGATTCTAACTTGGAGAAGATGGGATGACTCATCCTTTACTGAGGCTTTGTGTGTCCACTGAAGTTTACACTGGAGGGAATTCCCCTCAAAGACTGTTCTAGGACTGCAGAAATACTGGGGGTTTTTTTTGCTACATGGGATGTCATTTGCTGCCTACAACCATTTTGGTGTACCTCACTTAATCAGTTCTCCGCCACTGAAGGATTGTTGGACAATATTGGCCTCTTCTCAATTGAGGCACAGAGAGTGGTCTCTTAGATATCAAAGTGTCTTAGACCAGATAAAAGCCTCTTTTATGGAACCTAATTGACTGAGTATATATGAAGCAAAATTGAACGCTTTTTGGTTTATTCTGGCCTTGAACTCCTTGAACTCTCTAATATTGGACAGTCTGCCCAATAGAGTAAGCTAGAAAGTTATCAAACAAAGCTATGATGTTATATGTTTCCAAGAGTTCTTCGCTTAGGGAAGTGCAGAGGTACCGCAGTGTGAAGATGATTTATTTATGAGTTCTTTTAATCTAATATGCACATGATTTGCACTTCATTTATGGCTGGTGCAGTTGGCATATATCTAGAAATATTCATACATAAGAATGGGTAATTCCAAAGTCAGTTAGGGAGATCAGAAAGCATAAAACATTGCGGCTTTACCAAATGTTGAAGCTTTGGATTCTCATTTGCATTTTACATAAAAAACAGATTAGCACATGATAGACAGACACAGATATCATGAAAATAAACACTTAGAAAATTAGCTGTAAAAAATATTTAATGTCATCACTTCACTGTGTAGAGTTATTGTGAGAGGAGTAAGAATCTTTAATCTACTTTTCACTAAAGGAAATGGCTCAGAAAAGTAGACCAAATGCTCGGTGGATTGAGACCCAGGCTTCTGATGAATCATCTGCATCACTGTGGTTTAGAATACATATTGTACATGCTTTATTCTACAATAATAATAACGTCCGGGTTCAATTATTCTTTTAATTTTTTTTTTTAATGTCCAATAATGCAGAGTCAGCAGTTCAGCTTAATACAGAACTTCATGTTTTAACGAAAGTTGCATTTAACAAAATCACAGAATATTGTAGGGTTGGAAAGGGATCTCTGGAGATCAACTAATCTATTTGCATAAAAGAGATTTGCTTCTATATGTTAGTTTAACTTCTGGTATGAACTTTAAAGGGCTTTGTTTATTTCATTGCAATTAAGGGTATTCCAGGAATCCCTTTTTCACTTGGGATAAATATCATCATTTTGAGTCACAGCAAATGCTAGTGGGAATATGGCATTATAAAGGGATCACTGAAGTAACAGGCTGCAGAAGGAGGAAATTTTGTTTGTGCATTTGTCACATTTTTTTAGAAGGTTAACGAAATTTATAGTATTAGGTGATGAAAATGTGGTACAATAGAAACAATTGAAACCAAGGTAATTCTTGTCTGTTTTGATACTCCTCCAAGTCAGGCCTG
>JAOTQQ010000001.1:168973209-168990298 GCA_026546715.1 Gallinago undulata
TCAGAGCTGCTCTCCAGCAGGTCAGCCCCCAACCTGTACTGGTGCTTGGGGTTATTTCTCCCCAGGTGCAGCACCCTGCACTTGCCCTTGTTAAATTTCATTAGGTTTCTCTCGGCCCATCTCTCTAGCCTGTCCAGGTCTCGCTGTATGGCAGCACAGCCTTCTGGGGTGTCAGTCACCTCTCCTAGTTTTTTTTCTACCTTATTTGTTATTTTCCATAGAAACTGTTCTTCCATGTTGAATTTTAGTTTCTAGAGTGTCTTGATTTGGCTTTGCAGTTACACATCTGTATTTTTTTTGTATTTTTTTATTTTGAGTGGGTTATAGGACAAGGATCAATGAAAACATAAAACCAGCAATAAAAGTTAAGTAGTTGTTTACCAGTAAAGAAGCATCAAAACTAAATAAGAACATAGGTCCCTAAAACGGGACATAAGCCTAAAAGTCAAAGGGTTCCCAAATAAATTAAATATTCACTAATTCAAAGGCAAAGTAAAAGAGGCGTGTCTGTACCTTATTAGCTGGAGAACAACTGAAGCTTGTTAGATTGTGTAAATAACCTTCTGTTTTGAATTGGAAGCCAGGTACCCCCCAATATACAGCAGTATTTGAACTATGAGGACACAAAAAGTGGTATCCCAGTGAAAAGACTTAGTGTCAACAAATATAGATCATACTTCAGGGGAGGAGAGGAGAAGACAGGAGAGGAGAGGATACTTACACTGGTATTGGAATGTGTTATGCTGTCTAAGTACTGCACATCTTTATGTCAAAAACTAACAGCAGAGACTGGAGTTTACAGAATAGAAATGTGTATTTGAAAAACTGGGAAAATGTATGATTTACTTTTGTCAGTCAACTGGAAAATTCCTTTCCTTTGGAACAGAAGGTGCATAGAACTTTAATGAGAAATGCTTTATAAGGAGTATTGCTGTGTACAAATTTGGTTTTGAGGTGGTAAACACCCTAGTGAGATTAGCTGGAAGCTGAGCAAATAAGAATTAATATTGGACACTGCTGTTGGTAACAGATTTCTGCTTCTTTTCATGGATGTAATGAATTTACAAGCTTCACATTTATGTGACAAACATGCAAACACTCTCCTCCTCCCAAAAAACCTCAAAATAAGTACTCAGGATAAAACATTTTATAAAGCTCTTGTCTGGCTTCAAAACTGTTATGTATATGCAAATTGATAAATATGAAGTTTTTTTACAATGCTCAACTTTTGAACACAGAAATTCAAAAAAAAATCAAATCAGTGTATTAAAAGTAAAAAGCCCTATGTTTCAAAAGAAATGCTAGGGGGTCATTTTAATAAGGAGGGCAAAGCAGTAAGCTATCAGTATGGTAATTAAAATCAATGAATGTCCATAACCATGCTTGAAGATGTGAAGAAGGTTAGAAGTAATTAAAAATATCACAAAAGGTCTTTTCTTAATGATTGGAGAGATGCCTAGGTGGATAGCACTATGCAACCTGGTATCAAGGGAAAACAGGTTCAAAGGAACAAAAGTCTGCTATAAGAAGTGTAATTTTTATGCCCAGAGAGAATGGAAACATTAGACTGTTCAAATATAGCTTTATGTAGCTGGCTTAACAGTTTTCTAAACTTCTGAACATATTTCTGCTAAGTATGAGAATGTTTCTATTTGATCTTGAAGGCTGGGATCAGGCTCTGCTTTTCTGGTTGCAGCAGGTGATGCAATTATAAAAGCTGATTTAGGTATTAGTTTGCTAGATTGAAAAGAATTGTGTTTTGGGACCACAGAACTATTTGAGAGGCCCTTATCTGCAACCTGGACAGGTTTACCTGAGAGATTAGGGGCTTTTGGCCTTCTGTGTTTATGCTCTCTGACATACTGCAAGGAAGAATGTTGTGTACTGCATGCTGTGTTCATCCTGACTGTAGAGAATACCCAAACATGATTACACTTAATAAATAGTCAGAAACTTTAAAACCCATGCCTTTTATTACTAGATTCAGTGTGAGGATTTCTTTGTTTGGCTTGGGGAAAAAAAATAAAATAGATAACATTAGGAAGTTAAATCTGGTGGATTAAAGACTCTAAAACTTTTTAATCCCATTAATTAAAGAGTAAAACTTTACTTCCTACTATAAGCATTTAAATCAGGAACTATCTTGAAATCTTAGACTAATCATTGCTATCTTTCTCTTTACTACATGTCTGAACTCCCCAAATCTGGAAAAAGGGAACATGGACCTGACTTTATGTTTGAACTACAAAGTATTTCTCAGATGGTGAATTCAAATTCTGCTTTCTGCAGAAAATCTAAATCATATTCCTTTTGTTTTCTTTCCATTGCAGCAGTGTAACAAAATGCATTTCCTCTCCCAGCAATCAGAGTACAGAGCTGTTCCTGAAAACATTGCATCTACCAACTGCAGTCATAGGGGGAAGTTTTGTTGCTCTTTGTTCTAGTTGACATGACAGCCAACACAGCTAAAAGAGATTCATATGTGGATCCAATTCCACCTTGTGCATCTTCTGAGCTGTTTATTATAGTCAAGGCAATTACAGCTGTGCAAACCCAGTGATGGCATTAGGGGGCACAGGTGCAAACAAGGGACTAATTTGGCCTGAAAAACCTGTATTATTGGTGATAATTAATGAGATGGCAAGGAGCCAACTTGATTCACAAATTGCAGGCTGAGTACACAAGGCTGAAAAGAATATCCAGACGTTTACTTAAATGGGAGAATGTGGCATAAAAAAACCTTCACAGACAATAAACATGTATTCCCAGTGAATTTCTTTCCTTTTCTTCTTTTCACAGAGTCACTTTCTAAAGTAGCAATGTACTTGATGAGATCAAGTGAAAATGCTACTGTATTAGCCCCATGTCAGGGGAGCTACACATTATATTTGGTTACACTACAGAAGAAAGTAAGAAAGTGAAAGGGAGAGACAATTTTGTAGAAATGTTATTTGATATGCAATTATTTCTAAAGAAAAAAAATGTGATGGGCATCAAAGTGTATTTTGTATAGTATGTGAATTCCACCATTTAAAAATAGTGAGTATTCTAGATAGAGATAAATATAATTTAAAATGTCAATGAGGGACAAAGAACAACTGTAGAAGTCAGGTGAGATGAAAAACAGTGTGGTGATATTTGATAATTTCTTGATTATATCAGTTATTTAAATGAGTAAAGATTAGACATTAGATTGGTCTATAATTAGGGCAATATTGCCTTAATAATATATCTAATGACTCTTTGGCTTCTATGAATTAAATTAATTCTTTTTTTTTTTTTGTTCCTCTTTTAAAAATAGCATTCATTTAATTTTGTTTTGGTACAAATAATGAATAAATGTTTATATTCCCTTCCTTTTTACTGCTCCTAGTTGCCCATCTATGAGTTTAATATGACAAATAAATGTCAGGACACATAATCTTTCCTCTTACAAGAAGGTACAACTGCTCTTACTCTTTCTTTTCAAAGTAACTAAAAGTAAATTTTGCACTGAGTGAACAAGGTAGACTTTGCTCCATTAATGAAATATTGTTTTAAGGAAAGATTCCAAATCATAGTACTGGGTGAAAAAATATACTACAAGTCAGTAACTATGTTTGAATGAAGACAATTCCTCTGAAATTTAGTTAAAATGTTGCAAATGGGATTTTCATAGACTAAATTCATTTGGAATCCAATATTTATTTTATCTTGGGTCATCTGATTGAGATTGCTGTAAATTAAAACAATGCTATATAGAGTAAATGTTAGAAGTAACCGATTATGAGCTGTAGGCTCTAAGAAAAATACAGCACTTAATTCTCCAAAGCGGTTCACCAAATGCGTTTCTTCAAAGAATTACTTGCTTATTTGTCACATGCTTTCTGGAACAATATAATTCCTATATATTTTTTTCCAGTCACATAAGTGTTATTAACAGGTGTGACATAATTAAGCTAATAAAGCAGGTACTAAGGTATTAGAGTAATTAAAAATTATGAAGAAATCCTTCCTTACAGTGCAGTAATATGCCTGGATAATTTCATAATCTGGTATTGTGTATGCTGTGCTCATATTAAAAGTATAATTTATGCATATTGGAGTATGTAATCGTCTATATTCTGCTTACTAACTCCATTAATCTTTTTGTTTGAAAGAAGAACTGAGAAATCATATTTCTTATGAGCCTTTGTCTGCCAACTTATTCTTTGGGGCTCTCAAGCAGAAGCAAATACTTAAGAAAAATACAGAGATGAGACACAGAGGCAACTCTTGCTTTGGAGCTCCTGCCTTGATTAATGAGGCTATTCCCAGGTCGTTAAAGTAATATTTAAAGTAATAACATGGGCTGAAGTAGTTAGACATTCAGTGGGTACATTCTGGTTCTGTTGAATCTGAGGTTACCTTGAGTTGAGGTGACATTGGAACTCAGGTCTAAAAAAGTAATTTCCAGATATTTTACCCAGATGAAATATCTGTTATACCACTAAAAGAAGCCAAAATGGTTTAAATTCCTGATCCAGGATCCAGTAAGGTCAGTAAAATCATCACTCATTTCACTGATGGATTGATCAAACTGGATCAGATGATGGATGGATCAGACTGGATCAGACCGATAGTTGCTACATATATCTGAAATCCAAATTTTACCTGAAGAAAAAAAAAAATATCTATAAGAGAAACATGAGAATGGGTTAATAGTCAGTTTTGCCACCTGGTGTGTCTCTTTACTCTTACCCTCTCTTTATTCTTTACCCTCCTTGTGAACTAGGAAAGATAATATTATGAGTTTCTAGACTATATGAATGAATACAGAATCTGCTGGAATCACGATCTGAGATTATTTGAAATCTTGGAGAATACGACTATTGTTTCTGAATTCATATCTATCTCTCTCTCCATATCAGCCACCAATTCTAAAGGAATACTTGAAAATAAAGGGGCTTTGACCCCTTTATTCATGATAAAGAACATTTTATTGATTGCCTTACTGAATTTGGTGATATTTCCAATGGGCCTAATCTTCTCTTATGTGTAATGATCACATTCGATCTATGGTCAACAACAATTATCAAGGCTGGTAGATTACTCAGGCAAAAGAGCATTTAAAGTAAAGAACATTCTTCCTAGCAGAATCATTCAGAGGCAGTTTGACTTACTCATCATCTTCTTGTGACTTGGAGATTTTATTTTTTCATGATATTAGGCAATTGCTAAATGCAAAGTTAATTCTAAAATTCTGTTTTTAACATGTTTGCAGTTTATTTTATTGGTAGCAGTAAAAAAAATCTCCATCTGATCACAAATTTCACAAGCAAAGTTATTCTGCTATTTCTGCAAATGAAATGAACTAGAACTTTAAAGGAAATTTTTCTGTACACCTACGAAAATGGCATGCAAACTGACATCTTTGGAACTGTTTAACAATGAAATATTTGGTACTTTCAGCTGATCTCTCTACAGGAAAACAGGTGCTCCAATTCACACTGCAGTGGGTGCAATCAGCTATGATATTTTTTGACAATCTCTACAGAAACTCTATTACTGAAGACTGCCTATTGATATAACAACACTGTGACTCACTGATGCCTCTAGGGTATCTTTGTCTGAATTCTATTTCCTTCTTTGTATTTCTTTTACTACCTTTCCTTTCCCAGGATGGTAGGTTCATGCAGGGTTACTTATGCTAGCATTCCCATTCTGTCACAGCAGGGTCGATTCCAATTGAGGTTATAGGATTACTGAACTAACATCTTGAATAAAAATATGTTGATGCACATTTAATTTGCTTGACATATCTTTTATTAGCATATCAATTTCCTTATTAAGGAAAAGGTCAGTAAACTTATCACATGCTTGTCCACTGGACAAAGAAACTATATCTCAGTTCCTTGGGTTTATACACTTTTTCATTGCAGTTTAAGCTTCTCTGTTTGGGACAAAATATTCTACTAAACAGTTTACTGACAACAGTTTAAAGTTGAAATAGGAATTTTCATGTGTTACCTTGTCTTCTTGTACTTTCATGAAGGAAATATGGTTACCCTATGAAAGGAAAAGTCTGACAGACAAGTTATACAAAATAAGATTTTTTCAGCTTGCAAATGCACAAGATTAATGCTTCACTTTTGGTTTTCAGCTTCTCAAAGAACTGGAATAAAGCTTCTAAATTTGACAAGTTCTGAGAGATATGAGCTTTATTACTATGTAGATATCTAGTCAGATAATAAGGACAAGGTGAAATGTGTTTCATTGGTTCTTTTTTGAAGATTATTTCATAGGCAAAAAAATCAATATTTATGTTAATACTAATTTTTAATACATAAATAAATAAGCAAACTATTGCATATATAAAACCATGACTAGAAAAGGTGGAGATCACCTATCCTCTGAGAGATGCTTTATTACACAAGGAAGATTCAAATACACATCTTGCTCATATTTTCATAAGTATAGCCCCACAGGGTGGAAAATACCTGAAATTTAATTCTGTCATATAGAACCTATGACTTGGTGAATCAATCAGTGGTCATTAAATAACTGAATATAACCAGCAATTCCCCTGAATGTAGGAAAAGGAATTCCCACTGACAACTGAAATAAAAATATGCACCCATTCTCTTATTTGATTTTAATAGGTGTTTTCAACCGTTAACATACATATTTTAAAAGAAAGCTTATATGCAAACACAATATTTCCTTAGCATAAAAGCTGTTTGACTTTAGGATTTATGAGTCTGTTATCACCTTATGAGTTCTGGTCCATTAACACCTACACTAAAATGCTTTCTGTGTGCAGTCTGAGACTTTGAAATAGATGGTTTATGGCATATTTTTATTTTTACCTGTATGTGACACTGGGCTTTGTACAATAGTGTAGCAAATATTATCATAATATACAAAGTAACTAATATCCTCAATCAGCAAGGAGCCTTTGGGAGGTTGCTGTTGGGGTTTTTTCTATGGTATAAGGTAATAGTTTATATTACTCTGTTCTTTCTAATGATTATAGAGTAGTCCATAAAGAGAAATCTGTCCATTCAGTGCCAGCTGAAGTGGAAACATTTGAGTCATACCAGAAAGGAATACAAATGCTGAATCAAATTAACAGTTCCATGTGCTCAATGACTGTGTCTAATCTTTTATGACAGCTGGTACCTGACAGTGAGTTATTTAAGCTAGTCTCTGCTTCACTAGCTGTTCAATAAGCCTTTTCATAGAACTGAGATTTGCTGAGTAATACAGTTCTTCTATCCTGGTTTCTTATTCTACAGTAGAATTGAGTTGAAACCATTTCCATTTCTATCAGTGCAATACAGATTTGAAAAGAAATAATTGTGTTGTGGCTGAGATACTTGTAGAAGGTCACCTGTAGGGTAAAAAAAAGTTTAGACAGCCAAATCTCCTACAATGCAATCACACACATCACAAACAAAGGGGAAAGTAAGACAAAAAAAAAAAAAAAAAAAAAGAAAAGAAAGGGAAAAAAAGGACAGCTTTATTTCTCTAACTCACAGTGATGGGAATTGCAAAAAGGTAAGTACTGGAGAATCAAGTGCCAAGACAGATTATCCTGAGGGGTTGGAGAAGAAAGGCCTAAATAGAAAGTACCTAAATATGTGCTCTGATTTCAAAAAAGTTTAATTCTGCTGAGGTTAGTAATGGGTATGAAGTTGCTCAACATTTAAAAAAAAAAATCGCCTGTTATTTTTCCTGTTAATTTTGACTACCAAAACGTATTGTGGTACGGACAGATCACAAAACATAGCTTTCCCTATTTTCACATGGCAAAAGTTGTGGTAGCAATAGGAGCAGAATTTACAACAATATCAAACACACAGCAGTCTTCATGAGTAGATTTTAAAGTGCTTTACAAAAGGACAGAATCTTCTGAATGTCTAAATACTTCAGAAACCACAGCATGGTTTTGTTCTGTTGGAGCAGCTGTCTGCATCTGTAGTGTGCTTTGCTCTTGTTTTTTAGAACTGTTAACAGCATTGATAAGTGGCTTTCCTTCTCCCTGTTGTGTCTGCTAGAGCACGTTAGTAAACTGTGCTGCAAAGGATAAAGGAATCTTTACTTAATCACTCAAGAGAAGAATGAGAAGGAAATACTGCTCATGAATAAATGAGCGGGCTCCTTTATGTCACTCTCCGCTCCTGGCTTCCTAGGAATAAAGCTGTGGGTATTGATCCAATCATGTATGATACAACAAAAGACATTAAAATATCAGAATACTCATTAATAGTACATATTAAAGATTTAAACTTGAAAAAAAATAGTTGTTAATTCTAAACTAGGTTAAACTTAAGAGCATTTTGGGAAAGCTAAGTTTAAAATCAGTGATGAAGAGAAAAGTATGTTAGCAGCCATGCATGTGTGGCAAGAAATATAAACAAGTCTAATCTCTTTGCAACTGAAAGTCATTTATATAAAAACTAGATCTCAGGTATCTTTTACATGCTGTAGGATTACATTAAGGGAAGGAAGGCTGCTATAAAGTCATGATTATGCAATAAATAAATAAATAAAAATGTGCTGAGAAGCTAAAAACAGTATGACTGTCTTGAAATAGAAAGAATTCCCACAGGTGACTAAAAAGTTCCTTAACTTCTTGTATGGCTGCAGATACTAATTTGAAATACAGTGTCCCATTGGAATGTATTTAATTGCCTTTTGGGTCAAAGTTAATCTGCACCTAGCTGCTTAGGTTATCTCTATACTAAAAACAACAGTGCCACAGAAAGGTTCTGGGCACTGAAACATGATCCTGTATGCTGTTCAATTCTTAGAAAATATTTTTCAGCTGTGTTAACTAGTGCTGTCTCAAACAATCACTTGACAGCATCTTCTAGGGACTGATATTAATAAGCTATTGCATGTAGGTACCCCTATTTTGAGTCTAAGAAAGTGTCCTATCATAGAATTCCAACATCATTTGAAAATAACATTGGTGTTGGAAGATCTAATTTCAGGTCTGCATTCAATTTTGTAGATGCATTCAGTCTTCTAGATGCATTCAATCACATTAGTAGGGATTGTTTTAATAGTCATCAAGAAGTTAAAAGCATTCTTTGACTACTCGTGATATGCTTGTCATGTAGATTATGTTGAGTATTACCAGACAATAAACACTTGTATGTGATGGATGGCACATTTGCCCATACTGGAAAAAGGTTAAATTACATGCAGATCCTCACAAGTACAGATTCCCATAGAATAAGTGGGTTTGTAGCCTCAGAAGCTGCAAATGTGAGACACTAGGCATGAAGACATTGGAAACTGACCATGTGTACTTGACATCCAGTTTCACAGTCAGAAGTTTGAGCTGCAGCAAACTTTAATTTCCAATTAATCCTCTGTGGATGTACATGTATAACTTCCACTGGTTAACCAACTTCAGAGACCTGCCAGTGAGACTGTCCTACAATGCAGGTGTTCCAAATGTTACTGGGAAAGTGTTTAAAATAATTACTAGACAATTTTGATATTTTCAATGAATGTTTTCATCGTTTCACTTTGGAGATAATTTCTCTACTAATTACTATTTTTACAACATTATTTAAAGGTGTAATTCCACAAACTTCATTTACACAATTATAATGTTTCTAACTTCAAGTTTGAGTGCATAATAATTTTAAATTTATGTGCATAATTGTAAACCTTAAAAAATGGTACTTGGCAACAACAGAAATAAGTAAAGAAATTACATTATTTTATTTTTACTATGTCATGTAAATCAGGATCAAAGCATCTGTTTGTGGTAGGGATAAGAATATAGATGGTTACCTCACTACGAACTGGTTCACTCAGCAACCATTGGCAGCCTATTAGCTTTGATGAAAATATATTAGAGATTATCTGCATTGCTGTTCTGTACCAAGAAGTGCTGGTTTGCTATGATCCCAGTAAGACAGGCACTCAGACTCAGTTAAGTATGATTTAGACTCAGCTAAGTACAATTTAGCATACTATATGTATTAGAGCTAACACTATAAAGGAGGAGAGAATAGCACATATAATCTTATGACCCTCAAGATGCTGGGAATCTTGAGCTGTGCAGTATCAAATGGGCTTGTGATCAGGGCACAGTATGCTATGCAGATCCTCTCCATAGAAAGGTTGGCCTATTTTGGTCATTTGAGTCATTATACAATTTTCTTAAAAGAAAACAACTCTATTTGTTATATATTCTGTCAAACAAAAAGCATGTTCACATGTGAACTTATTTTGATAAAGACAAGGACATGCAGATGGCTTAATTTGTGGTAGCTGGTTGCTACTAAGTGGGAGCTACTTGCATGTATCTTTGTGGCTATCAGCTGGCTAAATTTATCCTGTGGCCAAACGTTTTTTGCAGCACAACACAGACCTGCAGGCCAGGTTATATGCACAGCCCAGCACAGAATTGACCCTACTCAGGTCAACTGTTATGTGAAGAACTGATTCCTCAATGGTCTTCCAGGCTTCTGATCAGGAAAAGTAGGACTGCAAGTAACATTTCCAGAATAAATACATTGTTTCTTATAATGAAATAAAAGTGGTTTTTTTTTTGTTTTTTTGTTTTGTTTTGTTTTGTTTTGTTTTGTTTTGTTTTTTGTTTTTTTTTACTGATTGACTTTTCAATTTATACAAAGCAAGAAACAATTTTGCCAGTCACAGTTCAGAAGTAGAAATGTTCCTCTAAAAATCAGCACAGGTAAAAAAATCTCTCAGTATAGAAGTGCATTTATAGACTGGAAAACTATAAAGCTAAATATCAGTGAAACTGGAGACAGTTCTTCACTTTTTAAAAATAATAATAAAAAAATTGTCAGTCTAGCTGAAACTGCTGTTCAGGAGATCCAAGATTTCTGTGTTGGTCTGCTTTCCAAAGATGAATGAAGTTCATCTGGGCATTCATCTGAAATATACTGAACATTCCAAATTACAATGCCAAGTCAGATTCCTACAACTTTTTATAGGACACTACTTCTATTCTGTCTTCTATCATTTTAGTTTCTATCTTTCAAACACAGTTTTTGAACCACTAGATATAATTATGACTCCTTCTGTGACAAATGTGTGTCTGTTTCTGATTAGAAGAACATTACTGATAAAATGAGGTTAAAATCAGAATAATGATCTCTGGAGCTGTAAATATTTCATATTGTATGAGATTTATTCTTCATTCGAGCTTGACTTTTGTCTTGACTTTAAACCATGTCAAAATTCTCTACAGCTTCGCACAAAGAACTTTTGTGATTAATTTTCTCTCTGAAGAAAACATCAGTACATTGGAATGTTTAAAGGTTTTAATTACCTACTAGGCAACAGTGACCCATGAGCTGTAAGCACTTTCTGTTATGACACAGTTACTGAGAGAAACAATTCTTAATGTAATTCTAGCACACCTCCGATTTCATAAATTACTGATTTACTAAATAAGTCCTCATTGAATTATCTAACTACTTGTCAGGAAATTTTGGCTGATATACTGTGATTTTTTATTCAGCTTTATCTTTTGTAGTCTTCTGTCTGCAAATAAGGATGATTATATTTTAGTGCATTTTTTTCTATTATTTTCTTAATGATTATTATATCATTATGTGTATCTGTACTGGATGTATAGAGGACTACTAGTGACAGTACTGATCTTTGCAATATGTCTATTTTTTGCATATATCACTTAAAACACACTAGTAAATATCCATTTTTGCATGTAAAACAAATAGACTAGATACCATATAGGTCTCATATTTCGGCTTTTACATTTAGGATCTCGAAACTGTGGTTCTTTCAGTGAGGGCTTGAAAATTATAAGATGCTTTGTGTATCTCTGGAAAACTGAGTCACAGCTGATTGTTTCATCTACATTTGATTTGACCTCCCTTGGATATATTGAACAAAGAGAATTTTCTAATCACAGTCACTGATATAGTTTGACCATGACTCTGTCCAATGCTAACTTGAAAAGTCAAAGTCAATGATCAGACATAACCCCAAAAAGTTATACTAATAGAGCTGATGTACAAAAATAAAAAAAAAAGATAAAAAAAGTTATTCAATACATGTATTAATAGTAAATGACGACAACAACAATTCAGTTTGAATGCAGTAACAATTTTGTTTCTTTTGGTCTTACAATAACAAAAAATTTATGTGTCATGAATAGATGCAGAAGAAAAGGTGATGTTCCTTAGTTTCTACTGTTTGGTTCGGAGAATCCTCACTTATAGAGACTCAGAATCCCCGATTTCAAACAAATGACACAAAGCAACGAAAAAATAATTGCAGTATCCAACCTTGGAATCCAGCTGACTGGATACAACCCTGAGCAACCTGGCCTGATCTCTTAACTGATCCTGCTTTGAGCAGAAAGTTGCAATAAAGACCTCCTGAGGTCCCTTCCAAACTTGAATTATACTATTCCAAGTTTTAAAGGCAAAAAATTAATCTAATTTATGTCCAGGACTAGAAAATGATAGTATATAAGGTAAACTAATAGTCTGTGTAATTTGTTTTTCAGTAGCTAAAGAAATATATCCAAGTTATTATGCAAAAAAAAAAAAAATGTATAGCTATGTGCAGTCTGAAGTGGTTCAATTAATCAATTTGTTTTGAATAAACATTGAAAAATAAGATATTTTTTCAAAATTTTGAATATCTTCTTTCTTTTGCTTTGGCAGTAATAGGACTCCCCACTGTTTCTTTGGCAACACTTGACAATAGATTAGGGTGTGAATTAAAGTTTCTGTTTCATCTAAAAAAAACCCCAACAAAACAAACAAAAATTGCAAACCACTAAATTTGATCAAAACAAATACAGAGGCCCAGTTTCTGCATTCAGAAGTGGCATGGAGCTCTTCATGAAGAAAAATTATTAACTAGTATAGTGATGTCCAAAAGTGAACAGTAAGTATTGTAGGGAATACTGAGAGGAGTGAAATTCAAACGTCATATAAGAATGAGATCCAAAACTTTGCTTCAGGAGAGTTTCATTCAATGTTTTGATTAAATATTGAAAGAATAAGACAGAAGTTCTCATTCTACCCTTTTTGTAGGCAAAGAAGTAACTTATATTGTGAATAGGTGGCAGATAATTATATATATGGGGGGGCAAGTGGAAGTCCAAAATTGGATTTCTGGATTGTCAATCAGAAACGTCATTGCTCATTGCTAGCTGAAATGAGTACAGTCTGGCTGTAAAGTTGGTATCCTTTGTGTTAAAGAATAATGGTATGTCCTGAAGCATCGATTAGGAAGCTGATGACACATTATGCTTCTGAACATTGACTATGTAGACTAGAAAAACCTGGGCTTTGGGGACGAAAAAGAGGCATTCCCAAAATCTGGAAGTAGGCTCAGAGGAAAGATGGCAGAAATCAGATGGCTGCATGGAGATAAAATTCAGGGAATGCTCAGGGACCTTGGCCAGTGTGACCAGTAGCACTGCATATACCTACAACAGCAATCTTCCTGCAGGAAAGCTAAACTAAGACCTCACAAACGAGGTGCTGTAGGCTAGTGAGTGAGTGTACAGGGCAAATAAGCGGTGTTAAAGCTCTAATCTAGTTACTTCTTAAATACATCCCATTATCCAAATCTACTATGACTTGTCAAATATTCTGTCTTGTCTGTGACACCTGCAATATGTTTTTTTAATTTAAAAGTAATTATGGGATAAATTTTTGTCAAAGAAAAATTATGGAAATATTGTTCGAGGCTTCTCATGATTTTGAGCTACAGTTATGAAGTGTACGAATGCATTACTTTAAATTATATATAAAGTATATATTTATATGCTTTAATATATTCTTTAAAAATCAGGAGTTTTTATTTCTTCAGGAATTTTCATTTCTTATTTTCAAAGACACAAGGAACTACACACCAGTCAATCTCACCTCTGTGCCTGGCAATGTCATGGAACAGATCCTCTTTGAAATTATGCTAAGGCACAGGAAAAATAAGGAGGTGATGAGTGACAGCCAACATAGCTTCACTGAGGGTAGTACATAGTGCCAGACAAATTTCTTGGCTTTCTATAGTAGCCTTAAAGCGTTGGTGTATAAGAGCAACTGATGATATCTACCTGGACTTGTGCAATGCATTTGACACTGTCCCACATGACATCCTTGTCTCTTAGTTGGAAAGACATGGGTTTAACGGATCCACCACTTGATGGACAAGGAATTGGTTGTATGTCCATACTCAAAGAGTTGTAGTCAATGGTTTAATGTCCAAATGGCAACCAGTGATGAGTGGTGTTCCTCAGGGGTCAGTATTGAAATCAGTGCTGTTTAACACCTTTGTCAGTGACATAGACAGTGGGATTGAGTGCATCGTCAGCAAGTTTGCCAAAGACACCAAGGTGTGTGGCACAGTCAACGCACTGGAGGGAAGGGATGCCACCGAGAGGGACCTGGACAGGCTTGAGAGTTGGGCTCATGCAAACCTCATGAAGTTCAACCAGGCCAAGTGCAAGGTCCTGCACCTGGGTCAGGGCAGTCCCAGGCACAGGTACAGGCTGGCGGAGAATGACTTAGGAGCAGCCCTGGGGAGAAGAAGTTGGGGGTGTTAGTGGATGAGAAGCTCAACATCAGCCGGCAATGTGCAATAGCAGCCCAGAAAGCTAACTGCATTCTGGGCTGCATCAAAAGAAGCGAGGCCAGCAGGTTGAGGGAGGTGATTCTTTCCCTCTACTTCTATTTTGTGAAACCCCACCTGTAGTACTGCATCCAGCTCTGGGGCCCCCAACATAAGAAGGACATGGAACTGCCGGAGCAAATCCAGAGGAGAGCCATGACAATGATCAGAGGCCTGAAGCACCTCTCCTATGAAGACAGGCATAGAGAGTTTGGGGTTGTCCAGCTTGGGCAAAAGAAGGTTCTGGGGAGACCTTATAGCAGCCTTCCAGTGCCAAAAGGAGGCCTACAGGACAGATGGGAAAGACTTTTTATAAGGGAGTGTAACAATAGGATGAGGGGCAATGGTTTTAAACTGAAAGACGGTAGATTTAGATTGGATATTGGGAAGAAATTCTTTACAATGAGAGCCCTGAGGCAGTGGAACAGGTTGCCCAGAGAAGTTGTGGATACCCCATACCTGGAGATGTCCAAGGCCAGATTGAACGGGGCTTTGAGCAACCTGGTCTAGTGGGAGGTGTCCCTGCTGAGAGCAGCAGGGTTGGAACTAGGTGATCTTTAAGGTTCCTTCCAAACTAAATCATTCTATGATTCTATTTTGTGAACTATTTTGTTCGCTCTGTGCACATAAATGTAAACTAAGTGACACTTTGCAGACCTATATAGGATTTTTGGACTTCTCCCTAAATGACTTTGCTCTTTTGAAGATAAACAATGCAACGTACAACCTGAGTCTTGTGAAACAGGTCTCTGGATTGTATTGCTAGGGCAATAAATCTGCAGCTACATGCTGTTGCTCAGTTCCTAGACTTCCTTTACAATACATGGTAAAAAACATCTAGTTCATTGTCATCTTTATCTAACAGAGGTTCAAGCTCTCATTTCCCATGATGGAGGAAAACAATATTTTCGCTTTCTGTTCAATGTATAATAATTAGGAATAAATCAATACTTACTAGACCTGAGATAATGTAATTTAGTAGCTAAAGTGATTCAAGCATGCACTGGGAAGAAGAGATATTAGGTTTTGATAACTGTATTCAGGCTTTTGATATTAAGTAGTCATTGAATAAGATAAATATGCAATTTTTTGTGTCAAAGAGGAGTCTGGGATTCTCATTAAAAAGAAAAACTATTACATTCTAATAATATTCATTTTTTCTTGCTCCGTGGATTGGAAAATCCTGAATTATTTTCAGTAAGCCTATAAACTGATGGCTAGGGCATACCTTTGGCTTTTAGGAGAGGACACAGAAGGGAAAGGAAAGAAAGATATGCAACTGTATTCCACCGAGCAGAAAAGAGAACCGATTATGCATAAAAATAATTTTAAATAGATTTCTCCTGTAGTCATATTTCAAAAGAAACCAGTGATATCATTTCTCGAGCAATTTTTTTATTTTTTTTTTTTTCTGTTGGAGTTTTAGAATTCAAGAGTTCAATGGGATTGATATCTCAGCAAGTCTGGCAATTATTATTATTTTTTTGCTGCTGATCATCCTTAAATATGAGGATGGAATCGAAGATTGCAGACAAACTATGAATAATTATTTCTAGAATTTTAATACAGAAATATAACAAAAAAGCATTCCCCTATAGTTTCTGCATTGGGATGTTTCTGCAGCTAGACAGGATTTACTTGGATTTGAAAACTGCAGCTCTGGACACAAATACCTATATTCTACATAAGACATTCTTTAGGTGTTCAAATACTTCAGCTGCATCTGACCCTAAGTTGTTTGCCCAAGGCTAACAGCAAGTTAGTAGCAGAGTTTGGATTACAGTGTAGAAATTGCTGATCACCTGCCCCATGATCAATCCATCAAATGAGGCTGAATAGAAAAACACATCTCCAGCTGTTACAGAACACATGCTGTTGTAAGAATTAAAAGGAACCAGCTGTCTATAGCCCCTGAGAAATTTGAATAGACCCACATTTTTCCACACAATCATGCTGTAATTACATGTCACCCCAGGTGTTCTCAATATGATTACTCCCTATAAAACTATAAGTGAGGCACGAGACAGACCATACAGCTGCAGGAAAAATAATGAAGCAGCAGGGTTTCTCTTTTTCTGCATGCGCTGGTTTGGTGCTGTTTATATAACCAATCTGTTCCCTGGGACTGCTGAGAGAGCCCTTATGGTCCCAGCGATCTAGGGACCATAGATGCTGACCTATAGTAACTGGAACATGGAATCAAGCTGCTTTTTTTGACAAAGATATCTATCATATATTTACTGTGAAAGCCATTCTGAAAGGTACAAACCCTTTAAAAGAAGAACATGCCACGACGAGACAACTGGAAGAGATAGGAAGATAGATTTTGGAGATTTAATCTTTTTTATCTACACAAAGAAACTTGTACACTTTAAAAATATTATAGCCTGTTGTATACCTCTGCAGTCATAGTTGTTCTTAGAAGGTTCTAAACTGTCACATTCTGCTTTCCAAAAAAGGTATCCAAATGCCTAGATATTTT
>JAOTQQ010000001.1:168997436-169010215 GCA_026546715.1 Gallinago undulata
ATGTGGTTGGACTCAATGATCTCAAAGGTCCCTTCCAACCACTAAGATTCTGTGATTCTGTGATTCTGTATATTTTCCCCTAGTGAATTTAACCCAATGCATGTGAGTCATTCAGTAGCAAATGACAAATTGAACTAATAGAAGGAAAGCCTGTTTTTGCTTAAGACTCAAAGTCTGTGTAGGTAAGGGCATGGATATTAAGTACGCTAAGAACCCATAATGATATTTGAAAGATCTGCAAGTACTGGGATGCTTGTGACTCAAGCATGTGAGTGTGTGCACCTGTTTGCCAATGAAGATCATGCTGGACTAGCCAGTGAGTAGACACCTGTATGCTCACTATGAGGGCCCAAAATCTGGCCAGGACTATTAGACAAACTGTGAGCCCACACTGATATTTGAGGGATCCTCATATGAGTATGCTTGTGAATCTAGAGGATACAGATGTGTGTTTTTGCTGGTGAAACTCATTCCGGATCAGGCAGAGAGGAGGATCAGGACTCTGCCATCCCTACTTTGTTTTACATGAACCTCGGATAAAGGCAGCACTCTATGGCACAAGGTGTGGCCAGTGTGTGTGTGTGTGTGTGTGTGTGTGTGTAAACCTTCAAACAGAAAAACAGCACCCATGTCCATTGGCCTCAGACAGCCCAGGTCTCACGGAGCTCCAAGCTGGTACATGATGGCTTTGTAACTTCCACTCACAGACAGAGCCCCTCAGGACCTTAAACTGCTCTTAAGGCTTTTACACAGATTTTAACACTCTGCAGCCCTTCTGACTTCAGCATGTTAATTTCTTTCTAAGTGTCATTAAATTCTGCAGTAACTGGAAGCTGTCTTGGGCAATAACATGGAATTCTTCTGTCCTACTTTACATGACTATGTTAGAATAAAATAAATCATACCCTACAAGTATAAATCATACCCTGTAAGTGCTTTTTTCCCACTATTAACTATGAAGGGAGTCTGGAATGATTATTTCAGACATAAGCATTTCTGCTTTAGATGTCTGGTTTTGATTAGATGAATCCCACTGTCACCAAATAGATTCTGTCCTTATAGCTTTCTCAAGGTCGAATGAGAGAAGAAAAATACACCAAATGATGTGTTCGCAAGCTCAGTGTTATACTTCTAAACAGTAAAAACTGCTAAGCAAGCAACCAACTCTGAACTACAGGTATATTTTAAGAACTCTTACTAAGCACTAAAGATTTTATTTTCTAGAATAAGGCTGTGTATCACATATTAACCATGTTTTTATGTGATGCAAAGTTTTAATAATAGGCCTCACCTAGTGCTTGAAATTTTCTTTCATTGAATCTGTAATTGATCTGTGAGTATGTCTGTTCTCACTTCACACACTAGCTATAACAGTACTCTTCTATTTACTGGCATAATTCCCTGTCTCATTATGTATTCACATGTAGGTCATCTTTGTCATGATACCAAATCTAGTTGTACTTTTGACCTATACCTAAGTCAAGACCTGCAGGGCAGAGGAACTGCATGTTATCTTTGACCTAATCTTTTTACTGAGCTTTATGTGATTAATGAGTAGGTCTAAATAGATTTAAGGCCTGCAAGCTTTCTCTGAGCTGTAACGAATTGGTTAATACAGTGATCTGAAACAAGCTTTGCTAAATAGAATATTGTTTGAATATAAAATACAAATAACAGCTACAAAATAAATTCCGATACAAGAAAAGATACGTTGCATATCTGTCTTATCTGAATACTTACACAGGCCAAATTTATCTGAAGATCTCAGGTGCAGAAGTTTGGTTTCAGCTAACCTTTGAGTCCAGCTTTAGGAAGTGTGTCCCTTTATAAAGTTAATGAAAATCTTTCTGTTTGCACCTGTGACTGGAGCTTGATCAAACCAGTTTGACAGCTCAGCAGGGGGGCAGGGATAGACTTCAAAGCATTTAGTTTTCTGCATTGTCTCAGATATTTTCTGGAACAGCTGCTGTCAACTCATTGTCTCCCCTCTTCCCTATATGCTGTCAGCTTCTGCTTGAGTTAACCCCTTAGACTCATCAATTAAACAATAGCAAATAACTAACAGATGGAGCATACAATATGTATGAATTATTATACAGTCCCGTTTCCTTTAGTCTTTCTGTACTGAAATAAACAGCATAAAGTTTTCATAATACATAATCTTCTAATGTTCTAGGAGTTTATGGTCTGGTTTTGACTTATGACTGCATTTTTGTCATTATGTGGCATTCAAGCATAGAAAAGAAAGGAAATGGAAGTTAAGCAAAAATCTATAGTGTATAAATGAAACTGAGTTCTTTATTATAGTTTCAAAATTTTTTTTGTCTTATGCTGTGATAGTCAGATCATCCAAGTTCAAAAGGGTCAGGTCAGGTCAACACTTGAGTGAAAATCCTCCAAGCTGAGGGGAAAACTACATGAAATAGATGTGAATGGTGAATTATGAAACCAGTATCTGTACTGAAGAGTACATCAACAGAATAGTAAAATAAAATGAAGAGAGTACATCCTCCTCACTGTGCACACTTTTTTTTTATCCATGTGGCTCACACCCTATTGCTTTAAGAAATATCTAAATGATGTATAAAAAAAAGTCCTGCAGGCTATTTTTTCATTGCTGAAATGAAGTCCTGCTGGTACGGCTAGAGGTCATATTTTGCTGGAGATGTTTGGAAGTTTCCATGAAGAGCAACTAAACACAATGATTCCAACCAGATATACTATATTCCTGGACTACCCTCACTTGGAAATTTTTCTTTGCAGGGTCAAAATCACTGTAGAGTAATTTTCCCTAAGTCTCATTCTCCTTGTAAGACTGTTTCAGCAGAGGAAATAGGAGACTGAAGGAAGAAATGCTTGTGCCATCGCTACGGGTTTCCAAAACACAATCACTCTTTTTTATAATGGCTTTTAGTAGCCTCCTTGACCATATTCAGGGGAGACGCAACTATTTTATTTCTTTTATATAATATAAAAATATAAGTTATAAGAATATATTTATTAGTAAGGAGCTTGTAAGATTTAAAGATGAGGGGTTTCAAGATGAGACCTTTTTTATTTCTTGTGTTAGCAATGTTTATTTTTTTTCATAAATTCACTTCTAGGATGGCATGGCATAAGCACAAAACCGAGTCTTTTTAAAAAAATAAAAAAATAGAAATAGTCTGAAAATTAGATTTCAGGGGAAAAAAAGATGTTTTAATAGCTTTCTTCTGCATCCACAAACCTTACCAAATGCAATCTCATTTTGTATTTCCAAACCCAAGAGCATCATCCAATAAATATTGTCATATTATATACCTGTCATTTTCGCTTGTTTCACTTGTACCATTCTTTCAAAATTCCCCAGTAAGAAAAAGATAACAGAGATTCAAGTAGAATGACTTTTGACAGGCAAACTTAAACCCTTGGAAATTATTTCATTTCGCAACTTTGTCAAAAGTTTACCTTAAAGCTTACACAGAATTCATTCTGTAGGCAAACTATAGATCCAGCTAATGTCAATTTTTGTTGTGGTATGTTTGTATAAATTTGAGGCAACAAACCTTCATTTCATTCACTCAGTGTTTTCACTTCCATTCACTTCCTTTTTTTCTTTTTTTTTTTTTTCAGCACTGTTTTTTAATGGATTCAGAGAGAAAGAAAAAAGATTAGAAAGATTTATTTTTACATAAAAAATCATCATGGAGAGAACTGAATAGAATAGATTGGAGCTACTTAAGTTAGTCTACAGGATAATAGTAGTAAACCATATTTTAGATATTATAAATATTCATTATTTAACCTATTTGTATTTTTTCAACTAATTCCTGTGAGTATTGTGATTTGTAATTGTTCTACTTAGAAAAAAGTTCTGGAATTTTATAATATTGATGTGCTAACTTTCTGATCAACACCTATAAATCATCTATAAATACTTAAAGAGTGGGTGTCAAGAAGAAGGGGACAGTCTTTTTTCAGTGGTGCCCAGTGACCAGACAAGAAGAAAGGGGCACAAGCTTTAACATAGGAAGTTCCATCTAAACATAAGGAGAAACATTTTTACTTTGAGGGTAGCAGAGCACTGGAACAGGCTGCCCAGAGAGGTGGTGGAGTCTCTGTGTCTGGAGACGTTCAAAACCCGCCTGGGCATGTTCCTGTGCAACCTGCTCTAGGAGGACCTGCTTTGTCAGGCGTGTTGGACTAGATGTTCTCCAGAGGTCCCTTCTATCCCCATATCTTTCTGTGCAATTCCGTGTAGTCGTAAGCACTATACCCCCTCACATGGAGGTAATTAAAAGACCAGTGGCTAATGAAGCACTTCATCCACAGACTAGACTACATGCTCCATTTTGGCAGTAGTCCTGTTATTCGTCTATGAAACTCTTCTCTTCCACTCTTGCAGTCAAGCTATGTCTAAAGAGCAGTTCAAAATCCAAGGAAGCACTCAGAGATATTGCTACAGCTATGGCTGTAACGTCATTCGTTTTTCAACTTAGTGACTACTGTTCAGGGCATGAGAAGTGAATAAGAAATAGTAATATATTTCCACGATGAAGGATGGCAGTGGCATATCTTTCAAATAGAAGTTTCAGTCAATTTTATATTTTGGATTCTCAAGTTTTATGCTGTCTTGTCTGGTTTATTCTCTGAAGTTTATAAATAATAAAACCGTAAAAGTGCGATTTATTATATGCAGAATGTGTCATTGGCCACGGCCTACCAGTGGTATTCTTGGTAGTGCCTGTTTTGTCTCTGATGTTTCCTTTCTTTAGCAATGGCACTTCAGTGCTGTTCAGGTTGTTGCTTATGATTTAAAATTGTTTGTTGTACAGAGCTGAGCCATTAGTTATTTCAGACATTCTGTTTCTTCTCTCAAAACTAACCTCAAGAGCAAACTATACTTAGCAGTCTGTACATTTAAAAGTGTAAGACAATATCACATCAACTAATTCTAGATAGTTAAATTTTATTCTGTCTAATCTTAGACCACATAGGCCAGTAGACCTGTGTTAGTCTCTACTCTACATGCAACATAGGTAAGCACTTTCTCAACATCTAATCTACAAACAGATTAATTTCTCTATAGATTTTACTAGTTCTGTGTGTACCTTTGAGATCAGTTCTTTTCTCAATCATTTACTTATTATAGATAGAGGGTAGTTTTGACTCCACCCACTATACTATAGGCTGGTTTAGTGGACTATAATTTTTCCCCTTTCTTTTAATGAAAAAAAGAAAAAAAAATGTCTTCTGAGTAATTTTTCTGTTTACACTCTAAGATATGAAGCAATTCTATGTTAATAGAGATATCACTTCCACATTATCCTTAGTCTTTGAATTAAAATATTGAATAATATTTTATTTTTTTATTCACAAAATCACAGGAATATCTACAAGTTTTACAAAAAATCAAATGTAATACAGTTTAAACAAACAAACAAAAAGGTTACTTTTACTGTTAAGTTAAAAAGGACAAGAGCAAACTGGAAACTTGTTTTTAATTGTCAAATACTTCAAAAAATAATTTAATGGATTAAAGCTAGTCACCATTTCTAGAAAATCTACTCAGGTAAAGAGACTAATATGTCAGAGAAGGCACATCCTTTCATATTAGAAACTTACATTAGAAAAATTTCCTTCATTTTATTTCTCAAATTGAAGAGTTAGTTACTAAGAGATAATGGCAAGAAATACAAGCTTAAATTGTCTGAAGTCTTGTCCCAGGGGACCACTATTATATCTGTGATCAAAACCATTTGGCAATTTCAAACAACTCTGAAAGTATCTGCCAGATGTTTAATGTGATTCATTGTATTATATCCTTGCTGCCAATGATGATGGCATTTTTTATTCACATTTAGAAATCCTAAAAGTTCCTGTCACTTCAATAAATTACATGAGTCAGACTGATGTTATTTCGATGTAGTGACATTTACTATGAATTGACCACATTCTTATTAAAATATAGGAAAATACTAGAAAATCAAGACTGGTGTAGAGAGGAACACATTAAGGGGAAAATCCAGCCCCATAGACTCCCAGGAGTGAAGAAGTTCTTTAGAGAAGTGAGATTAAAAGTTTGTGGGAAGTTTGCGGAGGGAAAAATTTATTCCCTGAATACTCCCAGTCACTTAGGGCAATTTTACATGGGAGATAGGTGAGGCACAAACAGTAGATCCAGTTATGAGTATTTCACCTATGTATGTATACTGGCCTTCAGCAGAAACAGAACAGCACACAAGCAAGAGCAATCAGTTTCCAAACTGCACTGGTTTTGTTTGTCGTTTAATGGTCTAAGTTGTTTAATATCGAGTTTTCTTACGTGCTTTAAGATAATCTTGTAGTTAATGATTTCTTCATTTGTAGTTATCAAAAATGTTCAAATACATAATACAAAATAACAGTCCTGACTCATTGATATTTAAGTATCTAATTAATAGGGAAGCTGTTTCCTATTTTTAAGGCTCTTTACCATCTAAAGATAATTTTACTACAATTTTCAGGTGTATTGTCCTGAAAAAATAGAGAATTAAAAATTTAAATGGACTAAAATTTTTACTTACAGCTTTGTGATATCCACATTTTAAACCCCTGAACATTAAACACATAGTTTATAGAAAAGGAATTATTTGTAAATCAAGGAATACACAGTGCATCAGTTCATGTACTTTATTCATCCATGTGAAAAACTGCATAATCTAGGATCGAAAGCCTGAGGGTAGAAACTCTGACATGGATACAATGAGCCCAAAGACAGCACAACTGATTTATTGCACACCTGAAGATCATATGTGATAACAATAAAGCTAAGCAAGCCTGATATGACAAAGTAAAAGTATTATATTTATTTGTAAAAGTCTCTCTGAGGAAATGTAAGAGTTCAGATTTTAAATTTGCTAAGGTATCTACATAGGAGCTAGATATCTATTCTGTGTTCAACAGCAAACAGTACAAAGTCATGGATTAAAGCTGACAGTGTTTGAATGATTTTTTTTTCTCCCATACAAACAAAAGCAAATGTTTATATTATGTATTATGAAAAGGACTGGTTGCAAGGATCAGATTTTTTTGAAAAAATTACATTAAGAAAATGATCAGGCATGTCAGTCAACATGAGTAGCAGTTTTTTCTTAATGCATGGATGTGCACTTCTGAAATCCCAGTTCTTGGCACTGAATGGGTGTCTACTGTCATCAGGCAATAGATACTGAACAGGTTTCATCTATTCTATATTCTGTGTTCATCTAGAACATATAGGCTCTTTGGTCTATGTCTCTGCTAATAACTCAAACAGACCTGGGGAACTTTATTAGCATCAAAATTCAGAGAGTTGTAAAATCATACATTTCAGGGCACGATATAATCTAAATACAACAGTTATCACTGTTTTCTCAAAAATCAGATGATGATTAAGGGTGGAAGCTTCCTCATGCATCTTGTGTTACTAGGTGTCCCTTGAATTTAATAGCTGTTACTTTAATTTAATCACTTGTCAGTAAGATTCATCAACTTTTAGCCTCCATCGGTTGTACTTTAGGCTTAGTTCAGTTACCCTCACACTGACATTTAATGCCATCTGAAATGACCCAGAGTGACTAAGACAAATGATACAGGACTGAAGGATATGACAAAAGACCTACAGGGGACATGTCTTCTACCGTGGTTAATTTTTTATGAAAATTCTTCAATGATTTACCTTGAAGTAAGTAAGTTTAGCCTGACAGGTGCTAATTCTAGAGTCAAACAAAGAGACACTGGAATTATTTTTAAAGACTTGATCCTTTCCTCAGAACTTCATATCTAAAACCCAAGAAATTTGTTTTCACCTGGTAGGGTTCTTATATCAGCTGTGTTTGTTGAGCTTCTTCTGTAAAAAGTCACCTATCATTTTAGAGAAGTATTACTGAAAAATATAAATAATGGTAGTGATAAAAATGTTAATTTAGCCAAACTGAATGATAATTATTCTTCAGAACAGGGTAGTTGAAATTTGATGATACCGCAGATCAGGGTAGCAGTGGCATCTGCTAATCTTCATTTTTCCTATTTCTTTTATTCTTGTTTCTGCAGAAAAAAATAAAATAAAAACCATCACTTCCCATCCACCATAGGGAGTTTTCAGTTGGGGCAGTAAGTAAATGGCAGAGCGGTCTTAGATCAGCTGAAGGCCCTACATGGAGAATGTCTCTTGTCATTTGACAAATAAATTAGAGATCTCACAGTTGGGATATGTTTCTTGCAGAAATTCATGAATAGATAATATGGTTGTGCCATTTATCTCAACTCACTGAGCCAACTCCCCTTGGGGGATCAGTCTTTATTTTGGCAAGGAAAAGGAAATAGGCAAGAAAGTAATGAATTCAATATATTTCCATGTTATTAAAATTATCTTCAGTAATTGCACTGGCTGTTGATTACAGCTAAAACCCAATAAATGTTCACAGTTAAAATACAAATTTTAACAAAATTTATTTAGTCTGTGGAAAATGTATCAAATGCTTCTATATATTCCCTTTTACTTGGATTCGCACTTTTAGTTTATGAAAAGAAGAAAAAAAAAGAGAAGTTAACTACAACAATAGGATAAATGATATATTAACAATACTGTCAGAATTATTTACTTCCATCAATGTTACTGTTGAAGCAATTTGCCCATACATGATTGACATTTATGCACGAAAATGAATGATTAGTTCAACTATTTTTGAGAACTAGAAAAGTGCATGTTATTGTGTAAACAAATATTTTATTCTTTCCTATAACAGATTAGACTTCTAATTGTAAATGTAAGAAGTTGCTGAAACAATTACAAAAAATCTTAAAAATATCATGGTGCATCCAAATACTTTAAAAGGTATCATCCTTTGTGGGTCAGTTTATTCCCAGATGTACAAGCTGGAAAAAAATGCATATGCGATGTTGTGTATCCCTTGCTGAAATGAGCTGTCGAGCACACATCAGGGGACAGCAGATGTTAAAGACCACTGTGCTTCAAATGTCAAAGAAATTCAACCTTTGCTACAGTTTGAAACATCTGTTGACATCCAAGCAGGATACTGCATGTCAAGTGAGTTAGATTTCTGCTTTGTAGATTAAGACTTTGGTCTCTGTTCTGTCCTCACTTACTACTTGTGAATATTATGTTTAAGTTTAATTTAGGGAAGATCTACTACAAGTTGCACTTTGTCATCCTAAAGTCACATACATCTTGTGGAGATTTCTTCAGGTGAAAGAAAGAAAATAAACCAAAACCAATCCACACACAAATGTTTAAACTGCACATATTACCTCTATTTGAAAAGAAAACCTTAAGGAAAATATACCCACATAGGGTAAGGACAACTCTGGATGACACTAGGCTGACAATAAATGTCAAAACAAATTCTATTGGGGGGAAAAAATCTAATGTGCATTAAACAAATATCTATGATTTTGACTACTGATCATAATAAAAATACTTGTAGTGCATAGCCATTAATATGCATGAGTAAAAAAATGAAATGGTTACTTAGATTTAAATGTTAAATTCATGTAAGTATCTACTGCTACGTATTAAAATATGTGCAAAATATAACAAACTTTATGCACACAGATGTCAAGGTCATGCTGCAGCAAATACAAAATCTGATTGCTAAATTATGCATCTGGTGCCCAGAGAGTTGCATTCAAATCTGGAATTGTCTGTAGGAGTTTCAGAAATAGCCACTGAGCTCAAATGTGTCTGTATAATATTGTGCTGAGAATTCCAAAGCAGTCAAATCATACAGAGAAGAAAAAGGGATAAAATGTAAAAAAAAAAACCCTCAACAAACCAAAATAAACAAACAAACCAAAGAAAAAAAAAAAAAAACCAACCATGCCTCTCAGTAGTCAGTAGCCCTATGTTTATAATTAATTTAAAAACATCTAAAAAAGTAGTTTAACTTGGAAAAATGTTTTAATTGTTGAAAAATGCAGAAGTTTAGAACCATATATTACTATTATATATTCATATTTGAAGGACAGAAATCCACAGCATTTAATTTTTAAATGGTGGATCAGATGAGATTCTGGACCTATATCACAATTCTTAACAAAAATTAAACAAAACAAAAAAACCCAGAAAACTGCATTCCTTATCGTGAAATCGAGTGATACTTGATATACGCAGTGAGGAATCTTAGCTAATATGACACAGGAACCGGTAGTAACGAGATTGTGTAGAATACATTGTGTAACTAGAAATAAATGAAAGCTCAGTCTCTATGGGACATTACATAATTCAGAGGCTGAATGGGTGCTACTGGAATCTGCAAGGCTGATAATGAAGTTTAAAATTGCAGCCTGTTATTTAGAAGAAAGTTAGTACATAAAGGTTAATATCTTTTTGTAGGCCTTAGGGGGCTAATATATTTACATAGCCCTGAAGAAGATCTTGCCTTCCTGAAGTCTTAGCTACTTCTTTCTAGCCATACTATTAGGTTTTGTATAAGATACCACTTTTACCTACAGCCAAGGTCTGGTCAATATCCTTGGATCTCACAGCTACAAGTACTGTATGTAAAAGAATCATAACTAATAACCATGTTGAATTTGTCCAGATAGAGAAATTCATTTAAGCTTCCATCAAAAAATTTTAAAAGCATTTCAGCCATTTTCAGTGGAACAGCTTGTCATCTTCCGATCTATTATAGACAAAAGTACTCCAATGTAGGACAACATGTGCTTAAGTTCTCTCCTGACTCAGTAAACAACTTGAAGAACATGTTTAGTTTTTGTGTAATGTAATACCGGTAACACAACAGCATCTATATTAATGACATTTTTAAGTTTTAAAATTTTAAGTTAGCAAGAGGAAAATCTTGATAGTATTCCTTGTTACGGGCCCCATTGTTTTCTCTGCTGCAATGTAACAAATAGTTCAATATACCAATTATTCAAATACTATGGGATTACTACAGCTCAATATGCACAAAGCATCTGTCATTACTGAAGTAAGATGCAGTTTTAACCTCGTAATTGGTGCTAGAAATTATGCCAGTCTTCTTGGATACATCGTTTGTAATGGCAAATAGGGTACTAAATTGTTTTGTACTATATAGATTGGGGTTTGTTTTAGTCATTGGAAAATGAGATATATACATTGCACAGAACATCAAAGACAGACAGGGACACTCATTTACAGAAAATGCTTCACAGCCCTAACACTAAAATAATTATTTTTGATGGTGGTGTCTGAGCCTAAACACTGAGAAAAGGCAGTCACAAAAAGAATTCAGACATTCTGTTCTTGACCCATGAACATTAAATAAACACATTGAAGCTGGACATTCTCATTAAAAATAAATATTTATTTATAAAGTTCCAGTATTTTCTCCAAATGCTCAAATTACCACTATTGCTAACCACAACTGATATTTACATGTTCATTTTTCATATCCACAACTTGAAAAGTAGGCAGATTATTACAAAACTGGATTGTATTAACTCACAAAATTTGTGATGCTAACATTTGCTTCTCTCACTGTTACTCATTACGAACTGAAGCCAATGGTATGAGATTCAATGGTATGAGATTCACCAAATTTGTTAGGCACAAATTGCCCTTGGTGAAGCCATGCTGGCTGTCTCCAATCACTTCCTTATTTTCCACATGCCTTAGCAAAGATTCCAGGAGGATTTGCTCCATGATCTTGCCAGGCACAGAGGTGAGACTGACTGGCCTGTAGTTCCCCGGGTCTTCTTTGTTTCCTTTTTTGAATATAGGGGTTACATTCCACTTTTTCCAGTCAGTGGGAATTTCACCAGACTGTGTAGTTGTGACGCTTAAGGTGGCTTAGTGATGGTTGGTGGTTGGACTAGATGATCTTAAAAGTCCCAAGCTAGATGATTCTATGATTCTATTCTATTATTCTAATTCTGTGACAAGTTTTAGGTAAGTCAGCCATAGACAGGTTTTTCAGACTAGATTACATACTAGCTAGCTAGTATTCCTCCATAATGAAATATTATCTGGCATTAAGGCATCTACAGTGGATGAAGTCATTACTGTTTAGAATTGCAGCACAGACATTGGTGCTTTTATGGATCTCCATTCCTCTGCTAGCATTTGGGAAAGGGCAGCCTTGAAAAAAATCTGCACATTAGCCTTTGTTTCTTGAGGACATTTGAAAAGCTGTATAAACCCATTCCTGTCAATCAGGCACTCATTTCATCTTTGCATAGGATCAATTTTCTGGTTGGAAATAGTGACTGTGCTAGTCTACTTGGGGATTTGAGAAGATTGATTCACTTCTCAAAGTGCTTTAGGTGTAGTGATTTCTTTCATTTTCCTTACCCTGAGTAAGGTAAGGTAAGCTGAGTAGGTAAGGAGTTTCTAAGTTGACACAACTTAATATATTGTACGGATTAATCTTCTGTTGGCTCTAATGCCTAAGCACATATGTATTAATCAAAAAAATTACTTATCAGTTTTAAAAATTTGAATTGAATGCTTGCTACATATTCCTGCAAAAAGAATAACATAGCAATAATATAATGAAATAGCATTTAAAGGAAATCTGATTTTCTGAGCAACTAAGTATAATCAAACTATATAAGTTTCAGAAGAATACAATATCAAAAGTTAAAAATTAACAGAAATTCTACTCTTTCTATGATTTTATCTAATTTTATTACAATATTAGTATTAACTTCTATGCTATTTTATTGCCACATCATCTTATTTCATCCAAATAAACATGTCCTTTTCAATTAAAAAAAAACCACAACTATATAGAATCATAGAATCATTTGAGTTGGAAGGGACCTTAAAGATC
>JAOTQQ010000001.1:169010315-169063203 GCA_026546715.1 Gallinago undulata
TTCTCTTCTCCAGGCTGAACAACCCCAGCTCTCTCAGCCTGTCTTTATAGGGGAGGTGCTCCATCCCTCTGATCATCCTTGTGGCTCCCATTCCTTTGTGTTGCTCTTCAGCTGGCCTTCCTTTGTGGTGTTTCGTCTGTGACTCCCGTATTCGCTTAACATCAGACCTGTCCTTGAGGCTCCTGAGGCAATCATCCCCCTCCACCTTCACATCTAGCTTAAAGACCTGTCTATCAACCCCGCCATCTCTCGGGCCAGAACAGTCTTCCCTTTCTGAGAGAGAGGAATCTTCCATTACCTGCTAACAAGTCCGGTGCCATATGGACCAACCCCCTCTTAAAATATCCAAAGTTATGGTGTTGACACCAACAGCAAAGCCATGTATTGATTGATTTAATCTGTCTGCTCCTCTCAGCATCATTTCCTGCCACTGGAGGGAGTGATGAAAAAAATCACCTGGATCCCAGAATCCTTTACTAAGTCTCCCAACTCACTGAAGTCTTTCTTTATAGCTTTTGAACTTTGAATTGCTGTCTGATATTATTGCCATGTAATAATCTGACAACTGTACTAAACCAGGAAGTTTCCTGGTGATGTCCTTCACCTGGGCTCCAGGAAGGCAGCAGACTTCCCTCTGAGGAGGGTCCACCCGGCATATTGGGCCCTCTGTCCCCCTCAGGAAAGAGCCCCCAACAGCTCTAACCCCTTCACTTTTTCTTAGAGGGTGTGGTGTTGATCTGGGGTATGTGCTTTATTGGCCTAGGAGGCATCTGTCGGATGTTGTAGGATGCTCCTTACCTACTTCCTTGCTTGAGTGGCCATTCTGAAGCACAGCCTCATACCTATTCCTCAGAGGTACTTGAGATGACGAGGTGGGAGGTGGGAGGTCATCTGGTGCTCCAACCACAAACCTGCTTCCACTCATTCTTTTCACTTATGTTTTTGCCTTCAGGCTGACCAGGGGTGTCTACAGGGGCTCCTGGACCCTTGCTGCTTTTCTCCCTATTATTCTTCAACCTTTCCACTTCTTCTTTCAGTTCTGCTGCCATACTGAGCAGACTATTCGTCTGTTCACATCTGAGACAGCAGGTCTCACAGCTATCATCTGTTTCCAGTAATAGGTCCTGGCACTCCCTGTGACCTGGACAGCTGCACATTTCTGTGGGAGCTCTGTCTGGGTTCCCACATCCATTCTTTTTAGGGCTGAGCTCAGGACCTTCCTCTGGGTAGAGACCATGGCTGAACTCCTACAAAGGCGGTGAGGATAACCAGGAGGACTCACCTGCCTAGCCGACAGTGCTTCGGGTTCCTCCCCTGGGCTTATTGCCATGCTCTTGGCCACGACCCACGCTTGCATGCTCTCCCAGTGCCCAGCGACTAGTCCTGCCTCCCAAGAGGCCTCTTTTAGCCCAGGGTGTGGGGGAGGAGTGGTTCCACCCACGCCGCCTCTGCAGCCTGCTCACACACAGCCAGCTCCTGGCAGGGACCAGTCACTGCTACTGGCTTCTGAAGTCCTCAAAAAGAGCTCCTTGCCGGTCCTTTTTAGAGTTGATTTTTTGCCTCAATCCCTTCCCTCAGTGCCGCTTACCTCCACTGCAGCTGATGTCCTCGGCAATATCTACCAACAAACCAACAAAAAGCACTGCACCAACATACTGCCATATTTCACGCTGAGTCATTCAAGAGAGGTAGCAGACATTACCAGGTTTCTATAAGGAAAAGGAAACCTTATAGGGTGACTGTACAAGGAAAGTGAGAACAAATGGAAAATAGCTTGAATTTAAAAGATTTGCATTCTCATGTTTGAAATATATGAGTCCCACCCTCCTAATATTGCAAGGATATCTGGTCAATAGAATGGTAGTAGTTTTTCAGTGAGGACTACATATTACTGCTTAATTTTACATAGTTGTGTTTGTTTCTAGATATTTGTGCATAGAAATTAATATATAAGCATATTTATAATAGAAAAAAAATTGTGCATCAGTGGATTGGACTGCCTAGATTTATCATTTTATCAGCCCCGTGAGTTGAAGACTCAGATAAAATGAAAATCTCATAATTTGAAATCCCACTGAAAAGTGGATTGTGGTAGGACAGTGATTCTAGAGATTATTAAGCCTATATATCAAAAACTGGGGGATAAGGGGAGAAAAACAATCTCTCCCCTTCTTATTTGCTGGTTTAATGCTACAATGGACAGATATGAGTCTTAGGCCGGAAACCAGAAGCTGAGTTGTCAGCACTTTTCTGGGTAGAATGATTTTAGATGAAACAATGGCCTGTATTTCACAAAATAATTTTAGATATTTTCCAAATGAATTAAATTAACACAACTGTAGCTTGATTTAAATAATTTCTTTACGTATGACCTTCTTTCTCCTTGTTTATTGAGGGAGATATTCAAGGATATTATTCAAGTGATGACTTAAAAATCCCCAGCTTTTATATTCTGAAGATCTCAATTTTTCTTCTTCAAGATGGTCTTATTTAGCTCTGTCAAAATAGTTAACAAGTTACCAAAAGAAAAGTGTTCTTAGGTCTATGTATCCCTGAATCACATTCCTCCTACTCTGACATTCACTTAAAAGGCCAGCTGAGGTGAATGTTATGTGTGCCTTTAGGTAGAATAGTTCATGCACGGACTCCTCAGATGTGAATACGTTGGGGAGATAGGGAGATATATAGCTACAAACATATACCATACAATCCAATAATGTAGATTCCCAAAGCAAACACTAACACTCAAGAAGATGAATTGAATTTTGAAGAAGATATCCTCTGGTGGATTTTATAGGAAAAAAAAAAAAAAAAAAAAGAAGGAAAGAGAATGCTCATGCTTTCCACCATCCACTCACAGTTTGAAGAAATTTACCAAGAAAACACAAATATGAGAATATGCTTTTATTGTTGCTTTTTCAAAATTTCAGTATTTAAAAGAAGAAGTTTTAAAATGTTTCATCCTTCAAAAAATCTTTCTTGCTTTTTGTCTCCTGGTGTCTCATTAGTTTGTACCTATAAATCATTAAAGGCAACCATGCTGTCAATATAGTTAGTTTTCTGACAAAATATAGTAGTTTAATACCTAATAGTAAAGGAATAAAAATTCTCCTTATTGGATATTATATTTTGCAAATAAATGCCTTGATTTTAAAATGTGATACAAGATTGTGTGTGTGTTTGGAGATTTACAAGCACAATTTATTGCAACTTATTACATTTTTGAATATGTAGTTTAGTACACCATATAAGTTATATAAATTGTAAATTTTCTATAACTTCCATGACTAGAAAAGTAGGTATAATTTCCAGAAAAAAATGGATTTTGATTATCTAGAATAACTAAGTAATTATTGTCCATAATTTTTGTTCAAGATGAACAACCTCACTAACAACTAAGAAGATGCAGCATTCCAAGACAGTTTTTTTTGTGATTAAACCAAAAAAATTCTCATTCCGAGCTCAATTAAAGCTGTTCATTATATCATTTCCTGGTACTCTGCAACAGAAAACCTACAGTACAGGACTACTTCAGCTAACCCAGCCTTTACCTGCCACTATTTGTTATTGTTCTGGTCAATCCTCCTTGTCTAAAATAAAAAGAAAAAAAAAAGAATTTCTTCCATAGTAGCCATGATTTTTTTTCTTTGTTCCTACATTTTCTTAAGGCTGAATGGTATAAAGTTGTACCACATTTTGCTTTTGAAGTATGCACACGTGTTGATAAAATGACAAAGTGAGAAAATGAGAAAAAATGCTTCAAGACACTACACAGTCATCTTCCTTCCAAACCAATGACATTTTAGTAACATTTCTTAAGTAAAAAAACTCCTTCAAATTGATCTTTTCAGGTGTTCTTTTCTACCATCCCTAGCTCTACTACATCCTGGTTGAAACCTGAAGAACTGCAAATGGTCCTTTGGATGTATTTGTCTGGAACAGAAATTTTGGGGTTTGCCTTTGAAAAAGCAGAACAATTTACTTGAGATTTATTGAGTTTTGTAAGTTTTAAGGAAAAATGACTGTAAGTAGAACCTATCAATCATATAGGTTTATTATATGATTAGTACAGTAAAAGTTTAGGTTTTGTGCATAAGAAATTTTTCATGTTTCAATTTTACTCTTTTAGAAGATTACTATAATGTATATATGCCACAGGTGTGTTCTACATTGCATTCTTATTTGAACAGATGGTTGAATTTTAAATAATAAAATAAGGTAGGCAGTAATTTATTTCAGTAGGAAACAGCATTTCATCTCAAATACACAGCAGTATATTTGCTCCCTAACTTAGAACAAATAATCAAATATTGAGCTGAATACTTATTTCAGCTGTGGTGTTTCTTGGTATTATGGATTGTGAGAGGGGAAATAACCTGTTTAGAGTGAAATCTGAGTTTATTCCCTTAAAACTCTAAAGTAATGGCTGGTTTTCTGTTAGGGAAGGAAACACACTGAACTGTACGTTCTGGAAAGTAGAGAGAAGAACTGAAAACTGTTCTCATTTTTAAGGCTTTATATAAGAAATAATTGATGGAAAGGGAAGCAACACAACAGAGAATTACTCAATTTTTTTTTTCTTGGATGGGGATTATCCCATGTAGGTCCCTAGAAAATATTCTTGAATGTGTTTTCTTCTGCAAAGAAATGTCTCTTTTTCGTGAGTATTCAATAATTTTATTAGTAACTCACTGAAGGTTCTGAATAACATTAATCTGCTATTGATTCATGTCCTTCTCTAGGGAAATTCATGGCAATAAGTGAATTTGATTGAAAATATTATTTGCTGGAGAAGACTGAGATGTATGGATAGAGAATCAGGGGAAAAGAAGCAGAAGAAACAGTAGAATAAGAAAGTGACAAAAGTAGACTAGAGAGGAAGGCGAGAAAGGAAAGCAGTTTGAGGGAACAGCAAGGAGAAAATATTGCTTACATTTATTTTTAAACTAGTAACGTTGATCAGAAAGAATTATTTCTTTTACTTTATTTTATAAAAATTACATACACTTGTAGTGTACATAAGAAACTGTAATTCCATTTGGGGCTACTTGTGACATTAACAAATCATTTGAGCTGAGTTTTGAGGTTTATTATTATGTCACTGGTGTCCTCGGGGAAATTATTTATACTGTATGTGCAGTTTTGTGTACATAATTCTTTATATTTATCAAATTATATGGTACTCTATAGTACACTTCATAACTTAAAGTCATACATTAAGTATAGCAGGCACATATACTGTTTTAAGAAAATGTGCATACTGCTTTATCAGTTTTTCATATTAACATCTATCAAAGGATCTTAATATGTTTATGTCATTTTATGATAATGTAAAAATATTATTACATCTAATGATTATTTTGTAATTAGCATTTATGATGAAGCTGCAAATGAACTTTTGTTTATATTTTCCTAATGACTTAAAAAAATACTGTGATGTTTCAAAGCATGAGATGGTATCCTACTTGGGACCATCAATACTCTTTGGTTTTTTTATGTGCCATTTTAAAACTGCAAGGGAGCCATAAAAAATTAACTTCAAAGCTTTTTTTTTTCATTTTATTTTTTTCTTATTTCTTATTTCTTTTATTTTCCCCATTCATTTCTTTTCTTCTCTTTCTTATAAATTGGAGAGAGTCTCAGTCCTACCTGCAACAACACAGTCCTGTTTGGAAGCAGACTCATGAGTACATAAAACATACATTATCAGAAGTTTCAGACAAACTGCATAAGATTCCTTCACCCTAAAATAAATGTATTTACTCATGAATAGGTAATCCAAACTTTCTTTATAATCTATTGCAACATATGTGTAAAATAGACCCTCTGGCCTCAGGTATAGATATCACACTTTTCATAATGAAAATTATGCAATATGAAAACCTCACATTTTATGTTCAGTAAAATTTAATAGACAAATGGATGCTAAATCTGTGTTATATAATACCATATTCTGTTTGAATAATCATTAAAAAATGAATACAAAATAGGTTCATTCATAGGACTGAGCTGACAATCTCTCTCTAGTTCTGATTAAACGTGTTTTTAACTGTCAGTTAACATCATAATAACTGACATTATTTTCACGATCTCACATAAGTTACATTTTTTTTCCTGGAATATTTCTTATCTTTCAAAAACACTTTTTGATATGTAAATTCAGCAGTGCTTGAGAAAGCAAGTAGAGTCTTTCAGGATTAAAAAGTATGAATTTTGCACCACCTCTTGTGCTACTTGCACCAAATACTCATTTCCTTTTCTGTGTGAAAGACTACAGCAACTGATCTTAAGTAAAAATAGTTCAATGAAAGAACCTGATAAATAGCACACACTAGTTTATTACACATACAAGCACCTCTCTTTATTCCAGAGGGTCCCCTCTCATAGTGATGAGACTGGGTTTGTCCCAATCGTCTTAGAGAGGTGTGTCTGTCATCAGTTATTCGTTGCAGCAGCTCCACCTCACTTCTAAAACATCTTTCATTAGTTCCATTGCGTTCTTATGTAAAATGCAGTCAGGTGTAGGTCAGATATAGAATCATAGAATCGTAGAATAGTTGGAGTTGGACAGGTTCTTAAAGATCATTTAGTTTCAACTTCCCTTCCATAGGCAGGGACACCTTCCACTAGACTAGGTTGCTCAAAGCTCCATCCAACCTGTCCTTGAGTTCTTCAAGGGACTGGAGCATCCACAACTCTCCTATATGAGTTTGTGCAGAAACCAAACATGGAGTCACATTGGTTCATTATGGCATACCTTTAACTTAACAGAGACCTTTGAAATGCAAGTCTTCCTGAGACTGTATAAAGAATCATATAGGTTCATCTCAAAGAAGAGAAAATTGGTATATCACCTTCCTGATTGCTGAAAATGAGGGGTGTCTGCAGCAAGCACCCTTTAGTACTTTCCCTGGGTTTTGTCTCAAAACCAACTGGATGGTTTATTCCAGAACAGATCTTGGAAATTAGCTAAACATGGAAGTTAGGCAGCAGAACTTGTAAACTGACAGGGAACTAAGTTATTTGATTATGTAGGACTCCAGTGGGTTGCTTACAAAAAACCTGTGTGTCTCTGCCATTTCGTCAGTGCCTTTACTCTCTCTTCCCTGCCATGGAACAGTTTTCTGTTGCTACATTATGTATCCAACAAACATAGATTTGCAGGAGTGACCAGAGGCTGAACAAAAATGAAAACATTTCAAAAAGTGGTGGAGAACTTTTTGGCAAATTACTGCAAATGTTCACATCTGTATATAATCCTTTGCTTCTCTACTTAGCCAGTCCCCTCATCATCTCCTTTACATGTTTAATGCAGTGAGGGGAATGGTTCTGATCCCTGACAACTGTATTAGAGAGGTTAGAGATTTGGGAGTAGAATATATTCAGAGAATTCAGCTTATATGACTCTTCTTATGGAAAGACTGGACAGACTGAAAGACCAAAACCAGAGAAGGGTTAGTATGTGGTTTGTAAAAACTGAGTGATGTCCATTTTATTTATTTATTGATTGATTGATTTATAATTAGGCCATTATGCATCTGAGTTCTTAATGTTATAATTAAAGTTACTTTTGTGTAACAATTATGCCATGACATAAAATTTTAGTAATATATAACTATGTCCAATCTATGTACTAATTATAGCTCAGTAATGCATTTAAACAATAATGATTCATGGAATCATTTTCATTTGCAATACTATTAATTTATTTTAAAATTGCATCTAGTGTAGAGGTAATTTTATAAAGTCTAAATTTATATTCTCACAGTTTCATCACTCAAATGTAATGAAAATGTAATGTAATAAACATAATGAAAAAAAATCCAAAGTCCGAATTTCCTCACTAATCATTATTTCTGAAAGACATTATGTAATATGCAAATTAACACACCACAAGCTTTTGTGGATGCTTGAATTGAAATAGTCAAAGAAGAAAATTAAAGTTGAAGAGAGTAAAATTAGCATTAGTTTGTACTGCCAGCTATTACATTGGTATCAAACTAATTTATCAAACAGTTGCAGAAGAATATAGGCTCTGATATCCTTTATCATTTTCCTGCTGGTTTTTCCTTCTTTCTGTTGCTTTATAAAACCATTTCTTTTCTTCAGCATTTACATGATATTACTGAGATAATGCCACATATCTAAGATTAAATGTAGTAGTGTATACTGCCAGAATGCAATAAGACTTTTATTATCTAATTTAGGATATAAAAGTCTGTTTCTGTGAATAAATATGTATCCCCCTCTGTGCTAAGGAACAAGGTCACATCTACTGATTGAATAATTAACTATCAATCACAGTAAAATCTAACAAAAGTATAATATCTGAACTGGAAACATAATTAACTTAAACATAATAAACTTGATCTGCAAATGTAGGCATACATTAACATTTTGAAAATTGAAGCGATAATAAAAGTATAGAAATATCATTCCCAAATGCAACAACAACCCCAGCTTTATTTGATAAATATATTTTAACTACTGGAAATAAAATCATATTCTTGGAGGAAAACTGATTTTCAGTGTGCTCTAATATGTTTTAATTTTTTAGAATTTTTTCATTTCAAATGTAGGATAGCAACAATGTTGCTACCTTCACTGAAGCAGAACAAAGCTATGGAGCTGAGACTTTTTAGCAGATCAGCATTTTTGCCTTTTCTAAGGTTGTAAGGGAAGAATTAAATTATGTTCTCAACATGAAATTCCACTGAGACTAGAAGAACCAGATCTGAATTTGTTACCTATTAGAAAATAGAATATATGATATCTCCAGTGACTGTGCCAAACCTGAGGCTATGTCTAAACCAAATTCGAGGGAAAGAAAAAAAAGAAGTAATTTTCTCTTCTATGCAGGTTGTGCACGGATAATTTTATGGGAATTAAATAAGGAATATTTAGTATAGTCATTGCCTATGTAGATAACTCATTACTGTTCTCAATCATTTCATACATAGCAGATTGAATTTTTAGATTGGAAGGCATGGATCACAAAAGAAGATTTAGAAAGCGAAGATTAATCAACCAGACCAATCATTTGCATACCACTGCATACACATAATTTCAAAAAATACCTTAAAAGCACTTTATGTTTTGAGGTTTCTATCTACCTGAAAATGTATGAGTGAAACAAAACTCTAATTTGCCATGAACTACAATTTAATTGAAATGGCCTTCTATGACCTTTTCTCTATTTCATAAGCATGATGAATTTTTCATGCAGATGGCAGAATGTGTTCAGTATATACAGTTGAATCAAGCAAGAATTATGTATTATTTTTCAGTATGATTGCTTTTAGTAATATATAAATTTTATTTTACTGAAGAAAACTTCCTTCCTAGGATCCTTCATAAATTTAATGGTGGAGGGAAAACCTAAGAGATCAGTTGTCCATTTTCCCGATCTATACATAGCTTTTCTTTTTGAAGCAAAAATGGTCTTGGTCACATTATTGTTATTCACTCCTCATTAAAAATAGAACAGTGCCAGTGCCTAAGACAGAGACCTTGTTAAGGAACAACATATAAGCTTTTGTCATCTTTGGACTAAGTTGTCATAATTATCTGATCTGAGAATATTTGCAAGAAAATGCAAATGGATTTGTTCTTATGTCAATTGTATGACCCGGTTACCATTACTGAAACCTAGTGTGCAGCTATTGATGGCTAGAGGCTGTTCAGAAGAGACAGGTGAGGAAAAAGGGACAGAGGAGTTGCTTTCTACTTCAATAAATGAATTGAGTGTGAGGAGCTTTCTCTGAAAAACAGCCATGAGCAAGTTGAAAGCCTATGGATAAGAGATGAAGGCGACAAAGGAACCTTGTGGTTAGTGTCTACCACAAGCCTCCAGATCAAGAGGAGACTACTGATGAAGCCTTCTTACTCCATTTACAGGAGACATTGCCCTTGCAGGCTCACGTCCTGCTTGGGGACTTCAACTGCCCTTGATCAAACTAAAGGACAAGAAGAAAATGCACAGGAAGTGGAAGAAGGGACAGGTACCCTGTGAAGAGTATAGGGATGCAGTCAGGAAGGCCAAGACACAGATGGAGCTGAGCTTGGCAAGGGACACAAAGAATAATAAGAAGGACTTCTACAGCCAGAAAAGGAAGGTCAAGGAAGGTGTACCTCCTCTGATGAACAAGACTGGTAAACTGGTAACAATAGATAAGGAGAAAGCTGAGATACCCAACAATTTCTTTGTCTCACTTTTCACTAGCAAATTCTCTTCCCACACCTGTTGAGTGGATGGACCTCGAGGCAAGGACTAGGGGAGCAAAGTCCCTCCCAGTATAGGAGAAGATCAAGTTCATGACCACTTGAGGAATCTAAACATGTAGAAGTCTATGGGACCTGATGAGAGGCAACCTAGAGTCCTGAGGGATTTGGCTGATGTAGTTGTCACTCTCCATGGTATTTGAAAAATCATGGGTCAGGTGAAGACCTTAGTGACTGGAAAAAGGGAAATATTGAACCCATTTTTTAAAAGGGTAAAAATGAGGATCCTGTCAGCCTCACCTCTGGTGGCCTGGAAAGACCATGGAGCAGATCCTCCTGGAAGCTACACTAAAGCACATGGAGGACAGACAGGGAGGTGTTTTGAGACAGCCAGCATGGCTCCATGAAGGGCAAGTCCTTTCTGACCAACCCAGTGGCCTTCTATGATGGAGTGACTACATCAGTGGACAGGGAAAAGCTATGGATGTCATCTATCTGCCCTTTTGTAAGGCCTTTCTCACAGTCCCCCAATAGCATCTTTCTCTCTAAATTGGAGAGGTGTGGATTTGATGGGTGGACTGTTCAGTAGATGAGGAGTTGGTTGGATGGCCACATCCACAGAAGGTAGTGGTCAACAGCTCAATTCCCAGATGGAGATCAATGACAAGTGGTGTCCCTCCATATTACTGTTCACTATCTTCATCAATGACATAAAGGGACTGAGCACACCCTAAGCAAGTTTGCAGACAAAAAAAAAGCTGAGTGGTGTCATTGATATGCCTGAGTGATGGCATGCCATCCAGATGGACCTGGATGTCACAGGTTAGAGAAATGTGCCTATGTGAACTTCATGAGATTCAACAAGGCCAACTGGGTGGCCCCTGGAATGTATACAGGCTGTGGGATGAAAGGATTGAGAGCAGACCTGACAAGAAGGAATTGGGGTGTTGGTTGGTGCAAAGCTGGATATGAGCTGACAATGTACTTGAATAGCCCAGAAGGCTAACCATATTCTGGGCTGCATCAAAAGACACCTGACCAGCAGATTGAGAGAGACGATTCTGCCCGTCACCTCTGCTCAAAGGTTCCAGGAAAAGTTTCCAGGTGGAGGACGTATTGCATTCTTGAAGTACTTCAAAGGGGCTTACAGGAAAGATGGGGACAAACTTTTTAGCAGGGCCTGTTGCAATAGGAGAAGGGGTAATGGATTTGAACTAAAAGATAATACATTTTGACTAGACAGAAGACACGTTTTAGAATGAGGGTCATGTAACACTGGAACAAGTTACCTGGAGAGAGAGGTGGTAGATGCCTCATGCCTGGAAAGACTCAAGGTCAGGTTGAATGGGGCTCTGAGCAAGCCCATCTAGCTGAAGATGTCCCCGCTCATTGCAGGGGAGGTGGTACTAGATGACCTTTAACGCTCCCTTCCAAGCCAAAATGTTCTATGAATCTATGCTGAGTGACAACTGACTATTGCCAAGCCATTCAACAGGTTTGCAACCTCAGGGAGTGTCCATTGAAAGTCTGAAAGTGAGAGTCACAGTACTTTAAGTGATTGTCTCTCAGTCTCTGTTTACAAGAGATGGATATTTGTTCATTGATGGTCATTTATGTATGTGAATCCATGTGAAGATTTCTGAATCAATAACTTTAAAGTGGTAACTGTGATTTCATTTTATCTCCTTATTACTTTTGTTCCAGGGGAAACTATGCTGAAAAAATACTGCCTTAATATAGAAGGGTCACTTAAAAGAAAATGTACTCATTTTACTGCTTTTGCTACAGGATTAATATAATCCAACCTAGTTTTCCTTTTTTTTTCCTACAATGATGCTATTCATTAAAAAGCTATAACTATTGCTAAATTTTTTATGTATGAGCTGCTAGAAGTAATAGTTATATGCAAATAAACTGGTAGGTTATCTTTTTTCACCTCTATTTCATAAGGATTTGGAGTAGAAAAGCTTAGGCTATAGAATTCTTCTGAAATATTTGGTGGGTAGTATGGACCAAAATATCAGAAGTGTGCCACCAACCTCAATCTGCAGTCAGCTTTCTTTTAGAGGCAGAGATACATAGTAGTTTCACAGGTAATGGGGTATTTGAGTGATGTTTGTACATGGATGAAGAATGGGTGGATTAGAGTTTGAAAAGAATAAAGTGCTTTGAAGAGATAAATGCCAGGTGGAAGATGCTAACAAGCCAAAAGTCTTTATCACAAAGCCTGGGCAATCAAACGGCAATAACTGTTGCAAGCTCCTTGCACCTTACAAAAAGCAATTTCTGTTGCAGTAATAAAGAATTTCTAAAGGCAACAACTCACATCTTTTTAATACTGGGTCCAAGATAATTTTCTTTCATCTTAAAAAAAAAGAGTAGTTTATTTTCAAGATGCAGGACTTTTTCATGCTATTACCAAGCACAAAGGGTACTAAGCAATGAGTGTGGGATTGAAACTCTCACTCAAAAAGATCTTGTCTGTAATTTGTTTTCCATGGTCTTATTTTCAATAACATGAGTGATGTTTTGTTTCCTAATCTCAAATATTAAAACATATCTTACCTATCTTACCTTATCATCTGACCTAACATTATTGTTCTTGAGCATATAAATTGAGACTGCATAGCCTTAATGAAAGTATCAATAAACTTGATACTTTACCATCTTGTTCTTCCCTTCCAAATATATTTTACAGTTTTAGACTGAAGAAATTCCACTATTATATCCTTTTTTTTTTTTTCCAAATATCATAATGACTTAGTAATGTCCTGTGATATAGCAACTATTTCTATCACTACTGTCTTGCTTATATGTAATGCATAAATTAATAGTCATCATTAAATGGTCAGAGCTTTCTGTGACCTTTCTTTGACTCTGTGGGCACTAAAATTATTTTTCCAATCAGTTGTGCTTGTATAAAATGCCAATTCTTCCATCTTGAACTAAGGATCTCTTTGATACCAGAAGGCCTTTCCCAGCAGGAGCAGCCTCATTGTGTGCAGCAATGAGCAGTGGCAGCATGAATTGTCAATATTATTGAAAGATGTTGATAACAGAAATAATAGAGAATATACAGCAACAACATTCCTCTAAGAAATTGATTTTCTAATGCACTGCAACAAACAATGAAAGTACGAATATATGCATAATACTCCATCTCTAGACCACATTGGAATAAGCTGATCAAAAGTATAAGCACTGATGTTGCTCTACTCTCTGGATAACCTCAATAAATGAGAAATCATCTAACACCTGTACCACTAGTCTTAGCATATTTTCAAGAAAATATCAGTTGTTACAGATGACAGTAAAACAAATAAAACCTACATTTCTGCTTGTGAATATTTCATTTAGCCTGCAGTAATTGAAAGAAATTAGTAATTATGAGAAGGATGAGACTTATGAAAATCAATTGAAGACAGAACAGAAAGAAACCACAGACATTAATGATGTTTTTATGTCATGACTGTACTGATAAATTACTGGTGTTGAAATACAACTCTAAACCCCACATATTCTGGACAGCCACTGCCAGCAAGACACTGAGGTGACCACAGTTAGCATGACACACTGGAGCTGCCACACAACCAAAAATTACCCTTACAAACATCTTGTTTAATAAAAATCAAAGACTTACAGATGTAATTTGTTACCTTTATTTGTAAATTGTGCAACAGTCATGCAAAGTTGTTAATGGATCAAACCAAAATTTTTAGATGAGAAATACTTTACTTACATAAGCATCATGCATGTCACCAGAGACTTGCACAGTTGATATAGGGTACTATGACAACGGGACTTGTCTCTGCAGAGGTTTTTCAGGTATACACTGAGGATTATTTCTGTTTTTATTGTGTTCTGAATATATAATTGTATGTTTCTTTGTGTTTCATTTTTTGTGAAGAAACAGTTGTCTGTGAAATAAAAAGAGCTTGATAATGTAAGTGCATTTTTCTTTGTTTTGCTTTATTGTTTTGGGTTTTTTTTGTGCCTGCTAGCACTGACATAGTTTCAAATTCTGAAATACAACAACTCACAAATGGAAAAATAGCTTTATTAGGTTATTCTTTTTTATGAATCTAAAATATCATGACTAGATCTCACAATTTCAGTTATTCACAATTCATTAGTGATGGTACAAACACAAGTGGCAGTCTGTCTTATATTTATCATCAATTAGCCAAGAATCTGAAATGTAAGATTTTACTTGTTATCTACATTTAGATATCCATGCACTAGGTAAATTCTTATTTTATCTTAATTGTTCTGTTTATGTTCAGTAACAAATACCTGAGAAAGAACAAAAAGATAAGGGAGGCAAAAGAATACCAGAAAAAATGAAATAGGAAGAAAATTCAGCTTTAAGCTGAAGAGAAAATGGAATATCAAGATTTAGTACATCAAAAATTTAGAGAAATGAGGCTGAGATGCATTAATTGAAAAATTTTAAGTATTTGACTATGAAAATAAAAATAGGGTCTTTCTGTTCTGGAAGGCTTTAAAACAAAACTTTGTTAATTTACAGTAATCTGCATTAATGGGGGTACTGGTGGATGAAAAACTGGACATCAGCTGAGAATGTGAGTTTGCAGCCCAGAAAGCCAACCATGTCCTGGGCTGCATCAAAAGACACCTGACCAGCAGGTCGAGGGAGACGATTCTGCCCGTCACTTCTGCTCACGTGAGACCTCATCTGGAGTACTGTGTACAGCTATGGAGTCCTCAGTACAGGAAAGACGTGGACCTGTTGGAGTGAGTCCAGAGGAGGAACACAAGAAGGATCAAAGTGATGCAACACCTCTCCTCATAGGACAGCCTGAGACAGTTGGAGTTGTTCAGCCTGGAGAAGAAAAGGTTCCAGGGGGAGGATGTATTGCATTCTTGCAGTGCTTCAAATAAAAGTTTAAGTACTTAAAGTAGGAAGTCATTTTCTTACAGGACATATGGGGACAGGCGCAACAGGGCCTGTTGCAATAGGACAAGGGGTAATGGATTTAAACTAAAAGAGAATACATTTTGACTAGACAGAAGACACGTTTTAGAATGAGGGTCATGAAACACTGGAACAAGTTACCTGGAGAGAGAGGTGGTAGATGCCTCATGCCTGGAAAGACTCAAGGTCAGGTTGAATGGGGCTCTGAGCAAGCCGATCTAGCTGAAGATGTCCCTGCTCATTGCAGGGGAGGTTGTACTACATGACCTTTAAAGGTGTCTTCCAATCCAAAATATTCTATGATTTTGAACATCTTCTGAATACCATCCCGATATATTAAACAATGTTCAGCTTTGCAATACTGTCATGGTGCACACATTATTAGTTTTATGAAACCTTGGATGAGTATTGTGTTTGGCAAAGCACTGTCAGACAGTAATCCCCAATGTCCCCAAAATGTGCACTAATTGTTGGAGACTCTGACAATGTCCTGGGCTGCATCAAAAATCCGACAATTTTCATCAATAGAAAGACTGCAGGTCTCTCTGGGCTGAATGAAGGCTGGATGCTATTATGAGAAAAGTGCCTTTCACCATTCAATTCAATACATTTTTTTTCACTATTAAAGGAGGGAAGGATAATCCAGCTGCATTGTGCATTTATTGCTGACTCTCAAACGTCTTTGCAGTGATCTGCTTCATATACTCTTCTGCTTTGTTACAGCACCTTGTTTTGGTATTAGATTAGTGTTTTTCATGATGTACAGCTGCTTATTTTTTTAATATTTAACAACCTTAAATATTTCCTTAAATTTGTTAAGTAGCTCAGTTGACTCAGCTGTTTCTTCAAAAACATGGTTTTATTTTCAGGAATCTTTACCGCGATTGTGGGAATTTTCTTTGGTGGAATATTTATCAGTGGGTTCCCAGATGGGTGAGAATACTATGAGCAAAACACAGTTTCTTTTAAATATTTTTTTCAAGTAGTTAGTCTTGCTATAAGCCTAATTCTTGGTTTATACACATGAAGAGATAAATATCAGCATCTGATTTCAGTTGTTTTTCTTGTAACCTAATGATTTGAGTATGATAATCAGCAGTCAGCAAAGGTATAGCTAGAAGGAAGATTATATTAGTACCATAACTTCTCACAGTGAGTAATTTCCTGGTGTAAACCTGTGATGATGATTAGTGAAAATAATTTCAGGTGCTTTCAGTCTTATAAAACAAACACATAGACCAGAACATTAGAAAATAAAAATAACGCAAACCCATTCAGCTGTTTTCTTTTTAAAAGTTCTATGTTATAGTCTTATGAAAATTCTGGAAATTTCTAGAAAGTCCAGCGTAACAATCACTTATGTCATCATAGAGATAATATGGTATGGTGGGTTTACCTTGACTGGCTGTCTGATGCCCACCCACTCGCTCTTTCTCTCCCCATCCTCAAAAAGACAGGGGGAGAAATTAGGATAAAAAGGCTCAAAGGTAAAGACAAAGACAGGGAGATCACTTAAAAATCATTTATGAATTAGTCACAAGCAAAACAGAAATGACTTGAGGAAACTGAATTTAATTCATTGACGATTAATAGAGTTTGGGATACTGAGAAAGAAAACCAAATATTAAGACTCCATTTCCACTCCCCACCCTGTTCCCAGGATTAACTTCACTCCTTCATTCCCAGCTCCTCTACTTCCCCCATCCCCTGAGCATCATAGCGAGGTGGGGAGTAGGAGTCTGTGGTCAGCCCTCTCTGCCTCTCCTTCCTCACACTTTTCCGTACTCCAGCATAGATCCTCCCCATGGGCTGCAGTCCTTCAAGATAAACCCCTTCAGCCACCAGTTGTCAACACCTTGCCATGGACACTAAATACATACGGGCAGCATAATCTTAACAATTTTCAATGAATATATAAAATTATATATTTGTAGAAAAAGATATCCACTGGTGGCAATCAATGAAAGGAACAAAAGGATGCCTCTGAATTATTTCAAGAGATACAGATAATGCCTTACAATTAATAAATAAACACGTTATCATATGTACAAAACTTTACTTTGTTTTTAAAGAATAATATCTAATATTTCTTTTTAAATAAAAAGTTTAGTTTGGAGAAGAGGAGATGGAGGGGGGACTTCATTGCCCTCTACAACTACCTGAAAGGAGGTTGTAGAAAGGTGGACGTTGGCCTCTTCTCCCAATTGAATAATAACAGGATCAGAGGAAGTAGTATGAAGTTGCGGCAGGGGAAGTTTAGATTAGATATTAGGAAGAATTACTTTACTGAGAGAGTGGTCAGGAACTGGAACAGCCTGCCCAGGGGAGTGGTGGAGTCACCAAGCCTGGAAGTATTTAAGAAACGTCTACATCTGGCACTTCAGGGCATGCTCTAATGCCTGAGATTATTGGGTTGAGTTTTTTGTTTTGTGTGTGTGTGTGTGGGGGGGGGGGGTGTCTTTTTTGTGTGTGTGTATGGTTGGACTTGATGATATCAAAGGTCCCTTCCAACCACGAAGATTCTGTGATTCTGTGAAAAATTTAAAGCACTCTCTTGAGATTCCACAGCCAAGTTCTTTTCAGGATGTCAAGAACTTTGTTCAACCAACAAGAGGCCAATTTTGCAGTTAGTTTCAGACTAACTTTTTGTTCTGTTTTGGGTCAGGAGCCAAAGTCTGAATTGCTTTAGTTTAGTGATATGTCAGAATGTCGTTCTCAGAGCAAGGAGTCACAGAATCATGGAATCGTGGAATTGTCAGAGTTGGAAGAGACCTCTAGAGATCATCTAGTCCAACTCCCCTGCTAAGCAGTATCGCCTAGAGCACATTACTCAGGACTGCATCGAGGTGGGTCTTGAAAATCTCCAGAAAAGGAGACTCCACAACCTCCCTGGGCAGCCTGCTCCAGTGCTCTGTCACCCTCACTGTAAAGGAGTTTTTCCTCATATCTGAGTGGAACCTCCTGTGTTCCAGATTGTGCCTGTTGCCCCTTGTCCTCTCACTGGAAACCACTGAAAAGATTCTGGCTCCATCCTCCTTCAACCCACCCTCTAGATACTTACAAGCATTGATAAGGTCTCCCCTCAGCCTTCACGTCTCCAGGATAAGAGCCCCAGCTCCTTGAGCCTTTCCTCGTAAGGGAGGTGCTCCAATCCCTTAATCATCTTTGTTGCCCTACTTTGGACTCTCTCCAATAGCTCCCTCTCCCTCTTGAACTGGGGAGCCCAGAACTGGATGCAGTATTCCAGTTGTGGCCTCACCAGTGCAGAGTAGAGTGGAAGAGTGACCTCCCTCAACCTGCTGGCCACACTCTTTCCTATGCAGCCCAGGATTCCATTGGCCCTCTTGGCAACAAAGGCACATTGCTGGTGCATGGCAAGTGTGCTATCTACCAGGACTCCCAGATCCTTCTTCTCAGTGGTGCTTTCCAGAAGATCCACCCCAAGCTATATTGGTGTCTGGGGTTCTTCCTCCCCAGGTGGGGACCCTATATTTGCCCTTATCGAACTTCATTAGGTTCTTCTCTGCCCAGATCTCCAGCCTTTTCAGTGACCTCTGAAGGACATCGCTGGTTACAGGCCTCCAACTTGACCCCTGCTCCATTAATTAGAACCCTCTGAGTTCTGTCACACAGCCAGGACTCAATCTACCTCACTGCCCCCTCATCTAGCCCATACTTCCTTGATTTTCTAATGAGGATCTTATGGGAGACAGTGTCAAGACTGGAAGACTAGAGCTGAGGTAATTCAACTTTAATATGTAGCCATACTGCTACACCACTTTCAGTTCATACCTGGCCTGTGACTTATAAGCTTGGAATCACACAAAAAAAAAAAAAAAAAAGAGAACATAAAAAGTCTGTCTGCCAAGCTATTGCACACAGTCTTTGATACATAAATACCGTGAATGTCATGACTGTTACTTTGAGAGCTACCTCAACTGGCTTGTATCTTGAATGCATGCGTGCCTGCAAATGAGCATTTTGTTTTCATACAGCCCATTTTCTTTCACCATTATAGAGTAAGAATATTTTCAGCCACAAATCGCTAAAATTAAATGAGGTTCCATGCAGTTATAGTAACTTAGGGGCACATTTATCTGAACAAATATGATTTGATCAGCAGATGCCTATATTCAAGTCTCCCTTGGTAAGCTCCCTTAATAGTCAATGGAGAGACTAGTATTTTAGGTTAAGGTTATTACGCTCTAAACTTACATGTCTATCAAAGCACAAATTAATCTACATTAAAGAGGTGCCTATTTCTTTCTACTGAGTATGAAGAGAGCCTAGAGGGGCTAGATCCTATGTACACATATAAACTGTAGGATTGTTTGAAGGGATTGTTTGTCCAAATGTTACATTTTTACTGTATAATGGGATAACACCTCCCTAGGCACCAGTGATAATTAGAACTCAGTCATAAGTACTTAGGGTTATTTCACATCACTGGATACCACAGAATCACAGAATGATTGAGGTTGGTAGGGACCTCTGGAAGCCAGCTGGCCCAAAAGCCCTGTTCAGCCAGGGTTACCTGGAGCTGGTTGCCCAGGACCCCATCCAGACAGCTTTTGAATTTTTCCAACGAGGGAGATTATTCAACTCCCCTGAGCAACCTGTGCCAGTGCTGTCACCCTCACAGTAAAAATGTGTTTCCTGATGTTCGCTTTGTGTTTCAGTTTGTGCCAATTGCCTCTTGTCCTGTCACTGAGTGCCACTGAAAAGAGCATGACTCCATCCTCTTTGCACCCTCCTTGCAGATATTTATATGCATTGAAAAGATCCCTGCTGAGCCTTCTCTTCTCCTGGATGAAGTCTCAGTTCTCTCAGCCATCCGTCACAGGAGAAATGCTCCATCCCCTTAGTCATCTTGGTGGGCTTTTTCTGGATTCTTTCCAGCATGTCCATGTCTCTCTTGTACTGAGAAGCCCAGAACTAGACTCAGCACTTCAGGTGTCCTCACCAGTGTTGAGTAGAGGGGAAGGATCACTTCCCTTGACCTGCTGGCAATGCTCTACTTAATGCCAGCATGTCTACTCAGACTTCTTTGCCATAAAAGCACATTGCTGACTCATGTACAACTTGGTGTCCACAAGGACCCCCACATCCTTTCATGCCAAGGTGTTTCTGGCAAGTTGTCTCCAAGCATATACTGGTGCCTGGTATTATTTCTTCTCAGGTGTTGAACTTTGCACTTTCCTTTTTTGAACTGACATCACTGCATATATCAGCAAGACCTGCATTGGAGTGGCAGATATGACAAGGGACCTATGAGAAAAATGCCTGCCTGGAGTGGCTGCTGGGTGACAAGATGGATACCACAGAACACCTTGAATAGCAATCATTGACCATATTTGAGCAACTGAATCTAGTCCCACATCAGCACTGGCTACAGTACTTTTAGACACTTCTCTTTCACAGATGCATATATTTTCAGGTGTTCATATTAAATACTTTACTTTCTGGAGCTGAATCCCACCCCTATAGGTAAGTAAAATAAATCCAGCTGTCACAGATGAGTGAGAAATCAAAATGTGAAAGAACTACTAATTTGTAACAAATTGCAATCAATCTAGTGAGTCAATTTATTTCTATTTAATAACATTCATGGGCACTGTAGTAAGTATACACACTATATACCCCTCTTGTAAAGAGTGAAAATCTCATGAAGGATTCAAGATTAAAAGAAGTGTTATAATTGCATTCTTTGTAGACAACAAAATGCTATTCAGTGGTAGCCCAATTTCTTTCAAATGGAGAGAATATGGGTAATTTTCTGCTAAACACTAGTCTGAAAGGAATAAGGTGGGATTCTGTCATAAAGAAAAAAAATGGAATTAGCTCTGGGAAATAGGAAGTACATCCAGTGCTACAGAAGTGCTGCCCTACCTGTAACAGTTTTCCTTTCACTTGGTCTCCTTCTGAGGCCAGTGACTTGGCACTGTTTAGACAAAGTCAGAGACAGCATGTGTATTTCTTTGAGTAACAGTCCAACTGCATTTTATGTTTAAAGTTAACCAAAAAAAAGAATGAGAGAAATCATATGATGTGTAAGGAAACAATGAGAAGACTTGTTTCTTTAATCATGACTTGAAGCAGTGAATAAAACAGGAAGAAATCCCAGCCATTAAGTTAAGTCTGGGCAGATATGAAAACTCAAAAATGCTATGGCTCCTGGTGTGTTAGGTCACATGCTGAGACTAACTACACAGCTTGGAGGGATCTCTAGATATTAGAGAATAGGACCAATGAAATACAAACATTAGAAAACATGAGTTGTGGATGATCATTTTTCCTTGTTTCCTAAAACATATTTCAATATGCAGAAACAATTGAAAAAATATGGACTCATCCTCTTACCCTACCTATGATAAAGGAAAAACAGTTACTTGCCACTTCATGAGTACTTTAATAGATTAATGTTGGTCATGTCCAAGCTAATCAATATCTTTAGGATAAGATAGTACCTCACAGGGGCATGGAGTCACACCACCACCCTCCCTCTTCAGACTTGGTTCTACAAATAGGAAGGTTGCAATTTGTGTGTTGCTTTTTTTCAAAAGATTGCTGTGGCCTGCTAATGCAGTTATGATCCAGAAATATTCAGCATAGGGCCTCAGGAAACAAGCTGATGGCATGCCAGAAGTGGGACCTGCTGCGAACCATGAGCTTGTAAATACCCTTCTTGGGTTGAGTGATGCTAAACATCTGACTGACCATCACCGTCTCTGGATGGTCTGCTGCTGAGTGAGACTGTCCCTACAATTTTCTTTAGTGTTTTGTCTGGTCTCATCTATAACACATCATGGTATTGATCCTGTCAAAATGATGATGGCAAATAACATTCACCAGGAAACATTGCATGAGATTTTGCAAAAATTACATGGTACTCTAACTGTGTGGGAAACAATGGCAACTGCAAAAACTGAGCAGGGGAATAAATCACTGATGGTGAAGCTGGCAGTAAAGCTGATTTTCTTGTTCCTCAGAAGGAGTGAAACAGTTGTGTTTGCCTTTGAAATATTGGTAAAAGCACTTAAAAGGGAATTTTTGTTATATTTTTTTCCCTCTGACTGTTAGTTGTCCTATTACGCTAGTGGGCAAAAACTGCAAAAAAATTGTGAGTGTCACAAAAGAAAGAATGATTGGAGGAGGATAGCAGTTACCAGTAAAAAGATCTTTTGCTGAAGGGCTAAAACTACATAGTACAAAAAAGGAATTAAACTTCTTTTTGTGTCTTATCAGCTACAGTGCACCACCCTTGTCAGTTGAACCCTAGTTTTCAGCTCTATTCTGTAGCACACTAAGTTTTTTTCTTTTTTTTTTTTTCATTTTCCAAGCAAGAAAGTAGACTTGGTGATACTTGCTGTTCTGCACAAGAGACTTTCTGAGATTATGTTTGTTTATTGCATTTGAAATATTAAGTATGGCCCTAAAGGGCACTTGTCCCACATGCCCACCTTTAGTCTCCCATACTCCAAAGATGAAAGCACTGAATTTCCTATCTAGTCTTTTTTTAGAGAATGACCACAGATTATTTAATGCTTCTTTCTGTGAGGAATATCAGTGTCAATACACATTAATAAATGCCCTCCTCTTCTGGAGCACAGATTATAAGAAAACTAAAAGTTCTATAATAGTTAAAAATACTTCTAATCTTTTGGGAAAACTTTTGAGTCCCTGCCCTGCAAAAGAGCTGAACCATAGCAATAGCTAATACGTGGCAGAAAACGTGTTGCCACAAGAAAAAAAAAAAGAGGGAAAAAAAGGCTTGCCTAGGGGAACAAGACAATGAGTCTCAGCCCTACAGATGATTTGACAAGAGAATAAAATGAACCAGAACTTTAGGAACTTCTTATATTGCTTCACAGCCATCTGACACAGCACAAGATATTTGTACATTTGTGTCTTCTCTCCTTTTCTTCTTTTTACTTTTTTTTTTTTTTAATCCTAAAAGAGAACCAAATCGAATACAGTAATATTACACTGCATTGTTTATGTAAAACAACACCACAGTCTGAAAGGCACAGACTGTCTTGTGAGTAAAATTATTAGGAATTCTTACTTCTGCAGCAGATTCATCTGGTAGAAAATTCATTGTAATTTCCATACAATTAAGCAGTACGGAGTGTTTAAAAGTGGTTTGGTTTTGTTTGTTTTTTGGTGTGGTTTTTTTTTTTTGGTAGCCCACAGTTTAGAAAAGGAAAAAAATAAACAAGTAATGATTACAGGAAAGATTAAAAAACAGGGAGAGGGACAATTTGTAATACATAACCACTGAGTATATTTTAAACCTGCATACCTATGTCAACTACAAATACTCATTCTTCCTAATATTTCAGACTTCTGCACCTGTTCAATGCACTATGATGAACTGCAGAATTCGCAGTTTCACACATACAGTAGTTACTCTAACATTCACTCCATTAGTGTCTGCCAGATTCATTTTGGATTTGAAGCCTCCTATCTAAATTGACACCAACTACCCAATTGCAGTACCCTTTGCGTTCCTGATGTGTCATACTACATTACATTTTCTGTTTCACCACCCATCATGTTATATTGTGTCATGCAGAAAAGTCAATGTGAGTTGACATTACACATGATGATGTGATCTAAGAGATTTAAAACTATGCAATGCACTGAAGCAGAAAGGTGACACACTTCCAAGGTGTAAAACTCACTTCCTTCAGAGCATCAGCTATCTGCTAAAAAAACACACGTTGAATAATTCCTAGAACTTGAGAGAATGAGATCTGAACATTTTAGTGTAATACATCAAATGCTGAACTCCAGGGATACTGCAGATTTGGCTTAAACATACGAAATCAATGACGATTAAATTAAAAGATAATACTTTTAATTTAATAGGCATGGCTTCCACTAATATAATCTGTTGTACTTGTAATTTGGATGCTATGGAAAAATTAATTATACCTCACAACATCCAAGAAAGAGAATAAGTATCACTTTCTTTGATGATTAAAAAAACATTTAGGGAGCTGAAGTGGCAATAACTAATGCTATTAATGAGATATATATATATAAATACTAGAATAGGTCCAAGAATTTTGTTTCTTAGTGCAGGGACAATACAAGCCCCATTACTTTAAGTGTTTTTTATTGTCAGAAGCAATAGATCTGACTTTGATTTTACGTATTTTATCTTGCCATATGAGTTTTAGGCTAACATTCATCAAATACAAGTTTAGGTGATGAAAGGAGGTGTCTAGGTTTGGAGTAGTTCAAGGGTCCTGTCTTGTACAATTAGAAAGAAAAGAGAGAGTTAAAAAATCCAGAAGCACAAGGCAGGTGATGTTTTTGTAGCTCCATGCCCCCAGGTCCAACCAGTAGCGAGGATGAGCAATGTTCCCAGTAGGCACACACACACGTGCATTTATTTGTACATATACACAGCCAGTCACACAGAGCAGCATAGAGAGACACACTCAGTGTGCACAAACAGGCTGGGCTGCATAGGGAGAAGTGTGGCCAGCAGTTTAAAGGAGGTCATTGTCCCCCTCTATCTACACTGGTGAGGCCACAACTGGAATACTGTGTCCAGTCCTGGGCTCCCCAGTTCAAGAGAGACAGGGAACTACTGGAGAGAGCCCAATGTAGGGCAACCAAGATGATTAAGGGATTGGAGCACATCCCTTACAAGGAAAGGCTCAAGGATCTGGGACTCAAGGCTCAAGGCTGAGGGGAGACCTTATCAATTATTGTAAGTATCTAGAGGATGGGTTGAAGGAGGATGGAGCCAGAATCTTTTCGTGGTTTCCAGTGAGAGGACAAGGAGCAACGGGCACAATCTGGAACATAGGAAGTTCCACTCAAATATAAGGAAAAACTCCTTTACAATGAGGGTGACAGAGCACTGGAGCAGGCTGCCCAGGGAGGTTGTGGAGTCTCCTTTTCTGGAGATTTTCAAGACCCACCTCGATGCAGTCCTGAGTAATGTGCTCTAGGCGATACTGCTTAGCAGGGGAGTTGGACTAGATGATCTCTAGAGGTCCCTTCCAACTCTGTCAAAACCATGAATCTGTAAATAACACCAGTGGCCTTATCCTACTCCCCTCTCCGGCTTTGAAGAATGAAGATGCATAATTGGGGAATACATATGTATATATATACATATACACACACAGCTATATATATACATGTGCACAAGTAAAGTGTGGATCCCTCTAGCAGCAGACTCAGATCCTCAGTCTCCCCAGTAGCTTCACCTGGATCCCAGTGTCCCCATTTTCTAGAACCCATATACAGGAACCCCCAAGACTTCAGCCCCACTCTAGTTTCTGGTATGGCCACTCTCTCTCACACACACAGTTATCTCACCCTTAGAGACCCAGAACCCACAGTCTCTCCAGCAGCTGGCTGAGACTCCTTCCAATAACCAGTTGCTCCCATGAACACACTCCTAGAGACCCAAACACCACCCCTGGCAATTTAACCTCCTTGCCAGCTAATCCAACTTGCCCTTCAGTAGCACTCACTTGCAGACTTATAATAACTCCAGATGCTGACACCACCAACATACAGATTCCTGGTCTGACTCCATATGCTGTTATTTTGACTCTCACTCAAGAAAATAGTTAGATATGGAGTTTAATCAGAAGACAAGATAGACAGTGCTGATCAGGTACAGGGCATGGCCAGACAAGTGTACTGATCAGCCAACTCTACAAGAAATAGGCCCTTTTATCCCCTCATTCTTTTGCTTTCTCACACTTGTTCCTCCACAAATTGCTGAGATCATAGAATCTTAGAATAGTTTGGGCTGGAAGGGAACTTTAAAGTTCATCTAGTACAACTGCCCCTGTAACAGGCAGGAACATTGTCCACAAGATCAGGTTGTTCAAAGCCCTGTTCAACCTAATATTGAACACTTCCAGGGATGGGGCACCCATGATTTCTTTGGTAAATCCATTCCAGTGTCTCACTACCCTCATTGTAAAAAAACCTTTCTTATATCCAATCTAAATGTACCTTCTTTCAGTTTAAACCCATTCCTCTTGTCCTGCAACTACAGGTCCTGATAAAACGTCTGGGATCTCATGAGAGCAGAGCAGAGGGGGATAACCACCTCCCTTGGCCTACTGGCCATGCTTCTTTTTATGCAGCCCAGGATACAATTAGCTTTCTGGGCTGCAAGTACACATTGCTGGTTCATGTCCAGTTTTTTGTCCACCAGTATCCCCTAGTACCCAGGGCTGCTTTCAATACATTCATCCCTCAGTCTATACTGATACTGGTGATTATCTCAACCCAGATGCAGGACCCTGCACTTGGCCTTGTTGAACTTCGTGAGATTTGCAGAGGTCCATCCTCAAGCCTCTCAAGGTCTCTCTGGGTGCCATCCCTTCCCTCTAGTGTATCACCTGTACCACTCAGCTTGGTGTCATCCTCAAAATTGCTGAAAGTGCATTCAATCACACCTTTTATGTCATTGAGGAAGATATTAAACAGTATGGGTCCCAGCATCAACACTTGAGGGACACCACTTGTTATTGGTTTCTATTTGGACATTGATCCAACTCATTTGACTTTGGATGTGGCATCCAGACATTTCCTTTTCCATCTAACAGTTTGTACCTGGCCATGAGAATGAGATCCTTTGTGGAGAGCCCGAGGAGGAACTGGGCAGGGGCTTCTTAATGGGGATGCTAGGGTTAGCCTGCTTACCACTGTGCTTCTGTGCTACTTTTGTGTGTGTGGAGATGTGCCTTTGGTCCCATTTGGGTTGATCACATGCCTAGGCTAGGTTACTCCTCCAGTGGCCTGGTAGTAGCCTGATGGGGGTATCATTCAGGTTACTGCACCTGCCATCATTCCCCTGTGCTCCTTTTTGTGTGTAAAGACAACCATCTTATCACGTAACCTAACCAAAGGCATGATTCACATTACGGGAGTAACTAAGTGCTTAAAATAAAACACGCTGAAATAAGATCTTTGAGTGGACTGTAGATTGCAGATATATTACATGGAAGTTTGCATTCTCTCATGCTGTTACTCTTTCAGAATGCCTTTTATGGTCAGAATCAGCCCCTTCTTGTAGTTCAGGTGATATTGGGTTTGCCTTTCTGGTGGACCCATTGAAATCCAGAACAGATATAATCTAGTGAATTTTGTTTAGCCACTGACATCTTTTCTTCAAAGCCTCACTTAAGGTAATTTTTCACATAATTGTTAATTTTACATTAGAGTGGGTCTTGGTCCCTTCTTCAAAATTCTCCCATTCTTAATGCATTTAAATCTATCAGCTGGTAAGGCAGTTAACTATTCCATCATTGTTGGTTACTCTCTAGAATTATTCACTTAAATCTTTGTCATAGCTATTTAAGCATTTGATGAGTGAGGTTTATTGCAAATTCAAAGCAATTTAAACTCTTCAGCACTTTGGTATTTTATGTCTTTCTGAATTTTCATGATACCTCAGACACAAAGTTGGCTGTATTCTATTACTTCATAATGAATGCAACATTATCTGAATTGATTGAATACAGTAGGGTGTGTTATATCAAGGTATCCTTGAAAAGATACATCATAACTCTGTGGTCTGTGCCACATTTTCATGAGTCAAACCTAGAATGAAGTTAATTCATTGTTAGTTATACTAACATATACAGGCTATATGATGGAAGGAAAATGCCAACCTTGCACCAGAAATTGCACTTTCAGTCTCTAGGGCTTGATGGAGCAAATACCTCTTCAAGCTTAACTTTTCTTGTTGTCCAGCATTGCTGCCACACCGAGTTAAGAAATGAAATGAAGAGTGGTGCATCTTAACCATAGTCTTTAATATGGCTACCAGAGTGTTTGAAATTCAGATGCAAATTATTTTTTAAAGGTAGTGCTGATTATAGACCAAACCTAAGGCAGCTAGGCTTCTGACTTGGGTTGCTCAAAAAGGGGCCTGCAGTTAGGCTTGAATACTTCTACAATTCACTGCATATATGAAAAGATATAGAGAGCTATTAAGAGAAATCATGTCATCTTTAATATTATGTTCTTTCTGTTCACCGGTGAGTCTCCCCACCCAGTCTGCAGTCTCTTCCTCCATCATTCCTTTGCATGCATGGTTTTGAAAAATATTTTCTTGTCTTGTGACTTCCTTGCCATCCAGTCTGGAGGCAGGATGGAAAGGCCCAGAAAACATGGTATGTATGTCCAAAAGAGCTGTATTACATTTCTATATGGGATACTATATAAATGGCATAACAGAGCAAGAAATTAGAGTCATGGCCGTGACCACACACAGATTATGAGAAAAAAAAATCTGTAGACTAGGTATAATGGAACATATATATATATATGCACAGTTAAGTATTATTGTGAAGAAAATATTGAAAAGGTAGTGGCAGATAAAGATGAAGAAAGCTTCATTTTTAGCCTTAGATACATTATTGTCCAAACAATGAAGAAGAAATTAAAATAAATCAGTTATGAAGCTACATTATAATTGAGATAAGAAAATGTTCATAGAAATGGCCAGTGACACTATCAGTAGCATAAAACAATTGAACATAAATTAAAATAAATTTATTTTTAAAAAACCCTGCATTTCACCTCCCAACACCTTAAGGACTTCTAAGGGGAAAATTTTAAATCAACAGGATCATAACTGTCTACATTTGTCATTTCTAATTATTTTTTTAATGTGGAATTTAAACTGTACATTTTTAATATTATTTAAAGTGTTAGACATAAATTTCATTACCTGAAGATATAATTTTAATGAATAGTGCCTAGCAAATATTGACCTGCTCATATATCATTATCAAGTGAAGTCAGACATATTGCTGCTAGCAGCAGCTCTTTATGTTGACTTCAAGAACAAGGAGGGAAAAAAAAAAAGAAGGGAAAAAAAGAGAAGTTAATGTGAACATTTGTCAGTCAATGAAGGGTTCTTCTGGGACAAAAATGTAAATGGTAATAAATTTAGGACCAACATCATTATTCTAATGCTCGTTCTGGCACAGTTACTTTAAGAAATTGATGGATGTTTGCTTCAATATGTATTTTGTGAGGTACTTGTTTTTCTATGTATACAGATGAGAAGATTGCTAGTACATGTTTCTCAGAAATATTACTTGGCTAAGCCTGAAAATTATGTATTTGGATTTACACAATTTACCCATAAGATTGATGGTATTTGTTTTGACTGGTTTGTTCTGAATTGACTATGTTACATTTTTGCAAAAAGGTATAGATGGCAGCAAAACAGAAAGCAGTTACTTGCAGCTTCTTACATATTGTATTCTTGGGCAGATGAAACTCTCTGGAAAGAAAGGGATTATGCTTTCCTTGACACCAGCTGAACATGCACTGGTTTAACAAACTTCTGGATTTCAATGCGAGAGGAGATGAGCAAAAGAGCTAAGCAGACAGTAGGGCTTCCACAAAGAGTAGCAAGATAAGGAGATTATGAAGCCAACACCATAAATCAATGCACAGAAAGAGATATTTCTTTTTTTCCTAGAGACATAGAACACATTGTCAGTGTTCAAATGTGGACTGTGTTCCTAGATATATGGTTTAACTTTTTGGTTGCCCCGTATTAAATCAAGAGTTGGACTTCGTGATCCTTGTGGGTCCCTTCCAACTCAGGATATTCTGTGATTATATGATTCTTATTCAATGAAAAGTGACAGCAGGTATCCTACAATTATGTGGCCAACTTGAGGTCCTCCCACAACTTTTCCTTAACACAGAATCATAGAATACCAGGTTGGAAGAGACCTCAAGATCATTTGGTCCTACCTTTCTTGGCAAAAGTACATTCTACACCAGATGGCCCAGCATCTTATCAAGCTGAATCTTAAAAATGTTCAATGTTGGGGAATCCACCACTTCCCTGGGGAGATTATTCCAATGGCTGATTGTTCCGATTGTGAAAACTGTTCCTCTTGTATCCAATTAAAATCTCCCCAGCAGTAACATGTATCCATGACCCCTTGTCTTTTCCATGTGACTACTTGTGAAAAGGGAGTCCCCATGTTCTTTGTTGCTACCCTTTAAATACTAGAATGTGGTGATAAGGTCACCACTAAGCCTTCTTTTCTCAAGGCTGAACAAACTCAGATGTCTTAGCTGTTCCTCATATGGTAGGCTTCCCAGTCCTATCCCTTGATCATCTTTGTGGCCCTTCTCTGGACCCTTTCCAGCCTGTCTACCTCTTTTTTGTATACCGAAATACAGGGACTAAAACTATATACAGTATTCCAGGTGTGGCCTGACAAGCACTGAGTTGAGCAGGATAATGGCTTTATCTCTTCTGATTATGCCCTTGTAGTTGCAACCCAGCATCCTATTGGCTTTCTTTGCCGTAGCAACACACTGTTCACCCATATTGAACTTGTTGTCCACCAGGACTCCCAGGTCCACTGATCTTTCCCTAAGCCAGGTAGATCCCAGCCTGTGCTGCCCTCCTGGATTATGTTTTCCCAGGTGAAAGACCTTACACTTGTTCTTGTTGAAGTTCATAATATTATTGGTACTCCACTCTTCCAGCCTGTCAAGGTCTTCCTGCAGTGTGGCTCTCCCCTCTCATGACCACTTCACCACTCACTTTGGTTTCATTGGCAAACTTCATCAGGGTATACTTGATCTCATCATCACTTGTGAAGGTATTAAACAGTGTTGGGCCCAATATCAATTCCTAGGAACCCCATTTGTGACAGGTTTCCAGTATGAAAAAGAGCTATTTATCACCACCCTCTAAGTGTTTCCTGTCAGACAGTTCCCCACCCACTGCACAGACCACTTGTCTAGACTGTAACACATCAGTTTCTCTAGCAGTAGGCTGGGGGAAACTGCGTTAAAGGCCTTGGAGAAATCCAGATAAACTATGTCCCCTGCTTGTACCACATCAACTAAGCAGGTTATGTTGTTGTAGAAGGCGTTCAGGTTTGTCAAGAATGATTTGCCCTTGGAGAATCTATGCTGGCTTTCCCCAGTCACCTGCTTCATTTGATTTGTGATAGCCCCTAGGAGGCTTTGTTCCATAACTTTCCCAGGGACTGAAGTAAGAGTGATGGACCTATGATTTCTTGGATCCTCCTTTAAGACCTTCTTGTAGATGGGGGTGACATTCTTGCAGTCTTCTGGGATGTTCCCTGATCTCTCCAACTTCTAAAAGGTTATGGAAAGAGGCCTCGGATTGACACTAGCCAGTTCTTTTAACTGGTGGATAGCATCAAGGCCCATCGATTTGTAGGGGTCAAGTTCCTGAAATAGTTCACAAACCAGTTCTTCCTTCACCGACAGTGGGTCTGTACATCAATGCAGATTGTTGTTCCCAAGGTCTGGGGCCCAGGAGCAAGTCTGAGCAATTGATTCTTCAAGGAATTATACAGGAAGATGCAGATGACCACTCTAATGAATATGCATTTCTACATGTACTGACAAAGATTTTCTTGTCTGAAGCACTGTTTTCTTCCTCTCTTTACACTTTCTCCCTTATCTGCTGGTTGAATCTCAGCAATCATTGCAAGCCAAATCTCTGTAAAAAGACTTCAAAAGCAATAAGCAAAATAAAATATCCTCTAGCCCCTGACATACAATCCAAAGAAATGCTGATCAAAACGTAGATGGTTTCCATCTCATGGCAAATAAGGACACTGCACAATATGTTTTCATTTGACAGTGGAAAACCAGTTTCTTTAGAATTCTATATGAAATGGAAATTTGATTTTAATATTTTTTATATAAAAAAAAATTCTGAAATTGTTTTGTCTCAGTATTTTGCATTAGGAGTAGAAATGCATAAGCAGATGTCACTGCCAAAACTTATTTTATCTTTACATTTTCAGATACGTATTACAGCATAAAACATTACTCATTAGGCCACGGTAATTAAAATTATTTATTATTGCTAAATTCGCCAAAAGCTATTACTGTTTAATACTGAAAATATTAATAAAATATTCACCGCATTTTCCTTGTTAAATTATAATGAATCTCAAAAACCCCCACATTTGGGTAAATGTTGATGAAGACTTAATATAGAATGCAGTATAGGTGATGTCATGTTGAGTGTCTTGTGACAGTACAGGTGGTGGAGTGGCTTGTGCTGGTATGCGTGGTGGAGTGGCTTGTGCTGGTACAATGTGCAGAGTGGCTTGCGAGATTTCAATAGCAGCAGTGCACGTAGTTTAACATCTACTTTTATATCAAGATTTGATATCCAACCACCCCTGAAACACATTCAGGATATTGAACAGTAAAATCTTGATTTTAAGAAAGTAACAATCATTTCCAAAATCCAAAAGGATTCCTTCCCCTAACTCTGGTGGTGTCAATTTGGCATAAGCATTAAAGGGTGAAGTGAACTTTCTCAAGGTAAAGTTTAATTAGTAATAGAGTCCATTACATGATGCCTGAGATATGCAGGTAAAACCATTATCCAATTAATCATATTACAGATTTGCATCAAAAGTCACAACTGAATAGCACGTTTAAACCACTACATACAAACAAAAAGAGCAAATAAACCATATAACATATTTGGCAGGTTAAGCAGCATTGTACCAATTAACTTTGAACAAAGCCCTCTGAAGGCATGATATAACATTTCACTTAAGGATGACAGGGTGTGAGCTGTCTGTTTTAATTTCTGACCTCTTAAAACACTCATAGAAAAAAATTCTGATATCCTCTCAGCTGAGAAATCCAGAATTCAAACTGTCTAATCAGAGCCCTGGTTGAGTCCCAGTTGTGCCTCATGTTGGGCAGCAACAAATCTGTCATGATTTGGGCTGGGCTGGCCATTAAAACAAACGACAGATGGCTCCCCTCCCCTTTGAAGAAGGGAAAGCATCTCCCTTCAGGGAGAGAAGGATGAGAGAAGAGACTTATAGGTTTAAAAGAAAATGAAAACTATGTAATGAAATATTAATAATAAAATATTTTTTTAAAAGGAAAATAATGAAATATATATGATATATACAAAACTGTGTCAAGCTCCTAGGATGGCAGTCACATCACAGGCAGGCACTGGGAAAGCCCTGGACTGGACTCAGCAATATATGGGAAACGGATCAGGATTCAGACAGTCTTCCTCGGATGCCAGCCATTGGAGAAAGAGATGTGACCCTTTTATCCCTCAGCTTTTATACTGGGCACGATCCATATGAGATAGAGTAGTCTGTTGATCAGTTTTGGGTCATCTGTCCTGTGTGCTCTACTCTGCATGTGTGACCCCTCTACGCTTCTCCACTTCTGACTCCTCAATGGGGCAAATAACAAACTTAGCTGACCTTGTTTGTTATAGCAATAAGTATAAGCAACCGCCCTGCTGCATACCATCCCTTGGTATTAGCTATAAATGTTAGGTCTTATCTCTCTCAAGGCAGACTACTGTCTGAAAAATACACTGTTATTTTCAGAGAGTTCAGTTAGATAGAAGAGGCTTAACTGAAAACTAAAATTTCTGAACAAAAAATTGGTTCTGTTTTACATCAAACCAGGACAGGTGACCAACTTTCATTTAAAGTTCATTTAAAGGCTGAATCCCAGGAATCACTGATCTTTATACAAAGCCAACAGTCTGCTGTTTACGTAGTGAAAATTCCTTGCCATCCAGGTTACTTTCAGGTAAGTGCCCAGTGCATCTACTGAGGGGAATATGTAAAATAATTCAAATATTAATAGTCCATAGGGGTTCATACATATAATTCACTTCAATATACAAAAAGTATATATCAGAAAGTTAGGACTCCCCATTCCAAATGAAATCATATAAACAGTAAATTAGATATAGGTTTCTTCTCACCCATTGTTCATCTAGGTCCAAGATTCTCATTTCCCAATCAGGTGTACTTCGTCATATCATTTTAGGTGAAATTAATCTGGACACTAGCTTTGGGAATCTAGAAGTCAGAATTACACTTATGAAAAGCTCCTTTTATCTGGAGTGAAAAGGGAGAGCCCTCCAGAGGATGATTTATCCCACCTTCAATATAAATCATTGCATGATGGCATTGTGGCAATGATTATTCACTTGTAGCAATAATTCTTCTTTCCCTGAGCTCCTAACCCTTGAGCCTTGATTAGAAATTAATCTGGGATTAAGTGCCTTTGCTATTTTGGATATCATCTTGGAAGGTATGGAGGGCCTGAAATGTTAGATGTGACTATGTCTGAGTGCTGAGTTTGTGTGAAAAGATAAAGTCTGAATATTCTTCTTAGCATGAAATCCTCTACCACCACCACATTCCCCACTCCCCCAGGTATCTAAAACAAACACTCTCCATGTTCAACATCTTTCCAGAATGCTGTAAATCCCTAAAATGCACGGTTATAGACTCTTTCTTTCTGAAAGAGAATCCTGAAACAAGATCTAATAGGTTACTGTTTCAAACAGGAAACCATGTCAGGATATAATGATTAGCCCAGGGAAATGAGAAATTGCTGGCTATGACAGGTCCAGGTTTCCTTCCTGGATCAGTAACACTAGGAAGCTTAACTCAATGTTCCTAAATGAGATCTGTGCTAAGAAATCAGTGAGCTCTTTCATTATTGTTCTTTGTTATTTGTTTTAGGTCTTTTTTTTTTTTTTTCACCTCAAGAAAAGTTGTGAAACAACACAATTTTGTTCTTAAGAAAAATTGAAAAAAATTATTTTTACATGGTGAAAAACTTATTCCACACTATCTCCCAGGTAGCTTTTGGAATTTGCTGTTATTAAAGGAAAAACAAGTATTTCACTTTTTTAAAGACATTTTTTCTATTGAAACTTATTTGACAAAAATTTATTACCACTTTTTATTCTTATGCTACTGATTTACTGGAGACATTGTACCTCCATTCATTTTGCATGAAATGTCAAAGAAAGGAAGTGCTCTGGAAAGTAAGTTTTTTAAAACAAGTCAGTCCCAAGAAGTAAATAACAAAAACATTAAAGATGCCAAGGTGCTAAACAACAGGAAAATTAAAAGGGACATGAAAGAATATAGAACCATTACAAGGACATTTTTTTTCTCTGTATCTTGTTTTCATGATCTTAGAAAGAATGTTTTTGAAATATTGCACATCATGAATCATTTAAGTAAAACTTTACATAAATAGACAAGAGCTAACTCACACTGGGGTTTGATAGTAAATTTTTTTTCTAAATTATTCATGTGGGAAATTTTTTAATGTGTATCACTAATGTGAGCTGTAAGCATGTAATTGATGAAATCCTGCTTAAAGACCCTCAGGAAGGTGATATAAAATGGCAATTTGTTAAAATAATGTCTATTAGCTCTGGTTTTCCCATGCTCCTAGCAGTTAACACAGCATGTTCATTTGTCACTGAACTCAGATTAACTCACTCAAACTATAACCTAACCTAACCAAAGTTACTTCAAATTACCACCCATTAACCTGTGTGCTGTAGTAGAAACATCTTATTAAGTATGGGTTGCTGTGATTGTATTTCAAGTGTGAAACAATGCTAGAAGTAACTTTTATAATTTCAAAAGGTATTCCAAAGATAGATTTCAAGATTTACATATTTTCTGTGTAAAATTTAATAAATTATGTATTTCATTGAAAAAGAGTTTTTCTTTCTTTTTCTGAATTGCAAATAAGCATAGAATTTGAAGTGGACATACTGTCTCTCAGGCATTGTAATGTAAACAACCATTGAGGGACTTTAGCTAATTAAAAAGATAAAAGTGTTCAAAAAAAATCTCCTAAGTCATACTTTACTATCCATTGCAAAAAAGTGTGTCCTGATGGACCAGTAAAGGAAGGACTTTTAGCTTGTATGATTTTCTATCAAATTGGGAGAATAGCTTATCAGAGGCTGGAATACTAATGAATTATTAATGTACTAAGCAGCTAGGGTTGATCCAAAAACTTCTTTGGTAAATACACAAACATCTCACACCTGGGCAGTTGACTTAGATACCCCATGGCATTTGAAATGGTCCTGAACATTTTGTTCAGGCAACAAAATAATTTCCTGGATTGTTTTGTCCCTAGTTACCAGAAGGTTACAAGCATAATTGATTTAATCACTATTGCCACCACCTGTCTTGTGTCTGTCTTAGAAATGGCCACAATTCTAATTAAATCTTTTAAATTTTTATTATTTTTTTTTAGGGGCAATAAATGAAACAGAACTGTATTTTCCAGCATAACCTGGATCCATCCAAATTCTTTCTGCAAAAAACATATTCTGACTTCTTAGGTTACCTCATGTTGCCTAACGTCAAAGATAGAGAAGGAAGTATAATATTGCATAGAATTTCCTGTTTAATTTATAATGCAGTCTGAAATATATAACAGTCCAGGGAGAGGGAGGCAAGAAAGTCAATCATGACTTTGACATATAATGTTATTTAAATGACCAGCTCATACAGTAAATGTTGAAGACAAGATTTCCATTCATGGAAGACCTGCTTATAGATCCTTAAGTAGAACTTAGTTGTAGCTGTAGTAGCTGCTTCCAGTCATGTAGTAAAAACATAATTGACATCCAGCAATTAAAATTCTATATCTCAAACCTGATAATAGTATCAGAAACATTAAACTAAAAACCTGTCCCGAAATTTTCTAAGTGCAAGGACAGACTCCCATAAAGTAAACAATGTCACTCTCCTGTTCTCCTAAGCCCTTATTGTTTCTGTTTTCTCTCTCTTTATTTAATTTTAGAAAAACATGTACAACTTTTTTCAGTTTTTGAGGCAGATTATCAGCAATGAAAGGAAGCTAGAACTCTATCATTCTACTAGCTTCTGGAGCTGGCACACAATCTATCAGTTCAACATAAACCAAGTCTTTTAATAATGATGAGGTTATGTACAATCTGTGGAGACAGCATCCCAAGAAGTAAGGAAAGCCAAATGTTAGGACTCCTTCTACTACATAGCAATGCAAGACAATGGTCCTGAATTCAAAAAATTAACTTTAAGTATATGCTTATGTCAACAGTACTTAAAACTATGATGAGTAATGTGGGATTCTAAACAAAGAACACGGTTTGAAAGAATGAAGGGTTTGGAAAAGATCCAGTCTATACCTATAAATGTTGTGTCATGAGCTCCAGTTTCATCATGACTTTAAGTCCTTTCATAAAGATTCACTGTCTATTTACAAATCCTGAAAGAATGCAATACCTGTCTGTTTGCATAAGGAAGGTCTTCCTTAAGTTTTTCCAACATAGCACAAATAAAGGGAAAATATTGCCCAACTGTTAATGCTATTTGATGGTGTATTTTAATTTTGTCACATTTTTTCTTATTAATTTTTCTTCTATTCTTGTTACTGTACCAGACAGCAAAACCACAGAGGTATCTGTCATTCTCTCTACCCTAAATGGTTTATATTTGATTCTTCCTAATGGGGAAATGTGTGTGACCTATTCCTATAACTTTATAAATTCCAAATTCTGTTCCTCATACTGTGTATATTATGGATAGAAAGTATTTGGGAATATTTTTGGTCTATTGTATGTGCACATTAATGGAATATAAATGTAAAATTAAGAGCTTGTCTCTATTTTGCTATGAAATGTATTTGCCAGTTAACAGCCTGACATTTATCTGTTAAATGCATTGATTCAGCTTGACTGTGAAATACGTAATTATGTAGGAGTAAATAAAAATTTAAATAATTCAAAGAAACATTCCATCATGAGTAGAAGGTTCACATTAATCCCATTGCTACTCTCTTAATTCCATGAAACCACTGGAACCTTGAGAATATAATGATTCTCACAGTCTCATCAAGCACTGCTAGTACTAATAGGATAATAGATCCTGATGAAATTGCACTTTTAGAGGGTCCAAAACCAATATGATTCAGGAAAAGATGTTGCTGGAAAATGCAAAGAAACAAACTAAAAACTGTTTTCAATGTAGCCTGACTCCTGTTTGATTTTTTAAAGTATTGAACAGCAGTGCTAAAATATCATATGATAAGGAAGCTTTAATTTTTATTGTGGACAGCAAAATGAAGGAATTTTTGGGTTGTTTATCACAACAAAACATAACGTTTTTTTTTTCCTTCAATTTCCTTAGTTTCAGGCTAGAAGAAAGAAGGATGTAACGAAACAGAGAAGTTGATGGATTACTCTAATAAAATGCCACTGTCATCACACCTCTACTGGTTGTTACGCCAATTGACGAAAGGTACATTTGCAAATATGGATGATATTACAGAATCATTGATACACTTCTACATATCAGTTGAGGGGACTCTTTGTAATTGTCACTTAGTTTTACTCCACTGGGCATTTAAACTATGCCAGTGAAGTATGGCCATTTAAGGCATTCTACATTCCTTTTGTAACTCAGATTAAAATGGGATCCTCGATCTAATTATTTTAGAAATATGGTAAAGTGAATGAAGAAACGTTCTTTTCTTTACTACCTTGGTGATCTGGAACATAATCTTGGCAAAACAAATCAATGTTCTCCTTTAATGTCTTCCAAAGGTAGGGAATGAATAGTTTTGTTCACTGAAATTACCTATCACACTGATATCGATTACATGTAGCAAATGTGTTTACTGCAATGAATTAAAAAAAAGCCTTGTTGGCACTGTACAAGCAACAGCAAGCAATAATGTATTTATAATAATATTGAACTCAAAAATTCATTGAGCAATTGATGTATTTGATTATGGAATCTTGGAATCACAAAATTGTCAGAGTTGGAAGGGACCTCTAGAGATCATCTAGTCCAACGCCCCTGCTAAAGCAGGACTGCCTAGAGCACATTACTCAGGACTGCATTGAGGCGGGTCTTGAAGATTTCCAGAGAAGGGGACTCCACAACCTCCCTGAGCAGCCTGTTTCAGTGCTCTGTCATTCTCACCGTAAAGAAGGTTTTCCTCATATTTGAATGGAACTTCCTATGTTCCAGCTTGTACCTGTTGCCCCTTGTCCTGTCATGGGGAACCACTGAAAAGATTCTGGCTCCATCCTCCTTCAACCCACCCTCTAGATACTTACAAGCATTGATAAGGTCTCCCCTCAGCCTTCTCTTCTCCAGGCTAGAGAATCCCAGCTCTCTCAGCCTTCCCTCATAAGAGAGATGCTCCAATCCCATAATCATCTTAGTTGCCCTACGTTGGACTCTCTCTAGTAGTTCCCTGTCTCTCTTTTGGTGAGCCCAGAAGTGGATTACAGAAAAAGAAAAAAAAAACTGACCAAGAAATCTCCAAGAAAATGACAAAGGAAACTATATATTACTGAATATTTTGTATGCCTTCATTGTCAATGCAAAGCTTCTGTTAGTTCAGTATACTTGTTGGATAAAGACATTTGGTATCTTTTTAAAACAGTAGGCGAGTCAAATAGAGAAAATAATTTTCCCAGACAAGCCTATGTTAGAGCACTACTGTTAATCTGAAGCTCACTGGATTGTTTTAAATGATTGTTGGTACTGATCTTCTACACACAAAAAACAGGGATACAATGTTTAAAGAAATCTCGGATTGCTTAACATAGCTGGATTTTGCTGCATTCTTATGATGGCAGTGCTAGTTTGACTACTCCTTTCTCCATGTATAACATAAATCTACTGTAACAGCAAACAACATTATTTTGCTTTCAGATGAGATAAAATATGTTTTATTAAGAATTAAAAAAAGAACTATAATTTTCTTAATCTGTCACCGGACGATTTATGTAATGCATACCGTAATTTTAGAGTTGGACTGTGATTCTGCAGCATCTACTATGGAAGAATTTTCTGATTTGAATATTCTGTAGTGCGGTGTCTAATATAAAGTCTACTAAAAGTACTAGTTCGGGAGAATGGAATTACACATTTTAGTTTTATGTTCATAAAAGGTCTTTATCTATGGGATATTAATCCAAGAAGGCTGATGTGCCCAAACTTGAGCAGAAAATTGCAAAGAATTGCAGAAAATTGCAAAGAATTCTTTATTTTCAGTTAATCAAAAATGTTTTTATGATTCTCCAAAATTCCATGCTGGAGAAGTCAATCAGACATCCATGAGTACAAAATATTGAAAACTCAAGAGATTGTTTTATATCATATGCCTTATTTTGCAGTTTCTTCTGTCTCTTTATTCAGCATAATAACTTCTTTAAATGCTTATACAAATTAATATAAGCTTGAAGTCCTGATTCAGTCACCAGGTTCTTACCCCTGTTCCTGAGTATTCAAATTGATACTGTTTTCTGAAGCTGATGTTAGCAAAAATTTTTATCCTTTTGGAAAAAAAGGGTGATTTTTTTTAGTAAATTAGAAGTTGTCTCTGAGTTAATTGCTTAGTTTTACTTCCAACTATCTGTAGTTATTTTTTTCCTGCATAAGCTACTTTGTATTTTTCTATGTCTGATTGCTGACTGTTCAAAAGGAACTGGAATACTTCATTTTCTATACTTCCACAGTTAATTTTCATTTGGACTACATCTTCATGTTAAAACCTGCTTTCTAGTATGTACTTCTTGTTTCATACTTGAGAGAGTAATTTTAAAATAACTATGATTAATGGTACATGAAATGTGCATCTCCCTTCATGTTAAATATTTTGTATTCCACACCATAGAAGATAACATTTTCTGTGCAGCATGAACGTAAAGTCCAAGGTTCATTTCCATACTGTAAATGATTAAATTTGGAAGTGTCTAACGTATGTGTTTGCTTATGAAGGAAGGGTTCAATTCAATTGCCTTAAACTGTGCTAAACATCTGAAACAGATGCACTGTTTCAAATGATTAAACAATCAGCTGTGTTTCTGTAGAGGCTTTTTGTATCTCCTACAGACACACAGACACACAGACTTTGTGCCTAATTCTAATACTGCTAGACAGTTAAGGAATCTGAGTCAAACCCTAACTTGGAGCATCTATAGGCTGAATTGGTTTCTACCTTGAATGTTTCAACTCCCATAAGGGAAAAAAGTCTACACCACAAGTGTGTGAACAAAGCACACCGGGGCTTCACTAAAGGTAAGTCTATTAGCATCTTTAATCAAGGCTTCCCAATAATTTATGTTATTAAAACCTGCTGATATTTTAGACTTTATTAAATTTTAATTGTTTTAGCAAACTGGAACAGCTTCAAAGGACACCTACCCCAAGGCATTGATTTATGGTATGGAAAGAAAGTCCCTGAGATAATCAAGCAGAATAAGGAATTCCTTCCAAACACCAAAGATCTCAAGGGAGCTTTCTAACAGCTGAATTATGAGCTATTTTTGATGCTGTCAGAAACTGCAGAATGGACTCAAAGAAGTAATTTGCGCTCCCCCCCCAGGAAAAAAAAAAATATCCCATATTGTTTCCAAACACAACTGGCCACATCCATCAGTTGTTCAATGTTAAGAGAAAATATCTCTCTCTCCTGTATTTCTCTAATCCTTTCCAGTGCTTTTTGACCCTATGTGAGCATTATCAACTATATAAAATTAATGACCCTAAAAAAGTATTTCTTTATATGATAATTTATATTTTGATTTTTCATTCTGTAAATCTAGAAGCTTATAGCTTTAGGTTTATATTCCTTAATACAAAATTAACATTTCAGCCACATTGAAATATCTGTTGGAAAGCCTGGCTCCAAAACAGGTGAGAATACTCAAATAAACATCTGTGGTTTTTATTAGGATAATAGTTTCTCATTTTATAAACATGATAACCATAGCCACAAGAACCATTTTTTTGGATGTCTAGGCTTTTGATGGTACAATTCATTATTAAAAGGAGTTAAGTTGTGAAATGGTTTATTAAGAAAAACGAAGATGCTAAAAGAAAACTGCTAAAAATGTTAACTTTATACTTTTAGAAAAATATTTTAATTCAAAATGAGATTTAATTGCTAGCATGTATTACACTGCATCTTCTTTAACGTTAAGTACTTTGCTCTAAAAATCCTGACTGAACATATAATAACACATCCAATAAGGTATTTTAAAAATTTCAAAATCAAACATTATAGCATTGTACTATACTACAGGACCAACCAAAATATAAATCCATTAAAAGCATGGTACATATTTTATTCAACTGTACATTTTTGTACAGTTTCTTGTACTTCAGTTGCATTGATCACCTCTGACATCAGAAGCTTGATAGTATAATGAACAATATTAGTTAAAGAAATGGGCATAGATAATGAATACAGTATAAGAGTAGATACAGCGTTGCTGCTTTGTGACCAGAAAACTTTGAGAAAGTAAAACATTAATGAAGTGAAAAACTACATAGCTGAGCAGAAATGCAGTCAAAGCTTTAATGATGTGATGGGATTTTAGATGAGCTATCTGGTTGAAGAGGCTCTTTAAGGGTGTTATTCCTGTTTCTTTGAAGCTGATTGGGTTTTGTCATTAACCTGATGGACGTCATGTTCAAGTAAGGGTTGCAGAATTGGGCCAGATGTTGTGTTACTGCTTGTATAAGGACCATAGAAAACAATCAGGTTTCCCCTGAAGGAAGATTTTAGTTTGCAAAAAGTATGACTAGATCATCAGGAATTATTTTTATATTACAAAATAATTGATTTCAAATTCTGTGGCTTGTAAGGAAGATATGACTGGTAGAAATCAAGAAAATAAAATGTTTCCACTGTCTACTTAGTCCTTTCCCAGTACTTACAAAGCCTCTGAAGGTTACTTAGAACATCTATCTGAAAATATATACAGATTGGCACTACGAAATTTGGTCTCTGCAGCTACATTTTATTCTATGTATTTTCTTCTCGCTGTGATTAAAAAAAAAAAAAAAAAAAGTATTCCAAAACACCACAAAACCAAAACAAAATGGAAAAACAGTTGTAGCACGGTACAGATCCCTAGGTGAGAGCTATAATGACTGTCATTATCACGATGGCTTTTCCTCCGCTGGAGTCAGCTTCTGCCCTTTTCTTCTGCAATGGATTTTTCTATTTTAGAGACACAACAGCAAAGGAAAGGCCTAGTCTGTGACATCAATGCACTTTGCAGGCAGATAGGCTTGTTATGTTTGCCCCTCTTAGATGTTCTCTCTTTTGCCAAACTGAAACAACTTTATTTGCATATTTATGAAATTTGCTGATTGTCATAATTGTTTAACTTAACAAATGATTACTACAGATAATTGGAGTGATTTATGTCAAGCATCCCATATGTGAATTTATAATCTCCGGGGTACTAGTTATTGTATATCCTTGAGCAGCACCCTCAGGCTTACACTTGAAAAGATTTTTCTTTAGCTACTCTGGGGTTTTGTAAATGTTCAGTATGCTAAAACCTGGGCATCGTGTACAAAAAGGGATTGATGGCAGAGGTGGAGCTCATATTTTGATCATGGGACGTAAGCGTTTAAGAGAGAGGCAACATTTAGGGTTTTTTTAGATCTAGGTGTTGTTTTTTTTTTTCCTGTCTTAATAAGGCTTCTCAAGTGTCTGATTCCTGATTGACACAGTGATGGCAAGCACGTCTAATTATAACACTCATGAGACAGAGCGGGATTGGATGGGGCCACGTGGTGGGACGTGCATAGAACAAAGCCATGGAGGGGCACGGTTCTGTTTTCTTCTCCCATCAGGGCACCACTACCAAAGCAGAGTGCCACAGCTCCTGTATTTCTTTGTTTCTTGTTCTTGTCTACTGCAGATACAAACTCTCTTACAAGCTGTCTCATACAAAAATTCGCAGAGCAGAAAAGATCCCTCTGTTAGTCTGAAGGAGCTGTGTGTGTGTGGAAGCGAAAGGCAGGTATCAACTGTATGAGTCTCACACTCAGTGCTTCAGTCTGGAAGGTCTGCTAAGTGTGTGTTTGAGTACAGGGATATTACAGTTTACTTTTCTAGCAGGTGTGTGTTTAGTTTGTTTGTACATTGATTTGAAAAAATAGAGAAAAATTCTTAGCTGGCGTAATTCATAGTAACAACTTAGATGACTGGTTTATACCTGCTGGGTTTAAATCACATAGGATTCTTTCATAAGCACTGGCTTTAGATTATTTCAAAGGAGAATCAATTTTAGAATTTTAAACACCCAAGACTTAAATTGCTTATTCAGACCATTTCTCATCTTTCTAGGTAGAAAAAGGGATGACTAATTTATAATCTTTTTAATGAAAAATATCTGTTTAATTATGCAATAATACAGAGGTGCCTGAAGAGAGGATTAAATCTAATTTCTGGATCTCTCACAGAATTTACAGTAGCTAACACACTACATAGGCGATATCTGCACTAGTGACTGCTAAGAACAATTGGACATTCTATAGACTGACTGAATAGTGATGTGGGATTAGCATTCACAGCCTCAGGCATCTGATTTGGGATCATCCTCAAATCCCACTGCCCTGAACCAGTGGTCTTTAAAATCTCAAAAGATTGTGCTTATTCTTTCTGATATTGCAGTGAAGAAAGAGAAAATGCACCTAAAAATTTGTAGTCTTTCTAGGCAACAGAAGACATTATATCCCAGCAAAAGTATTAGTTACGGAACATTAAATCTGCAGCACTTGAAAAACTACAAGCATCCTATCTAAAATGTCATAATATCACACATACTGAATAGCTGAGTGTTGCTATACTTGCCTTTCTAAAGGCACAGCTCAAGCTGTGCTCTTCTAATCATCTGAATACTATCTCCATGGTGCATGCTCATACAGACATAGCAAAATAAGATCCATAATACACCACAAGTTATCTGTTATTTTAGCGAGTTTTCCAAAGCAAAACAAAAAATATTAGAAGAGGCAATGAAAGAAGAATTTTTGTGGAAAAAAAAAATCAAACAAATGGAAAGTGAGCATATGGTCTCTTTTTAAATACATTTACGGGAAAAAAAAATATATTTTCAAGAGCAGGATTGCTAGTTTAGGTAACAGTTCTGAGAATGAAAATGTAAAATAAATGTATTTATAAATGCATAATTGCTACAGATTACAAAGGTTGAACTCAAGACTGCTACCCCAATGCAGTAATCACCTTATTTTCTGTGTTTTAGGATGAGTTATCTTAACTTGCTTTAGTTAATGAACGTATTTATGAGTGGAAGAAAAGTAAGCCTGAAGTCATACAGTCATAGAAATTTTGTCTGGATGAGATCGTCCAGTCTTACCTCCTGACTAAAACAGGACTATCCCTAAGACTGGTTTGATTTTCTCATGTTTATTTCCTTGAGATGGCTGTAAATTTTTTTCTAAGAGGAAAATACCCATTACCTTTCCGGGAACTGAGCTAAGGCTGACTGTTCTACGGTTTCCTGGTTCTTCTTTCCTGCTCATAGATGTCAGAGGCCTCCTCCAACCAACAGAAGATTTCACACACCAGTAGTTCTTTCAGCATCCTCAAATATATCCTGTCTGGGCTTATGGATGGGAATAAATCAGCTTTCCTAAATAATGTATATCACTACTGATTATCCCTCTCCTTCCCAAACCTTATAGATATACACAGAAGTCTTGGATCTGGCTTTGTGTATGACGACTGAAGAAAAAAAGATGTTGATTTTTTTCAGCTTTTTCCCATATTGCCCATCAGTGATTTTTATCAGCTTTTGCTCAACACACCCATAGTCCCTCACAATTTCTTTTTGTGACAAATATACTTGTAACATTCCTTCCTCTTGTCTCTGGTTTCAGTCAGTTTTAGCTCCAGTGAGGTTTTATTATTCCTTACCAAGGCTGATAATCACCTCAGCCTCCCTCCAGGTCTTGAATTCACTTCGTCGCTTAGTCACTGCCACCCAAGCTGCCATCTCTGACCACATTCATCTGCTTCTTCTCTACTTCTGAGTTGCAAGTCAAGTAGAACATTACCGCTTTTTGTCCTCTCTAGAACTTTATTAGGAAACCATCACTGACTCTAGGAAGTTTCTAACTTGCACAATGCTTTGTTAATTCCCAGCAGATGTCTGGACGATTGAGATTCCCCATGAGAATGAGAGCCTGGTATCAGGAGAATTTTACTGTTTGCTTGTAAAGCACCCTATCTACTATTTCCTCGTGATCAGGTGAAGTGAACAGATCTCATCACTTCACCGGTGTAACTGCCTTCTCTCACCTTGACCAGAGGCTTTCATCAAGTATACTTCCAGTTCATAGTCTTAGGATGATGGAACTCAGATGCTCAACAGGGTCAATAACTAAATTTTTTCCTTTTTGCCTGACTTTCCTAAATAGCTTACACCTATCCATGACCATTCTGCAGTCTTGCCGTACTACCAAGTCCTTGTGCTTCTGATCATGCCATTCCAGCAACAGTGCCTGAAATTGCACTTCTTTTTTACTGCCAAGACTCTAAGAATTAGCATACAGTCAGTCACTAAAAGCCTCAGAACATCCTCTCTTCTGAGAAGAATTGTAAAAATATCCTCAGTTCTAAGGAGAAATGTAAAAGTTTCAAATGTTACCACCTTCTTCATGAATCTCCCCCTTGTAGGTACAGTTCTTCATCTTTTAATTTAGGGCTTCTGTTCCTGTCCCCTGATGAGCAGAGTTTATACCTCCTACCAGATTAGCAAGCCTATATGCAGAAGTTCTTTCCTCTCTTGGTGAGATGAATTTCACCTTTTCCAAGCAACTCTTCTTCCTTGAATGAGACACCGTGTTTGAGGAAGTTCAAAGTCATGGTGACAACCACTACACAGAGAAGTGTTGGTCTGCTGATTGTTATCTGCTCCTACCTGCATCTTCCCCCTTGACTGAAAGGACTGATGAGGTGATTACTTGGGACCTTGATTACTCCTTTTTGTTCACAGAGTCACATATTGACCTTTGATTTTCTCAAGCAGATCCTATCAATATCACTTGTGCCTACACAGATGAGCAGCCAGAATAATATTCAAAAAACTGACTGAGCCTTGGTGATATGTGTAACATTATAGACCCACTACGGAAAAGTAGCAAACTTCACTGGATAATAGTTTTCTGCAGTTTTCCAACACTGGAGAGACTGCTCAGTGACTGACCCTCATTGATTCCTCTCTAATACTTTCTGTGAATACATGAGATACCCATCACAGCCCTTTCTAGCAGAAGTTGTAGGTTTAGTGTTAGAGACTGTGGTGAGCCTTGAGCTCAAGTTTTGTTCCTGTTGAGCCAACATTATTTACCCAAGGCATTACATGGAAACAGATACTACCAATAATATTTTTACATTTTTATTTGAAATTTAGATACCTACACTAGGTGACCAGAGTAAGTGCTTAGGACCTTTTTTTCCAAAATATTTATGTTATGTTATATTCCTATATGTCGGAAATGCAGACCTCCAGCCATTAAGTTCATAGAATAAGTGATAGCAGTAATAGATTGCTGTTCACAGTAGCTCTGGGTTTCAAAATTAGCTGATTGCAGAAGAGAGAGACATCCCATATATTCTTATACTTTCCTCTTTTAAGGGAGGAAATAGGAAAGGGAGAGCAGTGAGGCAGGTATATTTCCAGACAAGGCATCTATTTTAATTAAAAGTACCTAATGTACAAAAAATAGAGTCACTCTATTTCCAACACCAAGGAAAATTTGATTTTTCAATGCCTCACCACATCGCCACTTCTTTTTGATTGCATACTTATCTGGCAAGGTAGTATTTGGTCTTTCATAAGTCATTTTAGTCCTTCAAATGTAAATGGAGCACAAGAACAGATACACATTGAAGGAGGAATAGAAATATAGGAGGTCAATAATTTTCCACTTACAAATTACTATTGTTCATTTGTGATTAGTTTCTCAGAATATGAATATCTGTACTGTGCATTCAAATTATACTGCATATTTGTGTTGCATTAGGAGCCAAAAATCTATGCATCCTTAGAAACATATATGAATGTTTGGGAGAACAGAACGCATAGGGATATGTAAGCTTTGTATACACACCCCTGTGTACGTGCAGACATCCACAGAATGAACATGAAAAAGGGAGAGTACTACAGTCAATAAATGCAGCCTAGGAGTACAGAATTGCCTGGAAATTATTTTTATTTAGTTGAAAGAAGGAAATTTTGCATAATTAATGATCATTTTGTTATTTTCTTTATTAAATTGACAGAAAGGCTAAGTAAGTTTCCCTGGAGGGGACATAATCACAAACTGAGAAAAAGTTTTCTTTTTATTAAGAAATAAAACAAGATGTTAAGTGGCAGCCCTGAATAGGAAGTCACGACCACTGACAGTGCACTGTAACTCACCTTCCCCTAGTGAATTAATTTGCCATAAACATTAGAAATATCATCCTTCATGTCAGAACCAAAACCATTAGATTTGTATCCAGAGGACAAAAGGGAATTCCAGAGGTATCTAGTAAACTTTTTTGCCTTTTTAATCTTATTTTTCAGCAACTGAATACCTTGCTTTCTAACTCAGTGTTTAAACTAATGGACATCTGTCTATTAAATTTATATCCCCATGCAGTGTTTCAAAACACTAGCTGATGCAAAAAGAAATAAAAAGGGAAGAGATAGGACTTTGTGATAAAGATAGTATTTCATTGTGGAGAGATGGACCAGGCATATGGTTTACATGGAGAAAGAGAGAATATTCTGCCTTTAGATAGATAGGAAAAAATAGGGTTTTGTTGTTGTTTTCTTTTTAGGCTTGCCTGTTATATTTTGATGTTCCAGTAAGATCCATTCCTATATTTTAAAAAAACATACTCATGATGAGGAAAAAAAAATGGAAGTCCAAGAAGTGAATAAATGTGAACAATATTACCTAACCAAAATTTAAACTGATCAATTTTGAAAGTCACATAAGGACCTCTTTTATATTTGATGTTGCCCTAAATCTATTTTTAACAAAAGATAAAGTACTTCTGCTAAAAACTGCATTACACTTTAGTTGTAATGATATTCTTGGCTTTTGCTCAGTTTCAGTGTAATCTTTTTGGAGACTGAGCTGGACGTTTGCTCCATAAAAAACCCTCAAATCTTATCTGAGTTAGTTTAAAATGGAAAAGGTTTCTTCCAGTAATCAATAGCATAATAAAATGAAATATATTTTTAAAAACTAGTAAAGAGAACTGATGTGACAGATCTTTCACTAGCTTTCTTTCCAAGAAGAAAAATGAGAAAAGAAGGTTAAGGGACCTGATTTAAACACACAAAAAGGTGTTGTTTAATCAGTATGAGAATACTATCTGGTAATCCTAATGCTGCACTGTACAATATATAAAACCATACATTTTTACAGACTTGGCTAAGTAGGAGGGAAAAAAATAGCATTTTTCAGATAACCTTATCTGCAAATTTATTTGTGTATTTTACACCTCGGTTTCTTGGTATATATAAAGTTTTTTCTTGTAGTCTCACATAATTTGAGCAGTCTAGCATAGAGCTGGGTGAATTGTATATATATTTAAATTTTTTTTGCATTTTGAGAAATGTTCAGTAAAAATCTTTGTTGACTTCTTGAACCTTTAAACATTTGTCTTTTCTTCCTGTAAAAAGAGTAGACTAGCATTGAAAACTTATAGCAATTGAATTCTAAAATATAGCTTACATTTAATTAAATCAGTTTTATTCTTGATGTAGGTCAGTGTTTTGTACTTTTTATTGTGAAGTAAGTTTGGTTTCTTACAACTACAGATTAGTGGAGTATGGAGTATGCATCATTAATTTGAATGAATGGTAAAAGTAATTAAAAGAAAAACCTGTTGACCACAAAAGAGATGCTTACAGTCTTATGCCGTGACACTAGTCATTCTGGTTTCAGAAAAGAAGATTAATTCAACACTTGATATGAAATTCAACTCCAGATTTAAGTATTGTGGTGTGTTGACTTTGGCTGGGCTCAAGGTGCCTACTAAGCTGCTCTATTAATACCCTCCTTACCAGGATGGAGCAGGGAGAAATAAGATGGAAAAGAAGTTGTGGGTCATTATAAAGACAGTTTAATGAAGCAAAAGTGGAGGCTGCGTGCAGAAGCAAATGCAAATGGAAAGATTTTATTCACTACTTCCATCAGCAGGTGATGTCCAGCCACTCCCCGGGAAGCAGGGGTTTCAGTACACACAGCAGTTGCTCCAGAACAAAAATGTTGTAATTAATGAATGTGCCCCCATCCTCCTCCTTTATCTTTGCTTTTACTGCTGAGCAGCCATCCTATGGCATGGAATATCCCCTTTGGTCAGTTTGGGTCAGCAGTTCTGGCTGTGACCCCTCCCAATATCTTGCCAACCTAGACAAGTTCCTGTGCAACCTGTTCTAAGTGGACCTGCTTTGGCAGGGAAATTGGACTAGATGATCTCCAGAGGTCCCTTCCAACCCCATATCATTCTGTGATTCTGTGAATGTTGGAGACACAGCCTTGATGCTGTGCGAACACTGGTCAGCAGCAGCCAAAACAAGTTTTCTGTCTACTATTGAGTTTTCTGTGTGTGTGCTACTTGTCTACATTTTCATTTACACTCAGTGAAGAACTATGTTTGCAGTTTATCTTATTTGAAAGCAGACATACTTGATTAGAAACAAGTATGTAAAAAAAACCAACCCAATCCCACAACTTAGAACTAAGCTTTGTGGTAAAATATGCTGCAGTCTTTTGCTCTCCTTTTCTTCAGAAAGTGCCCAATTTGAATTCTAAACTGTAAGCAGAATCACAGAATAGATGAGGGTGAAAGTTATCTCTGGAAATAGTGTCTTCCTGCTGAAAGCAGATCATCTAGAGTAGGTTGATTAAAATGGTGTTCAGTCCAGCTTTGAATATCCGCCAAGGATGGAGATTCCACAACCTCTCCAGACATCCTGTTCCAGTATCTGACCATTCTTATCATAAAAAGTTTTTTACAATATGATGTGATGTGATATGACGGTATGCCTTTTGGAAGGAATTAAAGCAATAATGTTCATTTAAGATCATTAAGCAAATTATATTTTATATCCAATAAATAAACACATCACCTTGAGAGAAGGAAGAGAGAAAAGAATGTGAGAAAAGTACATAAAATCACAGAGTTCAGTATAAATTTGTGAATTTGTGTTATTTCAAAAGGTCTTAGCACATTCTTAGCAGTTTGAGACAACATCATGCTTGACAGTTTCTAGTCCCTTGAATAAACTGAAACACAATGAACATTGGCATTAGAGGGAGCTGAGACGCACAGGACGCTATGTGGTGACTGAGCAGGAGTCATCAGGAAGCACATATTAACATTTTAGGTGTTTGTCCCTCAGCACTGAACTCAAAACCTGAAAGTAGGTAGCTAAATCTCTCTGGAGAGTATACAGGAGGAGCTAGGCATTTCAGAGCAATGAACTGATTGTATGAGAGCTTTCTGGAGACAACACCAGTAAATACTGAGCACAGAGGGAAATCCAAGTTCCTGTTATTCTCTGGGGACTACAACTGAAAAAATGAGGCTTCAAGAAAAAATTCCTTTTCTTTTCAAAAATCACTGTTGAGAATAAACCCTTGCAGAACAGAATTCTACAAGTTTGCTCTTCAAGATTTGTTCACGACTATTTCCAATACTGTTCCAAGAAAGAAAAGGGATATTTTTAATGCAAAGCACTCATTCCAGAACTGAGAATTATAAACTTAGATTTATTTAAAACTCAGGTATTTTACAAGTGCTGTGTGACCACCATTTTATTAAGTATTCTGGGAAATCACTTATCTCCTTTGCTTCTCTTGATGTTTCTGTGAAATAAGAAAAGATCATGTAGGTATAAGCGTGACTACAAAACCAAGTGATCAGGTAGTTATAAGGTGGATTGCCACTCCTCCAGCTATTACAGCCTCTTATCAAGCAATCCTCTTGAAGTACATTGAGAATATTCTCAGCATCAGATCAGGCATGCAGGTTCTTTGCCATTGTTATGCTTTTGCAATCAATGACTACATCCATCTAAATAACAGAATCTGGATCAGAGTTCATTTTCTAGTCTTATTCCTACAAAACTATCTCTCTTGCCTCTCAGAATACAATGATTGCATTCAAACTGCTTTGCTGTCAACAAAGGTGCAGTTTTTTGTGAGAACGTAAGTTGACCTTAGAAAAAAAGGCCAGCAAGTATTAAACAAAGATTTTAGTATTATGAAGAACTGCATGCCACTGCTGAATCCTATGCTCTTGTCCTGCTTGCTCTACTGTTGTAAATGTAAAAGGCAGGGTTCAGACAGAAGCTAGGACTCTTATTTCTGAAGCAGGATGCTTACACATATCATACTATTACATGATTTTATTATATAGATTTTATAGGATGAATAAGATATACTGCTTAGGGAGGATTAGTGAGTTTTTTCCAGATTGCAAATTTGAACTTTGTCCTTCAGTTCCACCTATCCTTTTTGAATGTGGCTTTTTATTCCTTAAAATGTTTTAAATTTTCTTTAAGTTTTCAACAGCATATACATCCAGGGTGCTGCAGACTTGGAATCATAGAATCATATGGGGTTGGAAGGGACCTCTGGAGATCATCTAGTCCAACCCCCCTGACAAAGCAGGTTCACCTAGAGCAGGTTGCACAGGAACTCTTCCAGAAACTTTTCCAGGTGGGTTTTGAATGTCTCCAGAGAAGGAGACTCCACCACCTCTCTGGGCAGCCTGTTCCAGTGCTCTACCACACTCACAGGAATGAAGATCCTCCTCACGTTTAGGTGGAACTTCTTATACTCAAGTTTGTGCCTGTTTCCTCTTGTCCTGTCACTGGGCACCACTGGAAAAAGACCAGCCCTGTCCTCCTGACTCCCTCCCCTTAAGTATTTGTAAACATTGATCAGATCCCCCCTAAGTCTTCTCTTCTCAAGTATAAAAAGACCCAAGTCCCTCAGCCTCTCCTCGTAGGAGAGATGCTCCAGGCCCCTAATCATCTTTGTGGCCCTTTTC